>JAQMYJ010000038.1:9506114-9519298 GCA_030014305.1 Clarias laeviceps
AATTTGCTTGCACACATCACACGCAATCACAATACGGTCCTGAAGACAAAAAGATCTGAGGAATGTTTCCGGTTCACAGAAAGATGTTCCCATAGCGTTTTCACGCAGCATCGAGTGTAGCTTTTGAAAGAGAACAGTATGCACTAATATAACTACTAAAAATACATATACATGAAAAGTGTACTTAAGTACAGGAATGTTACCTTTCACCTCAGATACCTCTTAATCATAGCCAAAATTTAACGTTTTTTCTCAGTAAATGGTGCTACAATAAGTCTGTGGGATTTGACCAGGTTTGTGGGGAGAGGACCACTGCATACCAGGTCCTCTCCCCACAAGACCTGCTGTCTAGCCGTTCTGACCTGGTCGTCTAACTTTTAATTTGGACATTATGCTTGGCCATTTTTCCTGCATAAACACATCAATTTCAGGAACTGAGTGTTTACTTGCTACAGGGCTCCAGGAGCCGACTGAAATAGTCACCAATGCACCAATTTTGAGACTAGTTTTATCCAGACAAAAAATCTAAGAGACACGCAGCATTTTTAATCCTGTTATAGACTCGCTCTCCTCTCCTGCATGGCACGCGAATATAGCACTGCTGTGTTCAACTCGCAGCATAAGACAGTTCATCAGACTCTCTTATGCTGCGTATATTTGTGAACCATTCACACATGCTCTTGTTATTGACTGCAGCTCTGCTGTAGTCTACTGTCGCGTGCGCCCATGTACTCCAATGCCTTGTGCAGCATTTTATGATCTGTGTTAATTTTTTAAAAGATGTAAAGTTTTTAATTTTTATAATTAGTTTTTTTTTCAACAGCTTTTGCAACTTGGCCACTGCCGTGCTAAGTATCCGATATTCAGAACATCATGCAATGTCACCAGCAGACATCACTTACTTCATGCATTACTAGTAATGTGTCAGTATTAGTAATTAATTATTATTCATATTTATTATTATTGAAATATATTCTTAATATTTTATTTCAATGCTATATATTTCAAATATATTGAAATGTTAAGTATATACTGAATTATGCACTTTTATATATTTTTTTCAATAGGATTGAAATGTCCACCATATGCACACAGGTACCTGAGTTGCTTATTTTACCTGGGTAACTTATTGCTGCTACTGTAGAGATTTCACAGTTTAAAAATAAAATGCTGAGTATATATTGAAATAAAAAATTACATTACAAAATGTTATGCTATTAATTTAGCTTGTACAATAATTTAGATTTTTTTTTGTCTTTACTGAAGATATTACTATTGTTAAGATGAACAGCCTATACAATATTAACAAATTATTGATTACAGTATATGTAGATTGCTTACAAACTACTATTATTATTATTGGGGAACATTAATATTATATTATCCTTGATAACAATATATAGTGCATGGAATTAATGCCAGGTTTTGTGCAAGCTCCACTGTTTTTGTGCTGAAGGCACAATAACTGGTGGGTAATTTTGCTTATCCACTTGTGACAAAGTGATGAACCACTTTTCACTTGTTACCTTTGAACTGAGTAGTTTTACAGCTTATGGATTAAAATCTTACTTAAGATGGCTGAAATCACTGTGTAACCCAGTCCATCCAAACCATGCATCCTCTTTATCAGTTGCCATCATAGGCTGAGTCAACCAGTGTAATATCTCAGGTACAGTAACACTGGTCAGACTATCAGATGATTCTAACAAAGCACAGCTTTCAACTTTTATTCTACCTATGACTTCAGTTTAAATCACCATGGCTAAATTCAAATTCAAATTTTATTTGTCACATCCACAGTCATCCGTGACCTTAAAATAAAAGACTATGAATAGGAAATAAATATGAAAAAGAAAATAGAAGGTAAATTTAACTAAGAAGAATAAAATAAAACATAAAATTAAAATAAAATAACTGTACAGTATAAAATATACAATATAAGAAAAATATAAGAAAAAATAGTAATAGCTGTACGGTACAGTAAAAAATATACAATATAAGAAAATGTATGAAAAAATATATAGAAAAATAAGAAACAGCTGTAGAATATAGAGATATAAAATTTATGGACTTTTTGTGTGGGAATGAAGTTGAATATAAATAGAAATGTCACATATTTAAATGTCACATATTTAAAGTGTTTAAAGTGTCTTGTGCATCTGGGTAACAGACTGTCCAGGGGGTGTGCAAATATGCTTGAAAGTGACATATTTAAAGTGACTTGTGATAGGGTAATTGGGTAACTAACTAATGTCCACGAATGTGTAGTTGTGCAGTGGCTCTAGTGTAAGTGAATGTTCAGAATGTCCACAGTGAGTGCAAAAACCATATGTGTGTATGCGCAAAATGGCTACATGAGTTTAGAAACTTTTGGCTCCATCCATCCATCCAGCTAGGAACTCTGTATTCCAGATAGGAACCATGGAGGCCAATGTTGACCATTGTATTTATTCCCATTTTTATGACCGTAGTGACATACTATTGGCAATTTGGGAATGCCAATTAGCCTAACCTGCGTGGATTTGGACTGTGGGAAAAAAAACGGAGTACCTGGAGGAAACCCACCAAGCATGAGAGATAATGCATACACACAGGCCCCAAGGCGGGAATCGAACCCGGACCCTGGAGGTACAAGGTGACAGTGCTAACCAATAAGCCACCATGCCAAAATTTTAATGTGGCTCCTAAATATTTTGGGTTTAGAAGCCAAAAACTCCTGTTATTTCTAAAGTAGCAGCACATATTTAATGTGTTTATTAATAGTCTTCGCTTATGTGAAACGCATTACTGAGATTTTACTCTAGTAACAAGAACACATTCAAATAAAAATATGTGATTTGGATTACAATTGAAATTACTGTTCAAGCTGTGCTGAGAGAGGACATTAATCAATATCTTCTGACCAGTCAGATTTGTGAATTTGATAGCTCTGTGTAATAAGGGCATTTAAATCATCTTCACTTTGCTACGTTGACTATTTTTGCCTCAACCACTGAATGATTTGCACTCAGACTGTCCTGCTGTTTTACACTTCAAAGATGCTTTATGAACTCGGTTTTAGTCCTACACTTTTATAGAGTACAGTTAATGACAGAAAGAGATAGAGAACGGAGGAAGGGAGAACAAAGTGAGTCCAAGTTCATAAACTACTTTTTGTGATTTAAAACAGCAGGACAGGACCGTCACAACTTTTCTGTTCCCCGCTGAGGATCACATGCTTCCAGAATTTCTCTCCCACATCCTGCATCTTTCTAAAGCATCTAATACCTCTTACATATGGATGAGAAATGTATGACTAAACACACGCACACACAGACACACGCCTCCTTAACAAAAACAATGCATTTCCAAGACAAGTTAAACATCAAACCAAACAACATGACTTAAAATTTTAATAAAATGTTATTTCGTACCTTTTAGGGTAAATCCGTGTGATGCCCCCGTCTGTAGCCACAAACCTGGATAACACTCCTTCTCTGTAAAACAACAAATATAATAATTATGATATTCCCCTTAATTACGCTGTGAGTCACGATTTCACTAGTGACTCACTTACATGTGATGTTTGGGTGTCAAGTTTGAGTCATTCTAAATCCTCTAAAGCGCACTGTGCAACCAATTAGGAAAATGACAACCACTAAGCCCTATTCCTCACAATGAAATATTCTGGTTTATTTGTTTTTCTTTCTGCTTAAAAAGCATATACTTGATATAAACATATACTTGGTAGAAGACTTCCTGGATTCATCTCTTTATCAGCGTTGCATGTCTGGATGCTGAAATGTTTGCCCATTCTTTTATGTAAAATTGCTCAAGCTCTGCCAGATAGAATGAAGACTGTTGAAAAGCAAAGTCAATCCTGTGTAGGATTTGCAATATGCTTAGGGTCAATGTCCTTTTGGAAAGTGAACCCAACTCCAGTCTTAAGACTCAGAGGAATCTACGGTAACTTTATATTTAGATTTTTTCCCCACTGAACCTTAAGCAGCTCCCTTATTGAGGAAAACAAATACGTGCATATCCACAACACAATGCTGCTACCACCACCATGCTTCACAGTGGAGTTAATGTTCTCTCAGTGTGCCAAGAGAAAAATGTTTAATTTCAGTCTCATTAGCCTGAAGCAATTATGTCCATGGGTTTTGCTGAGCCTCCTAATGAGATTTGATACATCTGTTTTTCTGACTACTACATATATGAAATGTTAAGTGTTTAAGATGTTATTATTGCCAAACCATGATTTATGCTTTTGTAGAACTTTGTTCTGATCTTAATAGCTTCTGTTTCTTTAAGTATGTTCTCTAACAAACTCTATGGGCTTTCATGGACCAGTGTTTTTAAGTAGAGTACACATGTATACATGATAATTAATACCTTGACTTCTAATGCCAATTGGTTCCACGAGAACAAATTTAGGGTTTCATAGCAGTGCGGGTGAATCACACCACATACTTAAAAAAATTTTTTTACAACGACCAGCCATAATATTAAAAACATTAACATTTGAACATTTTAAACCACCTAGGTTTTGAGTTCCCCTTGTGCCACTGGGGCAGCTCTAGTAACGTGTGGCATGGTTCCACATGGCCTCTGGGGGTGTAATGTGGTGTCTGGCTTCAGGGTTTTGGCAGCAGATCTTTTGGGTGCTGTGGGTTGTGAGGTGGAGCCTCTGTGGAACAGACTATCTGGCACATCCCTTGGGTCCTTGATTAGACTAGGAACTGAGGAGTTTGGAGGCCAGAATGGTGGCCTTGGGCTTTTTGCCTGCTGGGCTCTGGTGCCTTTCTATCATGGCCAGCATTGACTTTTCAGTAATTTGTGCTGTATTGTACTGCCTTTCTGTGAGATCGGATCGGATGGGCTGGACTTCGGTCTCTATGGGCACGAGTGAACCTCGGATGCCCATGATCGTGTCACCAGTTTATTGGTTTTAGGTGGTGATCAGTGTTGTTCAGTTCACCTGTTAGTGTACATAATGTTATCTCTGATCTGTGTACATTTGCAAGTAATTTTGGAATTTTCTGACCTATATTGATTATTCCCTATACATCAATATTTAATATGGGCTACTCTATGTAAAAGAGATTGAACAATCATGTGTAGAATACTTATTCAAGACACCGATTACTCATAACATGATGTGATGTGGGATTAATTCAGGATGAATTTGCATATCTACAGCATGACTGACTTACACACTCTGCTGTTTCCACATCTTCACCAGTTCAGCTGTAAGTCCAGCATCAAGTAACAGTCTGTTGAGTAGAGTCACATTACCTGGCAAAGAGTTAGAGTAAAACATTGACATGTAGTTTGTGAACAAGTTCCTTAATTAATCCATCCTCACACCTGAGAGCAAATTAATGTAGCAAATCCACCTACTGACTTCTTTCAGGAGATGGGAGAAAACTGATGAGTCCTCAGGGAACTTACTCAGACACTCAGGCAGATCATGCTAAATTTCCTTCAGGAAAGTTACAGTACCTATAGCTGTGAGGTCACTTTATTCTGCTATTGCACTGCTCTAACTAAATATGTAATTTGTATATTTTATGTTTTTTGATAATTAGGTTATATTTGATTTACAGCCACAGATAAAAGCTAAGCAGATTTCCTTTACTCTGGTCTCCCATTTGTCTTTTATGGACACAGATTATTATAGCAATATTCCACACATTAAATAATAATAATAATAATAATAATAATAATAAATAAATAAAGTTTGAACGGAACAAAAAGTGTAATGCTAAGAAGATTAAAAAGCTAATGTGTGTTGTGCATGAGGTAGCAGAAACCCAAGTCAGTGTTAGCAATGATTCATTAGAAGCTGAGCAAGAGGGTAATAGAGACAGTAATGACAAACCAGACCAGACTAATCAATCACAAAGGTTAATTTCAATCAGTGCACTCCAGGGTCACCTTCACAGTGAGCAAGAAACACAGTGACATCACTTGAGTGGGAAAGCACCTGAGTAAGCAACTATAAGTAAAAGGACACTCATCTCCAACAGCATGAGATCATCATCGATTTACCTACTTCAGGGACGTAAAAATGTAACGGAGCTTTGATAATGATTTCAGAGAGAGCTTATGTAAAGGTTGACGTGATCTAAACATCAAGGCGATTTTTTTTTTTTTTTTTTTTTACAAAAAAAATACATCGCTGTATTCCTTTGACTTTAATGCAACTTATTTGTATCTACAGCATGTACTTGGTACAGACCTTTACCTCTGATTACCATGATTTATTGTGTCACCAAGGTGATACTGTGTTCAGGGTGTTACTGTTTTTTTCTTGTCTATCATGTACATATCTATCAGGCAAAAAGTATGCACTTACACATTGGGTCACTGGGTGTTCTCTTGTCGATGTACTCGTTGACGTCCATAACGAACTGAGTGTTGTTGGTGGAGCTTTTCAGGTCCTGGCAATATTCCCTACACAAAGTCATCACAAGTTTATCCAACACAAACTACGCCAAAAGCAAATTAGAAAAGTACAATTAGAAAAGATAAATAGATGCACTGCAAGCATAAATCAAATTTATGTTCTTTGATGGTGCAATATTAAGTCTGGACTGTGTACTGTGAGTAAAACTTCAATGTTAGGAAAAGAGCACAGCTAAAGATATGCGTACATTTATAAGCCTTTAAACACCAATTCAGCCTGGACAAACCCAGCACTGCTACACCTTTTAAAAAAAAGGAAAAGAGAGAAACCTACCTGGGTGCTACAAAGGTGTAGCCATACTCCTCAAATTTCTCTATTTGCATTGTATCCAAGACTGTAGAAAAACAGATGAGGCAGGTCAGAACCTTAAACTTCTCTGGCAAATATCCAGGATCAAAAATCACAGGCTAATGCAATATCCAGAAGATATCCATAGATAAATCAACGCAAAATTGGAATTTACTGTATATGGAAAGACATATATATTTTTTTACATATTGGACATAATTAATAGTACTATAAATGTGAAGAATGCTCTCAGACATGCACATTCCTTATCATGCCATAAGGCTCATGTAGTGGATAAGTGAGACATGCAAACATGTGGAAAGATAAAAAGGTGAAGAAAAAAAAAGGAAGAGACAGACAAGAGGTAATGACTGTACTTGCCCTTGTGCCCTACAGTGTAAATCCCACAGGTTACCCAGGAGAAAAAAAGACAGAGTTATGAACCAACCAGTACTGTGAACACAATATTTCATCACATCATTGCATATAAAGCTTGGGGACATGACAGACGAGTTCTTCTGAAGCCCAACAACTGGCTTTCAAATAAAGAGGGTGTAAAGTTCCAGCTGGAGGGAGATGAGCAACGACAAAGTGTGTAATCCCTTCTTTCAACACAAATAGCAACAAAGTGTATGGCGTAAAGACAGCACCCAGAAATAACCAGACGGCATCAAAAAAGTGGGAAAAAACCCTTATGCTGCACATTATTAAGGTCACGTTCTAGACAAAGGAATACTTTAGATTGTATTTTTAGTAACCTGATACAACTATGACATGTACGTAGCTGCTTTCTGTAACTTCTGTAATTAACCCTGGCAAGAATTACTAGTAAAAAAAAATGTCTCCTTAAAATGGCTCAGTGGATGGGGTTTTGGTTACTGAGGGAAAATCTTGTGGTAAGAGGTACATGGCGCTGCCAAGTACATGGGTTTCCAACAGAACTGACTACTTTTTCAACTCAGTTTTTTTTTTTTTACATTAAGTATTAAGCATATACTGTAATTTGACGGAATATGAATAAAAAATAATGCATTGGGCATATACAGTAAATTGATATTGTCACAAAACATATAAAAATATAAATGCAGTACTGTAGTCTTTATTAAAAAACAATCTGATAAGGAACACAACAAATAGAAACCCATCTTCTTTTGGATTACCAGATTGTGAGATTATCATTTTGATTTGTTGGTGTAGATTTATTTATTTATGGTAGTAGGATATTTGCATATATCAACAATTTAACATGTGTAAGTGAAATATGCTTGTTTGTTTACAAATATTAATGCCAGATTTATTGTTTTATGTGGGCATTGTTTAATGTATTGATTTTACAAGTTGAATTAAATATTTTACTTATGAGAAACACATTTACATTTGGAATCAGGAGATTTTCTATACTAATTAAATGTTGCTGGATTCAGCTGGACTTTTCTTACAAGGAAAACCTTGTTGTTTTCAATATGAAAAAAATGTCTATGTTCCAAAAACATTGATTTGTTTGCTAACAAATTAATCAACAGGGAAGTGCTTTATTTTATAACTGATGAATATAGATTATAAACCATTGGTCCACGACCAGGACAATTTTTAATGGTAACAGATTTAGGTTAAATTTAAGGATTTAACACTTTTTCATTTATTTTTTTTTTATTCTGTAGCGACATATTTTAAACATTTGATAATAAAGTTCAACAAATGTCATTAGACAGCTACAAGTGTGTTTTGTGTAAATTAATGTCAGTGGTTCTTTCTCATATTCCTGTATTCTTCTACATATTCATATTGTATTCAGACTATTCCTATTTTCTAAAGGTTATTTTCACGTGATCATATATGCTTAAAGCTTGGACTGGCTTCAAAACGCCCGCAATGCTACTCTTTCATCACTGTACTAAGCTTAATGGGCTCATGCTTTTATAAGTCCTATGATCAGACAACACGTAATGACAAGATTATGTCTTCCCTGCATAATATTACAGGATTTACCTGAGCCCACATGCAATTAGACATGTTTATAAGGTTTTGCCCAGCAGGGGTATATACAGTACTGTATGTGTATGTATACAGTATATTGCATTAGTGTTGCTACTCTTAAATGTGCTGTTTGTGCTCTTACTACATACTTTTTTTGGTGTTGTTTCTATATTTGCCTACAAACAAAGCAACATAACAAGCCTAGCAATGTAATTCGCTGTAATACTAGAATATGTTCGGGCACTTGAACAAAAAGAGAAACAAAGCTCAGGAGAACAGTGCTCATGAGAAACAATGTTTTGTGTTCACAATGCTTTCTGTTCGCATGCTCTTCTCATCACTCTGCACAACTCTCTGGAGCCAAACATCTCTTGGCGAGCATGTCTAAGCTTCACTTTTTCTTTCAACTCAGCTAAGGAGCCCCCTGGAGCTCACTGAACATTCATTCAGGCTTTTAATCAATCCAGGAGATCTGTAGACAACAACAAAGCCTGAGAGCAAACACACGAAGACATGACCCATTCTACACCCTCTGCGCCATCTTCACCTGGGGCTCAACATAATAAATATTTGCTTGACTGAATTACAGCAAAGGAGAGAAAGAGAGATAGGCCGAGTGACAGAGACAGAAGGAGACAGCGCTCATCCATGCACATCTGCAACACACTCCTGAAACATTAATCACAGATACAAACTTGCTCTTGAATGGCTGGAGATGTTTAAATTAAGGTCATACACATACTCATTCAAAAGTTCAAATATTTCATAGAAATATTGGTATTCCATCTGTGATTATGTGTACATTTGAAATGCAAAACACAGTACAAAATAAGGTAAATAATTTTTATCGCTGCATTCTTGCAAAGTGACAGATATTGACAAGCATTTCACCTCTTCCCAACCGACTCAGCTCAATCTGTTGAATCTAAAATGTTTCCCCCTTAAAATGTACAAGTCTTATAGAGGATATCCACCACTCAATAGGCCAGTCTCTATTTAGACTTATTAGATTATTACACCTATCTTCATGTTCTATACCGCATATCCTGCATACACTGGGTTCGGCAGTGGTGGCTCAAGCGGTTACTAATCCAAAGGTTAGGGGTTCAAGCCCCACCACAACCAAATTGCCACTGTTCAGCCCTTGAGCAAGGCCCTTAATCCTATCTGCTCCTGGGGCGCTGTATCCTGGCTGACCCTGGGCCCTGACCCTGGGCCCTGACCCTAGCTTCCTAACTAGTTAACATAAGTTACATGTGACAAATTATTGACTGCAATGGATCTCCTACTAGGTCACAATCCTCAGTTCGTTTTAAAGTGACATATACAAAAACAGGTGACCTGGCTAGATTTCCCAAAGCACCATGTGAAATGCATCCCTTTGCAATCACCTCCGCTCAGGTAGGTGATGTTGCCTGTTGTGATCAATAAAGAAGGCATAGAAAACCAAGCCAATGCAGGCAATCACATGGCACTGAGCACACATTAACATTAGAATTCACTGAACAATCAGAATAAGAATAATTGCTGAAACAATTTGTACTGTACTGTACATAGAGATATCTGGCTCCACAATGAACAATCACAATTATCAATTAATTAATTGGAGAAGTCTGCCTGCCTGTTGGATATGGCCTCTGCATACAGATGCCACTTTTTCTGGTTGTACCTGTTTGTCTCTACTACATTCACTGTAACACAGTTGAGACCTGGGTTGTGATTTTGCTATTACTGGGGTGAAAAAATGGATAGGGCCACTTAGGCAGTATGTTTGGGAAAGAGTCACCCAACCTTTTGCCCCATTTATGACTGATATTTCTGCCAGTCTTAAGGTACTGTAGCCCAAGGAGACAAAATCTGTTGTTAAAAAGAAAAGAAAAAAGTAAAGGGGCCTGTTGGACCATTGTATAGTCCATCTATCTGTTGTGTTTTGGTTGTAGCACCATGCTGATGGGGCACTGCTCATAAGAGAACCCATTTCATTACAAGCGCATTGCATCTTAAGCTATCTAGAACATGTGCCATAACTTTTGCTGTTTTTATGTAACAAAGTTTGTTGATGACAAATGAAAATTATGGGGAAAAAAACACCTCAGCTAAGATTGCCCATGTACTTCTCAACTAAAGTCAAGTGGCTGTTTTCCATCATTAAACAGCTGGTACTGTACTAAGAGGAAGAGCAGAGGGGTGATAGTCAAAAACCACTACATGTAAGCACTGATACTCACACATGGCTTGCCTTATGTCTCCTAGGTTTGCTTGAATGTAGTGCATGTTGTACTCAGGCAAAACCAAGGCCAAACTATAGAACACACACACACACACACACACACACACACACACAAACGCACATACAGGTACACAGGATATAGAGATCATTAAAGGGAAATTCGGATTTTTCCAATTTGTTTGCATAATTTGCTTGTTGTAAAGAAAACAATTGTTCTAATTGTCTGATAAAAAAATCTACCATTCTACTGATAATAACTATAGGTTTTTTTTTTTTTTTTTTTTTAAATAAAGCCTTTATGTCTTTAAAAGGCACCCCCAGCACGTTATTGCACAAAATAGTTACAAAATGCATTGTGGTTGCCTTAGAAGATATTTTATGATATAACATACAGATGTGCATTCTGGCACAGATTCTAGAAATCTCTGCAAGTGTCTTGGATGGATGAACACAATTCTTCCAACAGACTGAAAGTTTTTAAGAAGTTCGTCATTTTATGTAGATACATACTACACCTATACAGATACCTACTACAGTTTTTTTTTCTTATTAGAGACAGTCTAGGAAACTAAGAACCCTTTAAAGAATTCCTGAGAGGATATTTTGTCAAAAAATATAAAAATGTGTTTATCTAATAAAATACTGTATGTTCAGCTGAATTTAAAATATTGAGGAATTTGCCTAATATTGAACTCTGCTGTGATGCATTATTTACTATAGTCTATTACCTACTGTAAGTAGTTTGGCTATTTAACAACTACACACAGATTATATAGAGTGCTAGATAAGTTTCTTGCATGTTTAGATTTTGCTTGATTATCCTTTTTTATTTTTACTTTATTTATTAGTCTTTCATTTTATAGTTCAGTCATCGATTTTTTGGAACATTAGTATTAAAGAAAACCATTTTACTGTCATTTTAATGTTACTAACATTTATATCATGTGGTTTCTCCGACTGTTCGGTTAACAAACTAAATATGACTGCACTCTATCACAACAGGGAAAAAAAAGGCTGACTTTGAAGTTTCCTAGCACTGAAAAAAACACTCATCAATTCTCCATGTTTGCTTCTGAACAAGCAAATTATGCTGTTAAATGTTGAAAAATCGATATAATTGCCCTTTAAGTTAACAAATCAATGTTGATGTGGAGACAAATGGGCTTAACAAGCAAAAACACGCTGAATCTCCAAAGAAGTCTTGTTTGAAAATACCTGTAGTCTGTGCCATTGACCGGAACCCATGTGTAAGTCCTCACTCCTCGGTCAATGTATCTCTGACAGCAAATAGAGGGAAAAAAAAAAAAGAAAACAGAAATAAAAAAGTACAGGCGAAAATTAAAAAAACATAGACATGCACACGATAGGGTTAAAGGTGCTGCCCATTTACCCATTTTTGGTTGAGCTGTATTCTTTTATTTTTTTCTGTTTTGAATGAATAAATAAATCTCCACATTTCCCTTGTCATGTTTGAATTATGTTATGCAATAATGCCTTATATTAAGCTCTCATCACATACACTAGTCTTAACTAGCTAGCTGGCTAAAATAAAGGCAGCTATAATCCCAAGTTTTAAAAGAACGCTAGTGTTAGCTAAAAATGAATTAACATCCAAGTTAACCTGTGATATTTTTTAGTAAGTTGCATTTCTAGAGCTGCTGTTTAGTCCAACACAGAATTGCTGATTATGTTCCTACTTGGTAGCTGACCTCAACTGTATAAGGTGTTAATAAAGAATTGTTTCTTATTGCAATCAAGACATCCCTTGGCATTCATTCATGAAGATGGAAGATATACTGTATGCAATCAGATACTTGGTTCTGGAAGATACATTGAAGTATACAGTATGACATTTCCAATGAGTTAAATCTGAAAAAAAAAAACTTTTAAATTTTAACATGATGTATAGTACCAGTTAAAAGTTTGGACACACCAAAACACATGTTTGGATTTATTTTCAAAATTTTGGAACAATACTGGATTTTTCCAGTGAATATAAAATAACACATATGATCCGTGGTTCTCAAAGTGTGGGGCACGCCCCACTAGTGGGGAATACAGACATGAGAGGTGGGGCGCAATGAAGGGGAGAAAATTAGTGGAAAACTTTAGGAAAGTAACTATTCTAATTCAAGTTTTTCTTTATTGACAATGAAGAGCTTACACTCAAAACTAAACAATCACACACAAAGAAATGGATCATTAATACAAGTAAATTAAAATAACATCAGTTGGGGG
>JAQMYJ010000038.1:9548740-9592919 GCA_030014305.1 Clarias laeviceps
GACATTGCAAAGCACACACAGTAACACTGCAAGAACAACAACCTAAAGTAAATAGAAATAAGAGGTCCTGATTATACGGCATAAATATTATTTAGTACAACAAAATTCCGCAAGTCGCGGGATCCCTTTTCTCGAAACGTGCGTTTTTAATGGCGACATCTGTAGCTAACCAGCTAACTCAAACCATTGTAGAAACAATGTGTAGGGTATGGATTACGGAGTACGGAGTTTGGTCAAATATAAAATATAAAATTAACGTTAGTCGCTAAAGCTAAGCTAGCTAGATTGTGGTATTGAGGGTTTGTCCAATTTTTCTACAGCATATTTTTTGATGTCTATGAAGACCTCCTAGCTGTACTCGTCCCATTTTACGGGATCTAGCATGATGTCTTGATGCAGTTGCAATCATTTTTAAGGTCAGAAAAATGCTAAATATTTTAAAATACGTTTCTTCACCTGTTTTTATTTTTATGTAAGTGAAAAGATCATAAATCATCAATCTCAATGAAAATTAGTTAAATGCTAAAATAACAATGTCCTGGGCACACAAATTTTGAGGAGATAATATACAACACAGGAACAAAACAGTTATTACATAGTGAAATTTTAATTTACTAATTTAATAAAAATACTAATTAACTCGGCATGAAATTCTCTCTGAGAAGGACTGTTGAAGAAAACCCACCAAGCACAGGGAGAATATCCAAGCTCCATGCACACAGGTTCAAAGATGACATTCGAACCCCAACCATGGAAATGTGGGGAGACCTTGCTACATAAAATATCAACATGAAAACGTAAATAGTATTTATTGAATTTTGTTCTGATCGTTGTGGGTCTAACAAACACTTTCTTGAAGATAGCAGAGGAAAAACCTGCCTCGAATGTGCAACTGATTCGACTTTTACTGCTCTGGATGCTTCATTATTCAACACAAGAAGCAACTGTTTCATACCTCTTTTTTTTTTTTTTTTTACTAAAATGGCCTCCAAAGTCTCCAGAAAGACTTTATCTCAGAATGACTCAGTGAATGAGTGAAAGAGGGACAAAGATAGAGAGGTGTAAGTTACACTGGAGTGTGAGTGTGTGAGTGTGAACAGGATAATTCCGCATTATTCGCACATTATCTGGTGGCGCAAACTCGCTGATTGACTTTATTGAATCACCAGCGCGGGAACCATGGAAACCTATAATCATCTTATCAAATCTCTCATCTCTCTGAAAAGGCCATGCTCTGACAGGCCTGCTGGAAGTGCTGCTAAAGAATATACTCATTGGAGAAGGAAAATGGCCCATGTGTCAACATTAAATCTAATGAACCATACAAAATTCAGTGTTGCAGTCGCAATAACAATTTATTTTCATTGACTGGCCGAGGATGTGAAGGATATGAGCAGGCTTCGCTGTGATGTATGCATCTTCCTGGCTTTTAAGCACCAGGGAAACTTGATCATAGAGCAAATATGTTGGATAAATCAGCTCAGAAATGAGGTTGTGTGGCATATATGGTGTGTACTTGAAATGAAAAGTGTGTTTAACTTTCATCTGCACAAACACAACAATCATCAACATTGGAGCACGGACAGAATCTCAAAGAGATTCCACCAAAATTACCAACAGTTAAATTGCAGTATAATGCAAAAGGAAGGTTTTTTATTGTACACTGTCACCACTCTAAACTCATTTTATACCCATTAAACTTCCTTTCCCTTATTGCTCTTTGCCCTCCTAGAGGAAACCATTTCCTGTGGCTGCTTCATTCAGTGTTGTCTCTCTTAATGACGGGAAGATTTCGCTGCTTCTTTAGACCGCGGCACTGCTAGCCCACACACTCCTTCTGTCCCTTAAACGATGTGCCACTTTATCCTAGAAAATCCAATTTTCTCCCCTGCGGGAGCCGTAGGCCCGAGCTATTTCACTATGCGTGGGTGTGTGTGTGTGTGTAACAGGGGTCGATGTATGCACTCCGCATTGGATGGTTGTAGATTAGAATCACTATCCTCTCAGGCTCTGACTGACATCTGGGAACATCCATTAAAACCCATGTGACTAGTAAACACACACACATACTCACACACACACACATGCACGCACACTTTTAAAGACAATTAACTTAACCCTCATACTTGAATGTTTGCCACATCGCCTGCCATTTCCCTTCTGAAAAAGCAAAGCACGATACACGCCTCACTCATGCTGCACACACCTCTTCCTGACCCAAGACCAGACCGCTGCCAACACTGGCACAATTGCACCTCGCACGCCTACACGTTTGCTTTCTCACACTTCATATTCTTTATATAACTTGTTGAGTCTATTTTATTTGCGGTCCTGGCAGTGTTATTATTTGTGCATTCGTCTATGTGTGAGCCGGGGAGGTGGAATCGCATATGCTCAGGGACAAATGAGGCAGCAGACAACCATGTCAGTAAATAATTAGACTTGGCTGATGATTAATGGTTGACAATAATTTGTGCACTAGTTCTAAGCATTGCATATGTGCTGAAAATAAAGTCATAAAGCATTAAAATGGGATTAAAAAAAAAATCTATGACTGTATTGTCCCTTTGCTCTTTCCATTCCTCCATTAGAGCTCTCAGATGAAAAATAGATAGTTCTTTAATGACCTTAATTCCAGTATTTCATGGCAATTTACTTATTTAGAATTGAGTGGTTTTGGCCTCTAAAAGCAACTTTATAGAATCACCCCAGTTATGTTGTGCATTATCTACTTTACCCAAGAAATGTGTTGTAACTCAACTTGATAATTTTCCTAAGCTTAATATTATATCTATTTTTCCTTTCCTAATTTAATTAGGTTGCTTTATTTGCTTAAATAGTTCTACTTTGTTTTGGTAAAATAAATACTAAGCATTAAAGTGGCTTAGTGGTTAGCATTGTCACCTCCCACCATCAGGGTTGGGGGTTGAAGCTCTCCTTCGGTCAATGTGTCTGGAGTTTGCATGTTCTCCCCCATGCTTGGTGGGTTTTACAGACTCCTACAGCTCTTACAACTAATGGTCTTGGTTGATTTGGCATTTCCAGATTCTTGTGTGCTTGTGCCTTGTGAGGGGTTGGTACCTCATTCAATGTGTATCCTGCCTTGTGCCCTAAGTTCCCTTAAATAGGCTCGAGGCCCCATGCAACCCTTATAATGCATCGATGATAATGTATTGAGAGAAGACAAATACTGTAGGTGTCTATAAGATCTATGTGCAAGTTACAATATATGTAGATGATTAAGACTCTAAAACTGGCAACGAACCTTACTTTTTTGCAAGTGAAATGTTTTCCATAATAAAGTGAAATGAAAATAGTTCATATTGTAGGTCTGACAAAGCATCAGTATTAAAACACATTCATCTTATGTAAGATAGTAATTAGCATTCGCAGAACTGCCATTTAACTTTTTTATTAATTTTATTTATTTATGTATTTCAGGTGCCTTTATTTGAAAGGTTATAATGTTTTTTAGGATGCGAATGGCTGCATGGTAGCTAAGTGGTTAGCACTGTCACTTTGCACCTCAGAATTGGGGTTTGAATCCCCCCTCAAGTCTATGTAGATGGAGTTTGCATGTTCTCCCCATGCTTGGTGGGTTTCCTCCAGGTACTCCGATTTCCTCCCGCAATTCAAAAAAACATGCATATTGGGCCAATTATCGTTCCCAAATTGCCCATAGTGTGTGAATGACAATCGGGCATCAAACTGGCAACCAGTCATCGCAAGTAACTGCCACAGGAATGACGGATATATACCCAGGTTGGGGAGTATCTGTTGCCGTTACCAAAATACAAAAAAAAAAAAAAAAGAATGAACTTTAATTCTTACATGCTGTATAATACTGACTATTGTTGAAAATAATGTAATTTTAAAACATGGTCGGTTCAGAATGAATTCATTAAATTATGACCACATACTGTCTAAATAAGATGGCTGAAGCATGCCTTGCGGCATTTCCTAATTTCTGATGTGTTGCTAATGCTTTTCAGTTTTTATGATCATATGTACAACTACTGCTGCCTGCTGCGATGTCATCAAAAGGCTGCTCTTCTGGTCGCACAGTGGTGCCAGAAGCGGTTGGACATGAGTTTGTGTATACTCTATTTGGATTTTTTCCATTAGTCACTTTTAACTCAACCTAACAGATTCATAAATCTAACAGACACTGGAACCATGTACAAACCTAAAGTTAGAACCGAACAAACAGATGAACAGGGACAAACAAGATAAGATAAATGACTTGGTAATGAAATATAAACAAGAAGCTCATGACTCACAAATCTGAAGCAGACTAAATAAGGAATAAAACATGACTGGCGCAGCTGCATCGCATCACCGTCATAGATTCCTTCCCCATAAGAACGCATGCTCAAGTGTTGTTTTTTCTCACTCTCTTACACCACAGCAATGTGTCAAGAATCTAGTTTTTAAATTTAAAATATAAATTACTAGAATGTCACAGAAGTTTTTACTTCATTTATAATGATATCCGTAATGTTGTGAAACATCAATGACACATGTTAGTTATTATCACTTATGTTACAGGACATACTGTATACTCATTTCTTTACCAGCTTCTTTTTTCTCTCCCTTTCTTTTAAGTTAGTAAGAAAAAAAATCTCCTCTCCAAACTCCTCTGCCATGAACATATGGTGGAAAATGTACTGCTTGCTGCAAAACACTGACAATGACAAGTCTCCTTCTGTAAATTTTAAATGAACATATTCACACAGAAACCTTCAACACAACAATGTTTAGATTTTTTTTCATTATTTTCTGTTTATTAATATTGATAATTGTGTGGATGTTCACTACCTTGTTCTGGTGCATTTGCAAATTCTATAGAAATTAGTTTATTAATTGAAACTGTTTATTAATTGAAACTGACCAATCAGATTTTAGAAGATTGCAATTAATAGAATTACTGTATCAAAAGCACTTTAAACTGTGATGACTAGCTCTATTTTCCTTCCTTTATGTCACACTGACTCTAAAAAGTCCCAGAATCATTGGTAAACATCAGATTGAATTTAGAGGCTTAGTCCAGTATACTATGTAAAAATCGAATGGTTTTCACCAGCACTGCCTTTTAATTAAGCACTAAAAATTAACTAATGTCTAATAAGGTCAAGTAATTATCTGAAGTCATGTCTCCCATAGGTCTTTGGGTATGTGTGTGAGAGAGTGCATTGACATTTGCAGGTGCAGGGCAAGGTCAGCATGGAAGAGGCGCCGGTTTGCTGCAGCGCCAGACGCTATCCCAGCAGGCAAAGTGAGCTGAAATAGTGCCTTCATGGTCTGGCCAACGTAATAGCTTTGGCTCAACCTAATCGCATATCCCATGAACTCAGAAACATCACAAACACATCCAAAAATCTTAATGCACACAGACAGATACAACTCAGAAAGGCAAACATACTGTAGCTGGCTCATTTAAACTACAGACACAATTTCTAAATTTAAAACTGTCTATACATGTCTCTATAAATTGAAAACTGTCTATACATGGTTATATACTGTAACATGTTATGGAAACACAGACGATCTCAGCTGTTCTTATAATACTGCTTTTGAATTAGTGATGAAATAGAAAAGCGTTGGGAATGATATACTGTAATAATAGGTCTTATCTAAAGCAAATACTTACAAAGTATAACACGTTTAAAGATAGTACTGTATGTGCTACTTTATTTACTGCTGATGCTGTGAGAAGCCAAGTTGATTTGACAAGACTTGCTGAACATAAAGGAATTTGGAGTTGATGAGACCTCCCCGCAAAGTTCCCAAGTAGGAGTACTGAGTTTGGGGGGAAGGGGGGTGCGGCAGACTAGCAGGAGGCATACATTTTAATGATATTTTCACTGCAAGACTTAAAAAAATAAATCTGTGCTGTATACAGTGCTCGAGTTCGATAATATGAACACCTTTTATATAACAATAAGGCATTACATCTCCTCCATTGACCTTTCATGCACCTTTGCATAAGACTCAACACAGGGCATAATGTCACAATTCAAACAATCACCTTATTGACATGCATTGGCTAGCTTGATGCAGACCTCGCAGGATTCAGTGAAGGCAAGGCACAAACCGCTGTTTTCAAGAATTCCAGCAATTGGGTTTCGGTTGCCGGGATTTGAAAATGTTTCACACTCCACCAAACATACTCAACTTTCAGGGCAGGTGGTCAAGGTCAACTCACAAAATACTAGTGATCCTGAACCCTTCTGCTTTCCAGACCTGCCTGGTCCATCCTGATGTCTTTCTTTTTGCTGGAGACATATACAGTACAGTATAGTCTGCTTACAGATACATGTGACTTCTGAGGACTGTTTCAATTAGAAACCATGGAGATCGCTTCGTAATGTATGTTACATGTAAGTTTGATATGAAGGCTTATGACTGCAAAATTATATATATATATATATCATATATATATAATCATGGATTTATTTATGGTTACACAATCTGGTATCATCCAAATGGGGATGGGTTCCCTTTTCATTCTGCTTTCATTCAAGGTTTCTTTCTCATGTTACTTCAGAATTTTTTTTCTTGCTGCTTTCCGACAATGTCCGCTATTGAAAACCTTATACGAATGAAATCACATTCACTTGAAGCATGAAAACATCCTTAATTATCATACTTATCTTAGAAAGGACGTCATAATTTTTCTCAGTTTCATTATATAAAATAACTGAAAACAAGATTTAATGTGAAAACATGGCAAGTTGAAAGATTGCTATTCACTCAAAATTCTTGAAAAACATTAAAGCAATACAAAACATGAGGAAGTTCCAAGCATTATGGATGTGCTATCATATCAGTAAAAAAAACCTCAAAGCTTTGATGAGTGCTTTATCGGTGAATTCAATCTTAACTTTTACTGTAATCTCTTTAGCTAAGAACAAGAATATCCTCAATATTCATATAATCACTTACATCTTGAAAATATTCAAGATTTTATCAGCATTATTGATGTGCCACTAAACTGACAAACTTTTATGAGAGAAACCATGTTTTCGACAAAACGTGTACAAACTGTATAGTACTAAAAACCGTGTAGATTTGTAAATGTTTGTCATTTTTAGAATAAACCATTTTGAATAGACTGGTATTATATATGTGACATGTTCATGTCATGGATGTGATGTGGCTCAATCTATCTAATATATATAAAGCATGCTTAAATAATGAATTTAATGATCATACATTTAAAATTTGAAGTGTGAAAAAAAAAAACTATTTTTCTGTTTTTCTTTACAATTTTCATAATTTTGTACCTCTTTGTGGTTTTGATGCTCAGCACAGTAAATTAAGTCAGTATAGGCATTTATAGCATTTTAGTGTATTTGTATGGTTTGACAGGAACCATATGTATTATGCCTACTTTTTTCCATAGTAAGGTCGACCTTTGCATGCAGTTGCCATAAGCGTTTTTGGGGGAAAAAAAATTTGGTAAGAAATATCACCATAAAAGGTATTCCTTTTTAATTTGATTTCTTTATCCTATAATCCAAACATACAAAACAACATAAGAGCTCTGAACTGTCTTATAAGCTGATATCTGTTAAAATAATGTCAGCATCATTTATTTAAAAAAAATAATTAAATACTGTATACAGTTTATGAAAGACCTTTTTTTGTGTCAGACCTTTTACGTGCATAGCATTTGTGGAAGATTTAAAGATTTTAGTACTCACAGCCATCATATATGTCTGTAGGGATGTGCACAGCTGTGTGGTTGTACGAGATGAGACGGTTTTTGAAAGACGGATCTTCTTTAAATTTCGGTCGGATCCGGTTTTTCCTTCCTTCGGTTTCGTTGACTTCAAGCTGGAAGGTGAGATATTTCAGTGAAATCATGGCATATTATCAGGATGTCACAAACTGACATCAGCACCAATAAATCATACAGATAACACATGGCATTGTGGTGAAGGGGGAAAAAAAATCATATGACACTAATAAGCTGGTCTGTGCCAGGGAATCTGCTGGACACTCATTAACTACTCAGAATAGCACTAACACCCTCTAAGTAGACAGTCCACCTGTGCATCGTTCAAGCACTTTTTATTGCGTCTAATTCTGCGTCAGCTCTCCACATGTAGCTTCTTAGTCACAATGCTAATTGGCAGGTGTGATATACGGCATCTCAAGAGGTTGTATTGTCTAGACTGATGGTCAGAGTGGAAGATATGATGTAGGATTTATAATTTTTTTTATAAATCTCCAAAGCGTTAAAATCCACTTATACCACTTCAACACCGTTATTTCAGAGGTAAAAATATTAAGTAACCCTAAAAAAAATATTCAGTTTAGCTTTTCTAATTAATATCTATTGGTGCAGGTGTTTGTTTACATAGAGCAAGCAGCTTATGAGTAGGCTATTATAAGTAGATTATTAAATCCGGTTCATAACTGTTCATAACATCGCTTTTACTCAACATTTTTATTTCACTTATGGTGCATGTAAGTACTGCAAAAGTTTCAATAAATTCCGCCCAGAGGGTCAGCGATTTGAGACGGATCCACAGTTGCGCAGTACAAGTCAAAACCTCTGATTTGTAATCCGGCACATAACGGCTCATAACTTCACCTCTACTCAACATTCTGATTTAATTTATGGTACAGGTTTAACTCCAGGCAAATACCAAAGTACTGCCAAATCTCATTCCATTCTGTTCAGCCAGTTTAGCATGATGCTGTGACAAGATCTGGCCATAAAGCCATAAAGACAGCCATAAAGTCAGGCATACAGACATACAGTACAGACAGAAAGACAGACATACAGACAGAAACTTTTCTGAAATAGGTTTCAGTCCACCATTGTATGTCCAATGTTCAGACAAAACCTTTTCATTTATTTGTATAGATATGAATGTTAAGTGAGACTTGTGTTGCATGCAATACACTGAAAAACTAATGAGTACTTACGTTGTCCTTGGCGTTGTAATAGACTATGTCATTCTCCTGCATGGGAAAGAAACACACAAGCGTTTAATAAGCAATTTAACTACATATTAACTCTCTCACACACAACGTTAAATAATCCATGACCTATAGAGAACATTATCTCTCTATCAAACTATACTACTGTAAGTAATGGGCATGATTTTAATGAGTAAAATCACTTTTTTGATGACTTTTTTTTTTTAATGGAGAAATATCTCCAAGGGCAAACTTATATATATATATATATATATATATATATATATATATACTGTATACACTTTATTGTATCTTAGAAAATGTGAGTTAAAGGATTGAACAGGAGGTAGGGTTGCCTCACTCACTCTCCATACCGCATATCCTGTACAGGGTCACGGGAGGCCTGGAGCGCATCCCAGGGCATTTGGGGAAACATGATACACCCTGCTGGACGTGGTGCCAATCCTTCACATGGCACAAGTACACACACTCACCACAGGCACTTGATGCCAGTTAGCATACCCTGCATGTCTTTGTACCGTGGGAGAAAATCAGAGTACCCACAGAAAAGGCATCAAGTACGAGGAGCGTCAAAGACTCAAGGTCCTTGGAGCTTGCAAGTCAGAGGCCACAGCAATCACCACTATGGGACAGATTACATTCAAGGGAATTTTGGACAAGCCAAGCATGTATTTAAAGAGAGGGTGTGAATTGGGGTATGGGTGTTCTGTAATCACCTCATATGTCACCCCCTCCCTTGAATTCTATTTAATTTACATAATATGCTTAACATTAGACATTTATTTTCATTGACAAGTAAAGGTAAATTAACCTAAAAACAGATAAATATGTCAGTTTTCCCAGGGCCTCAAGATGTTTACAACCAACTTCTGGCTGCGTTTACAGCTGCAAGTTGCCTGGAATATGAATCTGTGCTTTGCACATACGGATTCAGACTTTCTCTGTCCATTTTTCTTGGCAAAACTGCACAAGGTTTTGTCAGGTTAGATGAACTGCCTACTAACGCAAGTGTTGTGGGTAAATAGTTATGCAAAGCAGAGTATGGTAGGTGTCTGCATATTTTGAGACCACTCTTTCCTTACCAAGTCACTACATAGCCCCATTCTGTTTATTGTGACATGGGATTTGATACTTGTCTTAGAGGTTGTAGCACAAAAATCAAACCTTATATTTATTTATTCAGGCATTTTGTAACACAAATACAACCCTGAGAAAACAACCTATAGTATATTGCCTGGCCAAAACAAGAAAAAAAAACGTTCTATCAATTGCAGCCTTGTAAATTGAAAAAATCTGAGCATAGAAATTGAGCATAAAAAGCATAAATATTTGACTTTGGAAAAAAAGTAATTTGGTCTGATGGGTCCAGACTGACCCTATTCCAGTGCAATGGGCATGTCAGGGTAAGACGGGGAGAGTGCAGGAACTGCTGGATGATGGAAGTCCCCATCATCTATAATGCCCATTGTACAAGTCTCTGGAAGAAGTGTTATGATCTGGTGTTGCTTCTAGTCTATGCTCACCACCACCATTACCTGAATATACTGAATGACCAGGTATATTTAACTGTCCTATAACTGATATATTAATGTATGCTCCAGGACGTCCTGTCAGGGAGTACACTTTTGTTGGAGCTATAAGTCATGCATGTGCATTGGCATGTTATCATTCAGTAAGTTTATCAAGTTTTTCTCATCAGGCACATGATTCAGGTTCAGTACTCCTGTCAATGCTCAACAATGTCGCAGGTCATGGTCACAGTTTCACCATCCTTGCTGAACACAGCTTGGGCAATGTCTCTCTTTCCCCTCTTGAGCTGCCAAACAGATTTCCCGAACCTCCAGATGGCCTCTCCAAACCTTCTCCATGCCATACATTTTATTTTTGGAACTGCTGCTACTGTGGCTTTTTTGCCTGCTGTTATCCCTCTGCTGAAGCTGGAGTTACTCAAGCCAGCCAGGCTAGAAATGCTTCCTTCTTTAACCTGACGGCATCCCTCACCTCTGGTGTCCACCAGCGAGTCCTCAGATTACCTTGGTGAAAGGCACCAACAAGCTTTTGACCACAGCTATGTGAAAACGCTTATACAGTGCAATGGAGGTCTTGAAGAGGATCCATTCAGATTCCATGTTCCCTACCTCATGTGAGATGCTGGAAAAGCTCTGTCAGAGGCGGAACTTCAAATCATTTTGGACAGTCTTCCACCAGCCACTCATAGCAAATTCTGCCTAATTGTTTGAGACTGGCAGATTTCTCTTGCTGTCTCCTGGCCATCTGATCCAACTCACCATCAGATAAGTTAAGCCTTTATTCGTCACATTACTGCAGAGTCACATTACTGCACACTTTCTTCTCATATCTCAGCTTGGGGGCTGGGGTCAGGGCACAGAGGGTCAGCCATGATACAGACAGGATTAAGGGCCTTTCTCAAGAGCACACAACTGTAACCTAACTGCAGGTGGGGGCTTAAATGACCCTTCCAGAATGACATTTTGGCCTGAGTCCCCCCAGCCACTAGGTGCTCACTGGCAAACTCTGTCCAGGTCTGACCCAAGGGGCAGGTTCCAGTTTCCCTGTTTTGGACAAGGTAACAGATATTGTGTCACACTAATTCATAGGTGTTTTAACCTGTAGCTCTGCTGCTTACTATCTGTGTTTGTAAACCACAAAAGTAACAAACAGTTACAGTTGAATAAGATACAGTATATAAAAAGACTAAACAACAACATTACCACCCAGATACCAGTTTACAGAGTTAAAAACCTGGTTTATAAAGTTCCACATGAGATTATTAGATGCAAATGTCATGCATAAAACATGGCTTGTGCACATAATAGTCTTACAAAGCCTAATGTTCTTGTAGGAATCTTGTCAAAAAGACCTAGAACTTAGTTATAATGCCTAAGGACATTCAAGGCCTCAATGGCAGTGCTTATAAAGCAGTAAGCAACATCAAAAGAAACTAGTTTTATATCTTATGGTGCTGCTCTGATGTTTGGCCATGATCACCAGGGAGACAAGCAACATCACAGCTAAATTAATGCATCAATTGTTCACGCACACAGACGTGCACTTATGCATTGAAATGAAGAAAAATACCAGACGTTGTAGAGAACACTATAAAAGATAAACTGTCACATTTCAGGGGTCCTGTGAGAAAAGAAGGAGGGCTCCTGCAGAATCAGATTGCTGCAAATGGGAACAAGCGCTGTGTTGCTATTGAGGATGCTGTGGCTGACGTGATGCAAAATCCTAAATTTGTTTTATTTATAAAATAAAATAACCAATGGACAGCAAAGACAAAGTGAACTTTTTAATATAGCCTCCATTAATTAAAGTGCATTATGGATGAGATTGCTTGAGTGAGGTTGTCAGGCAAACCAGAGTAATAATACATTGAAGATCAAACAATAATTGTGAAACGTGTGTGTGTTTGTGCGTGTGTAAAAATAGTGGCCTAATTGATTTGTTTATGAGTAAATGTTAAATGTTAACTATATTAACTGTTATCTATCTAACTTAAATACAAAACATGAAACAGACTTGTTTGTTGACATGTGGCCATAGACAACTTACTGTATGATTTTTTTCAATAAAGCGCTAAAATATAAAAAAAAAAAAAAACTTAAATGTGTTATTTAATTATTTATCTCCAAAATCTAAAATTGTGGAGCTAAGAAACTCTAGCATTAAATTCTGCTTTGGGAGTTTACATCTTTATTATTATTATTATTATTATTATTATTATTATATGGTCTGTATATTTGCAAAGATATTATATTAAAACTTGTATCAAAATCAAAGACCATTTAAAATTAAACCAAAGTATGTATACATGTATTCATTACCCGGACAAGAATAAAGTGTGTTTATTTGGAGGCTTTTTATTAATAATGCAACATGATCAATTACTTACGTCAAAGTCGTCCTTCCACTGATGCTCCATCTGTAAGTTTTCTGCAGCACGTGCCAAAGCCTAAAAAACATAAATCATACATTGCTTCAGTGGGATTAATTAAGAACAAGATTAGGCTATTGAAGGCACAAATCGTTTTATCCTGCACTTCACAAATTAAACTGCAGTGTGTTTTCCAAAAATGTATGAAACGTAGTGAATGCAAACCAAGGACATATGTTAGATATATGCTGGTCTTATTAACACAGATTAAAAGTGTAATAAAGTCTGTGTGGACTGTGCAAAACACTTGATCAACAATCTGGAAGGAAGGATTGTACAAGGATCAATGACTGCACCAGTACAAATCTGTGCAGATAGAAAACTGAGAGAACATAAATGGTAGTTTATGCCGATTGATGCACAACACACTTTACAAATGCTTTGGAAAGACAATAAACTGCGTTTTCAATATTACAAGAGCTACAGTTGCTCACACAAGAAAAATAGAGTATGGATTAAATTAACCACGTTTTCACAACTAAGCAGTCTATGCAACACAGCACAGACCCCTCTATGGATATCCGCCATCACTCTATTTATTTGTTCTGACATGGAGTCATTTAAATAAAATAATAAAACTAAGAAGAAATGCCACTCATACACAATTATTTTTAAAATTCAAAGTTTCTTTGTCCTGTGAAGGACTGTCCAGGGTGTACCCCGCCCCGTGCCCTAAACCTCCTGGGATAGGCTACAGCGCCCCCACCACCCCACTCCCCACCTACCCCAGCAACCCTGAATACAGGATAAAGTGGTATAGATGATGAGTAAGTGAGTGAGTTTTCTTTGTTCTGTTGTTCTTATCATTCATTCATTCATTCATTACATCAGTGCTTTTAAAATTGATTAATGTTTCCACTAAGGAGGAGACCATGCATTTGTATGTTCACTTTCATCTAATGGACTATTGATTAAACAGTTAACCATTTGGAAATCAAATAAATAAAGATGCATATTTTAATAATATAAAACATTGTATAAATTTTTAACACAGTGGAGTATTCCAGCAACAACAACAATATAAACTACAATCTATTGCCCCAAGAAAATGTGTATTCAAATCCTATTCATATTTTGTGATCAAGTTATATTAGGTTTATTTAATCAATAATTTTTTTTAATTGTCCATTTTTGTATTTAAGTCTGGAGTCTGCCATCTCTGTTTTAGGATGTCTTACAATTACTTGCCAGTAGGTGGTGATCTATGATGTTTTTGAGTATCATAAATTAAACATGCTAGCATGACATTACATGCTTATACAAAATAATAACTTGTACAGTAAATGGCTGTAGTGAGGTATTCTGGTGCATGTATGAAATGAGTTAAATCACAGCATACACAGTGTGTGTGAATCCAGAAATCAAGAAATTTTGGATAATGACATTTATACACGTACACATTTTCTATTATTATTTTTAAACATAACATACTGTAGTTATTAATAAACTATCTAAAAACATAAATACTGAATAATAACCAGTGGTCCTTAGTAGATATTAAGAGGACAATAAATGTCAATGAATAACTATTTATTCATGTCTGTTTAATTTCTGTACTGTAACTGAAATGTGTACATATATTTCTGGACAATAAAGAATGCATTATGGAAAGTTTTTACGTCAATAAGTTTTTTACTCTTGCGCTCCTGTGGGAACCCTTTAAGGTTGGACTGTTTCTAGGGCATGCAACCGCATACGACTGTGAGAACAGCGGTTTGTGAATGTACAGTACTCTTTTGCATCACTTTTCATTACAATGTATTCAATGCATTTTTTCCTGTTTGATAAGGCTACTGATGAAACCAGACGGGCTGTTATGTCCATTTTTAGCAGTCATACAATGCATGTCTGGAAATTTCTGTACATTCATGAAAAAGCATGTAATGCATATTAGGCCACCAAAAAAAAAAAGAAAAAGATAAAAACGAATTTAAAATTGCATCACGAGACACAGCTAAAGCTTAAGATTGCTGGATATCTTGCGATGTAAGAGGTGAAGTAAAGACACAATTACAGCTCAGTTTAACAATTTCGAACAGGTGAGAAGGTCAGCGGCTTGACAAGACTACACATTTCTCACGGAAAGAGAAAGAAAGATCAGTTTCGAAGAACAGGACTGGTACAGTTCTATTACATCATTTAGTTCATAGTCATGTCGCACACATATATCCAGTCTGTCAAACAACACAACCCTGGAGAAGAGAGTTGTGTTTGAAGATCTCATTTATTTATTTATTTACAACATAGAGAGAATTCTTTGTAATAAGTTGTAAAAGAGATATTATATAGTTTCTTACACATAATAAACAGAAATTATGTTTGGCCGGTGTAGCGGACGTCCCACCCATGTAACGGTAGGCAGTGTCATCATCACCTTTTATGTCATACTGTGAGGTAATAAGACATCTGCCAAAACATTGGAGCAGCAGCGAGTTGACCGATTTCGCAGGTGATGGTAGCACACAGACATACAGAACACGCGTCACATTTGGCCCTTATCAAAGTAGCAACATTTTTAATATCTCGCTATAGTGGTGGCTGGACGTGGGTGGGATATATTATGTAGCAAGTAAACCCTTTTCCAGAAGTTGATGTGTTGGAAGCAGGAAAAAATGTGCAAGCTTAAGTATTTGTGTGACTTTAACCAGGGCCAAATTGTGACGGCTAGACGACTGGGTTAGAGCAACTCCAAAACTACAGTTCTTGTGAGATGTTCCTGGTCTGCAGTGGTCAGGACATAGCAAAAGTGATCCAAGGAAGGAAAACCAGTGAACATGGGTGGCCAACGCTTACTGATGCACATGAGGAGTGAAGGCTGGCCCGTGTAGTCTCATACAATAGAAGCACTAGTTTAGCTAAAATTGAGGAAAAGGTTAATGCTGGTTGTGATAGAAATGTGTGAGAACACACAGTGTGAAACAAAATCCCTGCTCTTCTGGGAAGACATTCCACTAGATTTTAAGTGTAACTGTTTAAAATCGAGGGATGAACTGCTTGAAGTGTCTGCCATGGCTCGATACGCTTCCCAGCCGGCTCCGATACGCTTGTCGACTGGGAGGGAAACACACACACATGATGGTGTCTGAATGTAGTCTCTAGTTTATTCACAAAGAAAAAAGTGGTATATAAGCACTTATCCATTTCCTGAGTCTATTACATTGAGGATAGAAATCCGGGGAAACAATGCGGTTAAAAAGTTTTGTCATATAAGGAATGCAGAGGAAAAAGGGGGTACCATGGAAAGAGAAGTCTGGGGAATTGACCCTTTGTCTAAGGAGACATTAACCTCAGGCATTATTGAGGTCATGCAGTAATGCTGGGTGAGGAGGTTTAAGGTGATGCGGGCAATTTTCTAGTTCATCCCACAGGTGTTCGGTGTGGTTTAAGCTTTGTGTAGGACTCTAAGTTTAAGATTAACCTTGTCAATTCATGTCTTCATGGACCTTGCTTTGTACAAATTGAGACACTGGAACTATGCCTGTTTGTTCCAGTAAAGGGAAACTGTAACGCTAATATGCTGTAAAGACGTCTTATACAATTGTATGTTTCCAACATTGTGGCAATGTGGCAGTTTAAAGAAAAACCGTGTATGAGCATGAGGGTCAGGTTTCCACAAACTCTTAACCATACGCTTGTAGTTGTTCATGCATTAGTAGGAGGCACATCAGATGTCGCGAATGTTATTAAATGAAATGAAAACCGATATGAAATAAAAAAGAATGTTAAAAATGCTATTAAATACTATTTGTTTTGAAGGACTTCACTGAAGATCACGTACCAGGAACAGTATGCTGGTTCCAAAATTATTAATAATAACTACTATTTCTAAGCACTAACAATGTGCCAACCAGTGATTTCCAAAGGTGAAATGATTTTTCTTTTTTTGTGCCTGTGTAATTTTTATTAATTAAAACATTGTGTAAACACAATTCTAAAGGTCATCAGTCTCTTTTCTGTTTCATTTGCACGGATATTTTTATACTACTTCAACACACACACACACACACACACACACACTCACACACAAACACACTATGATGCTGAGGTTCTGGGCTGATATTCAACAGTCTCCTCACCTCCTCTGCACAGTCTGGGAGACTAAAAATACACAGTATCATATATATTCTCTCGCACACAAACACACACACACACACACACACACACACACAATTTGACATGCAGTAATAAGCACATATATATATATACACACACACACACACACATGATTGGAACTGCATATAGAATGACTGAAATTTAATATAGTCCTCTGCACACACTTCTACACAACTTATTACATCTCTAAAATTCTAAATACTATCTCTCGCTCACACACATGCAGTCATCTGTTTATCCTTTATAATAAGCACACCATGCTATTTTATAGTCACTGTATATCAATGCATCAGTGCATACTGTATGTGCACACACGGATCCACTTCTAAATCCACATAAAAATATTTTAACATCATGACCATAAATAATATTTAAACACACACACACACACACACACACACACACACACACACACACACACACACACACCATATCATCCTGGGAGACAGATGTAGATCCATGACACTTTACTATGACACCTTTTCTATAAATCATTACTGAGCATGCTGGGAGGTTATTGGTGAACCGATCTATACGTTGCCTGGCCAATAGCGGGTTGTTGCCATAACAACGCTGAAACCATTGCTGATTAAAGTGTGTGGAGTAACGACCCATGTGGATTAGGATGGAAACCCAGGCTGAAATATGCCCTTTACTCATTAAACACAGTGAGAAATGTAAGCTGCGAAGAACACTCTGTAACGTTTTCCTTCAGGTGCAAATTTGTGCTAATGAAAATTCAACATGGACCTGTATGTAAAAAAGAAAAGGAATGTTTATTTGACGCAGCAGAGCTTACCGTACATTTTAGGGATGGGGGAAAAATCAATTCAGTTATAAACGCGGCGGCACGGTGGCTTAGTCGTTAGCACTGTCGTGTTGCACCTCAGGGGTCTGGGTTCGATTCCCGCCTCTGTGTGCATGGAGCTTGCATGTTCTCCCCATGCTTGGTGGGTTTCCTCCATCCCACAGGGCAGGGTAAACCATGGACGGACGTGCCAATCCATCGCAGGGCACACACAACTTTTTTTTAATACTTATGGAATCAGCAACTAGGCATCATGAAAATATCGTATCTGGAGGTGACTGGAAACTCCCATCTAGTACATTTAAGACCCTTAGCTCAGACAAAACCTTATATTATATTAAACCTTATGTACTGAATTATATGGACCTTATAGGTAGTTCCAACCAAGTACAGTAATCTGATTAAGCATTCCACAAGTGGTCATCCTGAACATAACAGCATTGGGATTATTATCTTTACGTATCATTCCGCATCACACTTGCTCTGACAATCATACTGAGAGCAACTACCTGACAAAACCTGCATTCAAAACCAGTCACGGGGGCACTTTTAGACAGAAAACTCATCTTACAATGTTGTCATCTTAAACTCAAGGCTGAATCCCAAATCCCTCTCTTACCCCTGATGAAGGCCACCACCTGGTGTTTGGACTAAGGAATTGCACACCATAGTGCACTAGCTTTCCATTAATCTCCATTTGGGATACCACCTCAGAATCTGGGAAAAAGCTGACATTCTAAATAAGCAGAAATATAAATTGCATCTCGTGAGTTTCTCAGGACTCTCCACCACCTCCAGCTTTTAGCTACATCATACCTGGAAGAACCACTTTACTCACTCACTCACTCACTCATCGTCTGTACCGCTTTATCCTATATTCAGGGTCGCGGGAACCTGGAGCCTATCCCAGGAGGCTTAGGGCACGAGGCAGGGTACACCCTGGTGCCAATACATCGCAGGGCACACACATACACACACTCGTTTACACACTACTGGCAATGCGAATTAGCCTAACCTACACGTTTTTGAACTGTGGGAGGAAACTGGAGTACCGGAGGAAACCCACCAAGCACGGGGAGAACATGCAAACTCCATGCACACAGAGACAGGAATCAAACCTGGCCAGGAATCAAACCTAGACCCTGGAGGTGCAGAACCACTTTAACCCCTGTTAATTACACTAACTGCCAGCAAGTAACTGTTGGTTTGCTAGCTCGGTGCTAGTTCAGTCGTGTAATGACATGTTCTGGTGGACTGGTTAAAAAGTAACTGGTTAAATCATAATCTGTTGACAACAAATAGTATTTGTGGAACCAGTGTATAAAAACAAAATCACACTCAAGGACATGCTGTTGTACTAAATATCAGTCAAGCTCTGATACCTTGAGCACTAGGTTTATGGCCCAAATTACAGCCATGCTGATAATCAGTATAACAGCACTCCCTATCATCTGATATTGCATAACTACAGTAAATGTACTAAATCAGTGTTTTCAAAATTGTGGGCCAAAAGAGTACTGCAGATGGGCTGTGAGATGTCATTCATAATAAATAAAAAATGATTTCTTTTTCATTTTTGTAATTTAAATCAAAACAGAAATTAAATATTTCTGGTTAAGTAGTTACATTCAAAATGTAACCAGAACTAATACAAAAAAAAAAAAAGCCATCGGATTTAAACTGTGTTTTTTAATAAGGTTTGTATAATTTTTAAGTATACAAACCTTATTATATGTACTAAACAGAACAATGGCATGCCTTTAAACCTTTCTACATTTGCAAACCAAGTAAATTATAAAAAGTAATTTAAGATTTTTTTAATGTCATTATCAGTCTGGAAATGTCAAACACATCTCTATAAAAAAAAAATTATCTTTGCATATATACTGTGGATGGATGGATGGATAGATAGATAGATAGATAGATAGATAGATAGATAGATAGATAATCCCCCCAAAAAAACATAACGGAATAAATCTCTTGTCTTCGGATGTCAACCCCCACAATAATATCACTACATATTCATACACAGAGAACCAATTCATGTTCAAAACTCTTCAGCCTTGCAAGCATGACTATCCATCAGCAAGCCTGGCATCTTCCGCCTGGCAATTCACTGATTACAGTAAGTGCAATGAAGTAATTCAATAAGCAAATTGGAGTTTCATTAACATCTTTACTCCAGTCTAATCCCCCAGTCTAGAGCGAGAGATAGCATATTAATAGACTGGGCTGAGCTGTAGAAAGACTCCATTTTACATAAGCATCTTATTAAGTCCCAAATCCACTTCTTCACAAGTTCACATGCTGTAAATATGAACAACAAATCAATTGTTTAAAACTGATTGAAATGCAAACTAGTGTTTTTCTTTCCCCATGAATGAATCTTTAGCAGATCTACATATTTATTAATTCCTCCTCTCTCTCTCTCTCTCTGTCTCTCACATAAGGTAAGAAGCTCAACCTTGTTAATCCTAATTTCAAATTCAAGCCAGGTGTGATTTGTTTAAAGCAGAGATATTCAAGAACAGGCTCATAATACAAAGCCTTATATATATTCAAAACCCCCTTGAAATGCGAAGATGTATTACTGAGAAACACTCCAAGACTAAGAGTATAGCAGGCATGAAGGAAGAGACCCACTCAGTGGTGCTGCTGGAATATCACCCACATCAATCCTTAATTATTCTAGTCATGGGCACTCGACAGCAGAATAAATGATGTTCTTAGGTCTAAGCTCACACAGACACATTCATCTTATTATAACACGCATTAAAGTGTTCATATGATTCCAGCACACTTGGCTACCTGTTAGATGTTCTGAATCTGCTGACAGTCTAATTCATTAAGCCCAAGATCTAACTTGATACCGCATAACCAATAACAAACATCATCTTTTCCCGTCATCTCCTTCAGGTAGCAGCTTAATATTCAGTCTTGTCATCATTACATAGATGTAAGAGTATGACCTTAAAATGCAGTTGGTCCATTATTTTGAGAAGAAAGACCAGGCAGACAGCGATGTGACACACACTATAAACTAAGTAAAGCCTGAGGTATATTGTGTTCTAATGGGAAGCTTTGGTGGAGCATTGTCATTGAGTTACAGAAGTCAGTCATAAATCCTGTTTGCTTCTGCTTTTTGGTGCAGCATACCAGTTCATAAATGATTCAGATGAGTGTGTCTGTTCACAGATGGAGATATCCCCTGGACACGTTCAGAACCATGCATAGACATAAGTCACAGCCTGAAGAACTGCAGCTCTAGAGCTGGTGACTTCAGTGCAAATGTGAAAATTTACACTGGGAAAATTATTCGTATTTAATAAAGATCAATGAAATTCACGCCACCAAGGATGCCACGTATTTGATTAGAATTCGGATTTTTTCAATAGACCATCAACTCTACACACAAGCACTTGCTTTTATAAGCAAAAAATAAATATTAAAACACAAAATATAAATAATAGTAATGGAAAATATGGACTGATATTTATCTATTTTCCTTTTTTTTGCCCATTAAATTAAATTAGTAAAAAATCAAGACTAGCTGGTGATGATGCATATGGGGAAAAGATGACAGGCATTAAAATAATAGTAGTTACGAGTAGTTCTAGCTGTTATTCTCATTCAATTTAACAATATCACCTGTACCCCCATTGAAAAAAAAAAATATAAATATACATATTAGGTCCTACTAATCCCAAATATATAGGAAAATTTTAAAATGCTTGTGAAATTAAAGCTCAGGTCTAAAAAAAAATAAATAGTGGCTTCGGCCAGGGTTGTGCGTTAGTGTGTGACCTGTTGAATGTGCTCCGGTTTATGCTAAGGCTAAATGGGATGTAGGTTCTCGTGTGAATGTGCTGTTCATGCTATACAGTGCTGTGTGCTAAATAAAGTACTCCCACCCATTTGCATTGGGCAGCAAGCAAGCTCACTCGTCTCTCCAAGATCCTTCCGGTGGTAAAACGCTACAATATATAGCACTATATGCAGTGGGTATGGAAAGTATTCAGACCCCCAAAATTTTTCACTCTTTGTTATATTGCAGCCATTTGCTAAAATCATTTAAGTAAATTTTTTTGCTCATTAATGTACACACAGCACCCCATGTTGACAGAAAAACACAGAATTGTTGACAGTTTTGCAGATTTATTAAAAAAGAAAAACTGAAATATCACATGGGCCTAAATATTCATACCCTTTGCTGTGAAACTCATATATTTAACTCAGGTGCTGTCCATTTCTTCTGATCATCCTTGAGATGGTTATACACCTTCATTTGAGTCCAGCTGTGTTTGATTATAGTGATTGGACTGATTAAGGAAAGCCACACACCTGTCTATATAAGACCTTACAGCTCACAATGCATGTCAGAGCAAATTATGAGTTATTATGAGGAGAATTATGAGGTCAAAGGAACTGACTGAAGAGCTCAGAGACAGAATTGTGGCAAGGCACAAAACTGACCAAGGTTACAAAACAATTTCTGCTGCACTTAAGGTTCCTAAGAGCACAATGGCCTCCATAATCCTTACATGGAAGACGTTTGGGACAACCAGAACCCTTCCTAGAGCTGGCCGTCCGGCCAAACTGAGCTATCGGGGGAGAAGAGCCTTGGTGAGAGAAGTAAAGAAGAACCCAAAGATCACTGTGGCTAAGCTCCAGAGATGCAGTCGGGAGATGGGAGAAAGTTGTAGAAAGTCACCCATCACTCCAGCCCTCCACCAGTCGGGGCTTTATGGCAGAGTGGCCCGACGGAAGCCTCTCATCAGTGCAAGACACATGAAAAAACACCTGAAGTACTCCAAGATGGTGAGAAATAAGATTCTGATGAGACCAAGATAGAACTTTTTGGCCTTAATTCTAAGCGGTATGTCTGGAGAAAACCAGGCACTGCTCATCACCTGTCCAATACAGTCCCAACAGTGAAGCATGGTGGTGGCAGCATCATGCTGTGGGGGTGTTTTTCAGCTGCAGGGACAGAACGACTGGTTGCAATCGAGCGAAAGATGAAAGCGTCCAAGTACAGGGCTATCCTGGATGAAAACCTTCTCCAGAGTGCTCAGGACCTCAGACTGGGCCGAAGGTTTACCTTCCAACAAGACAATGACCCCAAGCACACAGCTAAAATAACGAAGGAGTGGCTTCACAACAACTGTGTGACTGTTCTTGAATAGCACAGCCCGAGCTCTCACTTAAACCCAATTGAGCATCTCTGGAGAGACATGAAAATAGCTGTCCACCAACATTTACCATCCAACCTGACAGAACTGGAGAGGATCTGCAAGGAGGAATGACAGAGGATCCCCAAATCCAGGTGTGAAAAACTTGTTGCATCTTTCCCAAAAAGACTCTAAAATGGCTGTGTTAGATCAAAAGGGTGCTTCTACTAAATACTGAGCAAAGGGTCTGAATACTTAGGCCCATGTGATATTTCAGTTTTTCTTTTTTAATAAATCTGTTTTTCTGTCAACAAGGGGTGCTGTGTGTACATTAATGAGGGAAAGAAATGAACTTAAATGATTTTAGCAAATGGCTGCAATAAAACAGTGGAAGAGTGAAAAATTTAAGGGGGTCTGAATACTTTCCATACCCACTGTATGTATATGTATATATACTGTATATATATATTTTTTTGTATATATTGTTAATACAATATGTTTTAAATGTTTAATAGAATATGTTTTACATCCTGCTTTAAATGTAATGTGGTCATGGTTTGAAGGATAAGCTAGTTAAGCACTCCTATGCTCACTTTATATGTAATTCATAATTTTATGAATGAAACATGAAAGCTTGCGATAAGTCAAAATTTCTGATTAAAGAAATTCCTAATTCCTACATATCTTCAAATTTTCAGACATTCATGCTGAAATGATTTTGTGGCCTATTAAATGGACATTGCTATACAGTACTACAACACTGCCTTATTTATGTATTTAATATGTACCCAAATATTATATCTATGTGCATGTGTGTGTGTGTGTGTGTGTGTGTGTGTGTGTGAGAGAGAGACCCTAAACCATGATTTTCTGCATTATATATTGTGGTTGCCTCAAATTGTCAAACGATAATGCTGGACCTAATGCTTCTCTGTCCTGGAGCACAAGAACAATCTAATTACTGTCGGAATCACACATAAGACATGCCACTGTTTAAGGTCAAGCTCATCACATGTATGGGACTAGCTGAATAGATCTTCTGAATATGGATGTAAGCAATTTTGGGATTACATTTCTATAAATATATGGCCGTAGGTACAGTACATAGGCTTAGGTGATACTCATACTACTTGTGCAGCAATACTTGTGAACTGTAATCCTTGTAAATTTCATCTATTACCTTTCTGACATTTAGACGAATTTATACCAAGTAAGCCAAATGAATGCAGGGGAGATATGTTCACTTGACTTATTACAGAACTCATGATCAGTCAGGTAATAAATGCAATTTACTCCTAAAAAACAATAAGTGGAATCCAATTATTCATGGAAATTGAAAAGTAAGGAGCAATCTATAAATTGTCATATAAAAACCAAAAGTTATCAAGAACAAAAGATACTTTGCAATATAATGGTGCAATAGTAAATGGTAACATTCAAATAACCCCGTGACCTGAGGTGTGCGGTAAATATGGAAATGAATGTTAGGAGAGAGGTTGTGTCTTTTATATTGCTTGTTGTCCCAGTGGATTTCAGACAGAAAGCAGTTTTACTTTCAAAATTGGATTTCATTAATGTTTTCCTTTTTTCCCTAAGGAGGTTAATGGAGTGATCCAATTACCTACAAGGCATTATGCCTGACTCTATTATTTGTCCTGCATGATCATTGAAGTCAGCAGCCAACACTATGCACTGATTATGGGGGGGAAAGATGCCAAAATGATCCCAACAACTGTTTGGCAACTAACATAAAATGAGAGGATTCGCACATTTAACTAAATGCACAGTTGTAATGAATAATATCAATTGATATAGACCTTTGAAATTCTATAGTCCTGCTAGGTTGTTATTGCATCAATCACACAGGAATTGCATTATTGTCATATAGAAATTGCCAAGCAGTGTCTTCTGTACAACATCATCTTAATGATCAGTGAGTATGCTGTTTCTGTTTGTACGCAACAAATCATATCCATAGTCAGGATATAACCTGTAGATTTAGAAACTTTAGGAACACAGACTCTAGGTGGTTTCAAATCCAGGTTAAAGCATACTTTTTAACTTATACTTAAGTATTAGTAGTTCTTAAATATTTCATCATAGTAAATCTACAGTACTTTATAGTAGTTAAAGATGTATAGGCAGCTCAGTAGTGTCTTTATTATGAATATTTTTTTTGTAAAGTATGTATTTTTAGTGTAAAGTGTAAAATTTGTTCTATAAAATAGATGCTGTAGTTTTTACTGAGAATAAACCCTTAGGCCTTGTTCACACTGGCGTAAAATTTTTGGATAAACGAACGCACTCTGAACGTCCTAGACTTTTATGTTGCGTTTTGTAGTGGCGCTCGATTGACTTTTACACTGGCGTTCGTTTGGCTCTGTCTAACGCCAGCCTGCAGCCCAAATTGTAGTTTATGTGTTAACCTGTGGAGACAGTGTCGGGAACTGGATATGAAAGCCCGCCGCTACTGGGGTCACCCTCTGACTGCACAACGTCAGATTAAAGGAAGTTTTTTTTGTGGTTTATGAAGAAATGCGAAAAATGTTTTGAACGTTTTTTTTGACGCCGTATAAACGCGCAGCCGGACAAACGCACGTCACCAAAGCCCGTGTGAAAACCTCGGCGCTTGATCCGCGATCACCGGACGCTACTAACGCCAGAAAAACGCTCGATTTTAACGCCCGTGTGAACAAGGCCTTAAGATAGTGACAGCTGCATACAATTACGTAATACCTCTATCAGCAAGAACCCCATTGAACACATCTCTCTACATGTTTTTGTGTCGACCTCTCACTTTTTATTACACTCTTCAGTCAAAAACATATGCACAAGGGGTAGAAGCTGACTTTGCCCATAGACACCTGTGAATGTTGCTTTTAATGCGTGTTGCTTTTTGACTATTTTAGGAACTGATGATCTCCTTGGACTTTTACATGTAACACTCTCTAATATTTACACATAGTGCTGGATGGTGGTTGCAAAAGCTGGACAGGTGAAATGGAAAAGTATCTCCTGGTCTTTAACTGCCCTTCAGAGGGCACTCATAGCTCAGTGGTTAAGACTTCAGGCTTCTATCACTTAACTGCCACTACTGGGCCCTAGAGCAAGGCCCTTAACCATCAATTACACAGAAGGTTAAATGCATGTCACTCTTGATAAGTGTGCCTGCCATATGCTCTATAACAATAACATTGATTGTCTCATTACTGTGGTTTGTAACTACAAAAAGCGGTGAAAGGAAGGAAAACCGGTGAACTGAGGACAAGGTAATGGGCATACAAGACTCTCACTGATGCATGTAGGGAACAAAGCACCACAAAGAAGATCTCCTGTAGCACAAACTGCTGAAATCAGTAATGCATATGGGGTTGCATAGCTGCAGAGTGCCCAAATTAACCCCTGTAAATGGTTAAGGTGTTGGACTACTGATCAGAAGGTTTCAGGTTCAAACCCCAGCATCACCAAGTTGCCACTGATGGGCCCTTGTGCAAGGCCCTTAACCCTCAACTGCTCAGATGTGTAAGGAGATAAAAATGTAAGTCGCTCTGAATAAGGGCATCTGCCAAATGCCGTAAACATAAATGGCACACTGTAAAAGGAGTGAACCTCTAGCCTCTCTAGAAATAAAACTACTTGATAAAGTGTACTGGATAGAACAATTCCCCCTAAAAAACAACTCCATGGACTGGTAAAAAGTGTCTGATGGAACTTCATATTCTAATCGTAACGTCTCCTTATTGCAAGTCTCTTCCTTGTACTTTGTTTTGTTGTTTGTAGTTTGTCTCTTGATAAAACCCGTACCTGTAGTCACTTTCACTGTCAAGCATGCACTGTCAAGATTTTTCTTTTAGTTTTAATGACAAATATTAGTAACCGATATGTATACTTCGAAACCAAATATATACCACTTTTGTTTCTATTAGGTGCAAGCTAATGTCAGCGATGCACCCAACAGGTGCTGGACTACACATCCCAGCAACCACCACTTTTCACATGCTCTTTATTACATCTGCACCTGGGTAATCATTTTGTCTATTAACGCTTAGGTATCTTTAAATTGTGTCTTTGAATGTTAGCTCTTTGTTCTAGCTAATAGTTTTATAGTTACACAATAGTTCATGAGTCTTGTTTGGGTTTGAAGTATTTATTTCGATATGGTAATTAAAATGGGCTCTGCACCTGCATGTTTGCTTCTACTTAATCTTGACAGAAAGTGAGACCAAAATCCTGACGCAAAGGAGATCCAATGGGACCGACAGGTCCCAGGAGAACAGGTCCAGGAGGACTGGAGGAGGACGAAGCAGCTACGGGACTACTGCAACCGGCTGGTGGTGTGGCTCCCACATTGAAACGTTTGGGAAATAGTCGCTTATAGGAAGAAAAGTTATGAATGGGAAATAAAAAAAATTATAATATAACTTAAAAAATATATATTATATTGAATTATGTAACAGAACTCGTTTAACCATATCATTTAATGTATAATGAGCATCAAACCATTATTCAGTTGTTACTTGTCATACTGTCACTTCAGTGTTTGCTGCTGCCGGGGGAGGGCGATAAGGTAGCGGGCTCATGAGGGCCATAAATGTTGTGTCAGCCAAAATGGTGAGGCCAAACACTGACAGTGGCTCTCCAGGGCTGCCCCGACCAGAGGTGGCCATCTGTAGTGCCTGTTATGATTTTAATGGGCCACATGCTAGAAAGTACATTGTGACAATAATTGCTGTGCTTTAAGCCTCCTGAGAGGTTAGCTGTGACATGTTCCAGCTCAGTGCTTATATAAGAAGCTAACAGATGACTTCGGTTGCTGACTTTACAGCATGGCTTGATCTCTAACAGTCACTTATGTGGGTACAAGTGCTTTGTGCCATGTTAGTGCAGCCGATCTTATACTCAGGCTTCTTTTTGCATAACTGTTCCTGCTTATTTTTTAACATTTTAATAATAACTTGTGTTCAAATACGGTTTATAGCTATGAACAAATAGTAAATATTTAGGATGTTATCCAGTAAATATGCATCAAATAATGCAACCATCTACAGTAACAGTACATACTGTTAGATGGTTTTATGATATTAAGCATTGGTTATTTTATCGTTTGAACTGCTGTTTCTGATGAGTCAAAAGCTGTAAATTAGTTTTCTATAAAAACAGCTCTGATGTGTAATGCTGGCTGTAATGCAAATCACTGGTTAAACAATAATGTGCCTGTTCCAGTATAGTAATAGGTAATCCATAGGGTCTGGTATTGTCAAATGCTTTACATAAGGATATATGTTTTTTTTAAATATATTTATAGTTTTTGATATACAGTAGTTTGGGTTTGTTTGGTTAGGTTTATTTTTTTATTCATTTTTAGAGGGTGTCTACAGTGTCAGCATTTTTATAGCTGTACCTTGACATCTTATGACAAGGAAAACAGATAGAGGGTTTTGTAGGTTCTGCATTTTTGTCTTATTTGCAGGCTCTGTCTTGTTCTGTCTTAGGCTGTTAAGAGAATGACTGTGTAGAGCTTTTGTTGTATACACATATAGTATCTAAAGCTTTCTAGAAAAATAAATCATTAAACTGAGTGCTATTTCTCATAAGCTTAATGCAGAACAAGGACAGAGATTTACTATGAGTGGTTTACATGGTCAGAAACAAAGAACTGCTAGACAAGATACAGTACAAGATACCTTCTTTTTTGTTCCCAAAAACTCTAACCAGTGATGTGGGTAGCAAATTAGCTCTAAGTTGGATGCCCCATAAGCACTGCATCAGTTGTCTGCTTTTTATAATAGATTAGCTGAAAGTGTGGCTGTAAAATAAACAATAAACTAAACAATAAGGAGTGTGCACTGTAACCAGTGTTCATTCCCCTAATCAGAAAGCCCAAGGCCGCATTCCCACTTATTGACTGCCATTCTCTAATGAAGCCACTGAAACATAGAGACAGATACTTCCCTTAAGCCCCACTGGCGAGGTCAAACATCCGCTAGGCGAGAAATCAATTCGCGGTACTCGGCATCCTGTGACAAATTGTCCCAATTTGCTTTTACAGATTCTCAGCTGGAGGGATTTACCTGAGCAATAGAACAATCTAGGAAAGAGCATCATTAAAGTCTGATCTACCATCCATGCAAGACTGAGTGATATCCCAATTAAATTATATTAAAAAGATGAGATGGGACTGTTGTGAAAAAACTGATGTTGAATAAAGTAATGCAGGAGTAAATGTACAAATGACACAAATGCATAAAGATGTCATGAGAAGATTGTTTAAACACTAATATACTGTAATGACCTCCGACCCAGTGAAACAGTCTCTGGATCCACTCTGACCCTGTCCAGGACATATACAATTAAAAATAAATAAATGAATACCAAAAATACCAAAAATAAATGAATGAATATTCATCTATACATTTACTCTTTCATGCAATTATCTAATCATCCAATCATACGGCAGCAAGTGCAATAGAGAAAATCAGATTTTGACTGTTGGTGCCAGACAGGCAGGTTTATTGTTTTTATAACAGTTGATAATCTGGGATTTTCATGCAAACAGTCTCTAGAGTTGAATGGTACAATAAAAGAAAATCATCCAGTGAGTGGCAACCCTGAGGATCAAAAAGTCTTCTTGATAAGATAGGTAAACAGAGAATAACCTGACTGATTCAAGCTGACATAAAGGCTACAGTAACTCAGATTACTACTCTGTACAATATTGCTGAGCAGGAAAGCATCTCAGAATGCACAGCACATCGAATGGATTCCAGCAGAACACCTTTGGGATATGAGAGAACAAGAAACTCGCAGCATGAAAGGCCGCTGGAAAAATTAGCAGGGATTGAGTGATGCAATCATGTCAATACGGACCAGAATTTCAAAAGAATGTTTTCAGCATCTAATGGAATTCATGCCACAGAGGCTGCTTTGAGAGCAAAGGAAGGCTGTAACCAAATACAAATAAAGCACTCATTGATGGTGGATATATTGTAAATACAGTTAATATACCTATTAATTACTGTAAAATTTACAGTAAACAAATATGGAACATATGATTAACCACTGAGCCACTACAAGTAACACAACTAGAATCAGTGCAAAGCTTTAAGTTAAAGTATTCAAATCCAGCAACACACTATCATGGTTAGATCCTTGATCAAGAACCTTAACCTATAGGCCAGATGTATAGTGAATCAACCAAATGAGCAAATGTACTTGATCACGATATTACAGTACGGAGCAGGGGTTGTCGTAGAGTTCAGTCCAAATCCAGACCGCAAGAAGCGTTCATCAATATATGCAAAAGGTTATATTTTTTTAATAAAATCACATTAATGTCGTTTTGTGTATCTGTACTTTAACTTAATAGTTTTATTAGAATATACTTTTTACTTTTACTACACTACTTACTACAACAAACATCTGTACTTTTTATTTCACTACATTTCTCACGCACATTGACGAGTGCGCATAATAGCGCAATTTGCAGATTTTGTGTTATTTGAAATCAGAAGCAGAGCTGGTTGCAGTGAAAGACGAAGAAGCAGAGGCTACATTCAGGTAGTAGAGAGAGAGGGAAACGGAGAGAGAGAGAGAGAGATAATATTTTATTATGACTTAAAGTCTACAGTGAGCTAAGATCAGCTCAGTATTTTTTGTTACTTAAGTAATTCTGAAGATGAGTACTTTTACTCAAGTGAAAGCTTAAATAGATGATTTTTTTTACTTTTACTTGAGTAATATTTTACATAGGTTATCTCGACTTTTACCCAGTATAGGATTTGTGTTATTTGCCATTGCCACCCAAGAGCAGTTAACAAGAAGCATATGCAACCTGTTAGTTCCAAGACACAACACAGTAGAGTTCCCGCTGTGCTACATCGTAGCTATTTATAAATCATGACGGTGGTCTGTTAATCAGTCCGTCTGATCATTGCAAACGCACAGCGTGACACTGTTAATGTTCTGTTATAACTGAATAAAATTACACCTGCCAGCAGCCACAGGGACCTAACTATAAGTCTGCTATACATTAAGTGAATTTACCTTATCCACAAGTTGTTGTTTTTTGCATTTTTATGTGGGTGTTACTGTAAACATGTTTCTCAGGTATTTATTGTAAACTTTGATCCAGACCCAAGTTGTCATTAAATTACTGTAAAATCTGCAGTAAAAAAAAGAACAGTGGCATCTATGGAGGTGCTCAGAAAGTGTAGATGTGTCTAATAAAGCAGACAGGAAATGCAAAGCCTCCCAATTTGGAAAATGTGCCAATAGGCCGAGCAGCAGTGAATTAGAGCTGGTAGATTTATGTTGCTATGGCGGAACTAACAGAGCTCTGGAGACACATTTGTTTGGTCCAATGGCCTTCCATAAAAGCCAAAAAACACTGGCTGGGACATAAAGACGCCTCAGCTGGCTACTTATGACCATTGTGACGTATCTGTATGCTGATTTACCTAATGCCTCTAAAGCCCAATACTGTAGATGGATTAACAAATTAAGCAGCAACAGGTGCATTGATACACACTGTGTGTGAGGACTGCCAAGTTACTGCAAACACATTCTAATTCTTTCTACATGGCATTCATCTACAGTGTAAACAGGTTTGGCTTTATCTGAAGAACAGTCTATACCCGTAATCTGATTGCACATGCACATTTGAGAGTTGAACCAACATCAGTTTTGCCAAACACAACAAGTAGGGCTGAACGATTTAATAAAGGTCAGTACTATCATCACATGTTCTGCATATGCCAAAGTCAAGTTGTTTTTCCTTTGATTTTCTCACTTAAGAAATCCTTTTTCTCATTCACTCATTTACAAATTTACATCTTTATCCCAATTTGTGTAGTGGATCCATGTATCCTATTACAGGAACATACCCTAACCAGACTATTTTTTGTAAGGGGTGGAAGGAAAATCAGAGACTCTAGAGCTGTGACGGATTAATGCTACTAGCTATATTATGAACTCTCAAGAATATTATAATATGAATTAATGTTTAGATTTTTTTTTTAATAATTCATATTTTCATGTTTTTTTTTATAATTAATATATTCAATTCAATCATCCTCAAAGTCAGTGTACACATGAGGATCCAAAATGGCTTCCTATTTACTATATGAGTAAATTACATAATGATGTTCTGCATTCTATCAAGTGCACTGCATGTATAATAAAGCAGCACTTCAGATTCAGCCAGACACAGTTCAAGAGTGTAATTACTGTTGAAAATTAACTGCAAACTGTTTTTTTTTTTTTTTAAATAGACTACCCAAGCTGCAACATTGCCAAATGAATAACGTATAGCAACTGAACACACCAATCACTCACTCATCGTCTATACCACTTCAGAATGTATACAGAATCGTGGGGGCCTGGAGCCTAGCCCAGGAGACTTAGGGCACGGGGCGGGGTACACCATGGATGGGGTGCCAATCCTCGCAGGGCACACACATACACGCACTTAAACCCTACAGACAATTTGGGAACGCCAATTAGCCTAATCTTTGGACTGTGGGAGGAAACTGGAGTACCAAGAGGAAACCCACCATGCATGGAAGAGGACAGTGCTAAGTACTAAGTTGTGACCTTAGTGGCTTTAAGCATGGCATGATTGTTAGTACCACATGAGCCGATTTTTTTATTTTTTTTATTTTATCATTATATATTTTTTAAAAACTGCTGATCTCCTTGGATCTTCACACACAACATTGTCTAGAGTTTAAACAGAATGACGCCAAAATAGAAGAAGCATCAGGGTTGTTAATGAGAGAGATCAGATGCTAATGAGCAGACTGGCCTAAGCTGCCAGGAAGTATATACTGTACTAATTCAAGTAATCACTCTTTACAACTGTAGTGAGTGGAAAAGCATCTTGGAATGCACAACACATCAAACCTTGAGGTGAATTGTCTACAGCAGCCGACGACAACATCATGTTGTACTCCTGTACACCAGGATCCAGAATCAGAAATTATCATAGACATACACTCACAGAAACTGGTGAGTGAAGACTGAAAAAAAAACAGTTTTTCCAAATCTTTAACTGTCCAGTTTAACTAAGCCTATGCCCAGGATAGCCTCATATTGCTTTTCTTAGGAGTGAATGCAATGTGAACTTTGTCTGTTGTAGCACATCCAACCCAAACTCACCATGGTTGTAAAGAGTGATTATATACTGCATGGCCCAAAAAAAGTGTCAGAAGGGTCAAATAAGCAAGCCGACAGCGACAGTGGCAAGGAAAAACTCCCTGAGATGGCAATAGGAAGAAACCTTGAGAGGAACCAGACTCAACAGGGAGCCCTGTTGCAGGGATTGATCTGCATCATACTGTCTGAGACTGGAAGTTCAGTATAACAGGAGATGTGTTTAAGTTGATATGGATTCCAGTTCGTTTTATATATATATATATATATATATATATATATATATGTACTGGGGTTGCTTCAGTTTGTCTGGTCTCATACATTATATGGCAATAAAATAAAGTCAGCTGATGACCTGAATGTGATGAATGACCAGTTTATCACATCTACCGAGTTTTTCTTCCCTCATAGCATAGGACTCAAATTGGGAAAAAGTGGTTCTGGGAGCATGAGGTATCATTTTTACACATGAACTGGCAGCCACATTGTGTGCTGTAGTCAATCGAATCAAAAGTGATTGAATAAAAAAGTGTGGGACTGCATTTTTTTTTTTTTGGGCCAAGCAGTGTATTATGTATTATATTCTTCCTGGCCGCTCAAACCAATCTGTGTCAATCACCATTCTGTGTAAGCTGTAGAGACTGCTGTGTGTTCCCAGATGGAATTTTTTTCTGAAATATTCAAACCAGTCTATCTATTGCCAACCACCCTGTCACGGTTAAAGTCATAAAAATATAATTTTTTTCACGTTCTGTTGTTTGATATGAAACTTAACTGAAGCTCTTGACCTGTATCTAAACGATTTTTATGCATTGTGAGTCTGCCACATGGTTGGTTTAGATAACTGCATTAGGGTCACACTAAATTACCCATTGGTGCGAATGTGTGATGCACTGTTATGACAGATTTTCCCAGCCTGGCTGTATCCTTACTTGGCACCAGTGTCCTAAGGAAAGGTTCCAGATACAACAGAGCCCTGGCTAGGATTAGCAGAAATAAATGACTATATCACAAATTGAAATTCTTATCTATATCATTTGACCCTAGCAACAAGCAGTCTCGAATTCCCTTCTGCAGTGTTTCAGGATTATCAGTTACATGGGTAAAGAGTACAAAGAAAACAGCATGGGGGAGAATAACAGAATAATGAGAATATCATGCAGCTGTCACATGGGTCCCAGTGGTCTAATTAACAGTCCTCTGTGCACAGCTTGGCTTAATGTAAGAGAGTTAAGCTGAAGCACAGAAAACAGCCTGAGATAATAATAACACGTGTCTGTCCTTCTGTCACAACTCACATTGCTAGCAATACCAATGGAGAACTGTCATTAATTCTATATTTCCACACGAGTTTTTTCGACCATTGAATCATTAGTGCCGAGGCACATGTATCGCTTCGTGGCTGTGCCTTATTCTACAAAGCGCGGCCCTTAATCGTGCGTCCGTTTGGATTCTTGGAACAAAGACATAAGACTCAATTATAGAATCTTACCTCTATCCGTTATAAGTAAAGCTAGCAGACAGTTTAACCTTTGCAAGAGATACACACGCGCAGCTCCAGATTTTGGAAATACACTGCAACCTTTTCTCTATTCTACGCTCGCTTGTGGCTGCTGATGAATATGTGTGTTGTGTGAGGAAGCTTTCGTCTGCGTTGCCGTTTGATGTGTGGGATATTCACAGGATGGACGAGCAGCAGCATCTGCTACAGACTCTCTAATCAATCCGCCTCATCTCTCACACCGCCTGACAACATGCATACACATGCACGTGCACACACCTGCAGAAATAAAGCTGCGTAGCTCTCTCAGACCACTCAAAAAAAAAAAAAAAAGATAATGATATTACATAAATAGCCGAAGAGTTCGATCAGTTACGAGCACATGGCTTCAAGGCAGAAATTTGACAAATGAGTTCTGGCCTGTTTCCTGGCTAACAGGAAAGCTTCAGATGGGCAAGATTATCGCCCACTTGTTTTTGGACTACATGGCTACTTCTAATAAAATCCTATATTTCTGATTCAATCCAGGGCTCTGATTATCATTTATTCTTTATTGGAAGCAAATTTCCAAGTTGGGAGTTCATTCTGAATTGAGTGACAACACAAATAATCTTCTTGTGTGAGACAATAAACAAGTTCTAAATCTGTCTCCAGACTGATTGCAAGTCTTGTAATAACAATACAGCAAAATGAAGAGTCTTGTTGCCTAAGATCCCCAGTGATAGCTAATAACAGATAGAAGACTATTAGAAAATGATGCCCATTTCATAACAGCATCTTTATCCATAGCTTGGCTATGTTCACATTGCAAGCCACATTGCTCAGTCAAGATTTTTTTAATCAGATCGGATTTGCCTGTCATGAAGGCTCACGTTCATGATTACAAGTGACTTTTATCTGACTGTAATGTGGACGCGTCTGTCCTTTTAAAGCTGCACACATGCTCAAATCGATACGTCTGTACTCGCGCCATCTGGGTTAAAATGTGTCAAGAGTTTGTGCGACCATTCATTTATTTCAAACAATGATGTTATTCCAGTAAAAATATGTTTTGAGGTTTTGCTCTGGAAGACGGCAAGCAGTTAGTCGGCTGTATTTGTTGTGGTCCAGAATAAGGAAGAAAGCCAGAACCCTTGCTTTAGCTATTTTATGATCTTTTGCATAAAATCCCCATGCTGTCGGTGCTAATTGACGTCAACGAGATGCCCTATGCATATGCATAGAAGTAAAAAGTCACATGTATTCCTAATCCATGGAATTAATTTATGGTTAGGGTAAAAAAAAATCAGAATCGAGGCAGAATAATGGAAGCATAGCCTTTTCCATCTTTTTATCATGCACCTGCATTTCCATAGTGGCCATATAATAGTACTGTCCTGCACCATGACTCACTCACTATCCTATGTACAGGGTCTCGTGGGGGCCTGGAGCCTATCCCAGGAGACGTAGGGCACAAGGTGGGGTACACCCTGGATGGGGTACCAATCTATCACAGGGCACACACATACCCTCACACACTCATTCGCACACTACGGGACACCAATTAGCCTAATCTTCATGTCTGTGGACTGAGGGAGGAAACTGGAGTACCCGGAGGAAACCCACCAATCACGGGGAGAACATGCAAACTCAGACACCGAGGTGGGATTCGAACCCGGACCCTAGAGGTGGAAGGTGGCAGTGTATAAAAAAAATAAATAAATCAAGGCTACAATTTATTACAGGTAATATACAGCATGCATAGTCAAAAGATGACAAAAAATAAATGCGATGTAATCCCAGGTGATTCATTTTCACTATGTCTGCTACAAAAAGAGTTCAATGTCTTCGTTCAGTCAAGCAGCTACACATCTGATTCCAGATCAAGATACATGTAAGAATGCCTACACTGACAGATTTTTTCTTCTTTTTTTTCTTTTTCAAAATTTATGGGATGTTCAGCTTCTTGGGTGGATCAAAAGCCTGCAGCCTCAAAGGCATCCATGCAAGCTATATCTGGGTACAAAGCTAGACACGACCAGCGTTGCTCTTTCAGGAATGCATCAATAGCAGTACTGGTCTAATATCATTCTTATTTACTTGTAAAAATGCTCTGGGACCAACGTCCAATGATTCTACGTCACATAAGCCTGGTGTACGCTGTCGCTAATGAACAGAGACAAATTACAGCAATCTGGATGTATTACACAATCAATGATTGCAATCAAAGCAAAGCAGACTGCAAACTGTGCAGCGTGAAAATATCAAGACGATGACCTGCAGTGTCTTCCTACAAGTAACCTGATTAAACATCGTTTGACATTTAAATAGTGTCTTTAATAAAAAGTGCAAGGATTGGCAACCTGACCACACCGAGCAGTAACACGAGGTGGAGTTATTATTCCCAAACTCTAAAAAGAATTCCAGTAATTATTGTGCAAATTAAAGGGTTAAAATAAGAACAGAGAAACTTGCTCATGATAGAACGTCAGTTCTGCAAACACCGAGCCCGGAGAGGCATGCACTTCGGGTGTACACTTTGGCACGGAGTCAAAGTGCAAGTCACAGCATTTTTAATGGCCACTCTCTCTAATAATGCTCTGCAAGTATTACGCAAGTCATCCGATCCCATGCTCTCTATTAAAGATACTGCTTAAATGCCATTATATGTTGAACATAAAACTTTTCTTAGAGCAGGCACTGATTACCTTCCGCAGAAAAGAACACCGTTCTTACTAAACTGTAACAAAACATAGAGTGCACAGAATATTAACCTATCTTGACTTTCATAATCCCTTTTGTTTTTTTTTCTTTACATTTTTAATTTTCTTAGACAGTGAACCTGGAAAAGAATTTCTTTGATTCCATGAGACATTTGCAAACTTAACATGACTTTTCTATCAAGCACTTGACAGAAGGTCAAGGTGCCCACTTCCTTAAAAAGAAATATCTTGTCTGCCTCACACATCTTGAACAGGACAAAAGAAATTTCCATCTGCTGTTTACTGAGTGGTGCAGTTGGTCCAGGTTGACACGAGGTATCAATCAATCAATAGGGTGTCTGTGTGTTGAGAGTCTGAGATAATTAAGCAATATCACACAGTGCTGTTATAATTAATATCATTATGGCTGTTATTGAAAGCTCAGTGGTTAAGATGTTGGGCTACTGATCAGAAGGTCCCAGGTTCAAACCTCAGCACCACCAAGTTGCCAGCGTTGGGGCTTTAAGCAAGTGCTCATATCTGTTATGTGATAAATGTAAGTTGCTCTGGATAAGGGCCTCTTCCAATATTACAATTTTCCAATGCAATAAATGGAAAAGTAAATGATACAGCCAAAAGCTTGAGGGCTCAGCATACTCATTCCGCTACCAGCTACCTTCCAGGATTTCAGGGTTGATTCCTAAATAGTGCAAAATGGAAATGAATTGCACTTGCACTATGTAAAGTAGAGTATACAATCCCTTGTTCCGCACACCAAGTACTGTCCTTGTTCATGGGTTAGGGAGCAAGCTAGCTTTGCAGTTCATGCTAGCTGTGAATAGTATAACACAGACTGTTCAAAGGCAATTTGGAACAACCTAGAAGCAATTATTAAGGTAACAAAATGTTGTTTAAGATGACAATGTTATCAGATGTGTTTTCTTGCTGAAAATGTTTCTGTGATTGGTTTTGAACATGGGTTTTGACAGACAGCTGCCCTCCCCTCAGTCCGACAGTTAATTCTTTTTAGATTCTTTACAATCGTAATTAATGATCGAAGAACATCAGTGACACAGAGTGAAGCAAATAGTTAAACATCCCAGTGCTGTTATGCTCAATTATCACCACTCGTGGAATGTCTCTCATCCAATCAGAAGAAGCATATTCCTTGATTGTGGCAGTGTAGTGGTTAGGACTGTGGCCTGGTAACACAAAATCCAGGGCTCGCATCCTGCCTTTGCATCTGTGTTTGTGGAGTTTGCATGTTCTCCCTGTGCTTAGTGGGTGTCCTCTGGGTACTCAGATTTCCTCCCACGGTCCAAGGACATTCAGATTAGCCTAACTGGCATCTACAAATTGCCCATAGAGTGTGAATTAGGGTTATGAGCTTGTGTGCCTTCGATGGATTGGCACACAGTCCTGGTTGTACCACGCCTAGTGCCCCTGGGACAGGCTCCAGGCCTCCAACAACCCTGAACAGGATAAGCGATATAGAGAATGAGTGAAAGTGAGAAGAGAATATTCCTGCATTGTGCTCGGAGTCCTGCATGGCCATTACCCAAATAAAGCGATTTCGAAAAAGGATGGAACAAATGAATTAATGATTAGATATAATTGTTTGGTCTATTCAGATAGTTTGGCTGAAATTTCCTCTAAAAGCACTTACATCTGCTTCACATTTCTCTAATCTATCCATATTCTCACTCCGTAGACAGAAATGTGTCAGCACACTGACACTACAAAATATAAGAGAAAAGAAATTATACCACTAATTCATTTGTTCTCTAAGGTTCTATATAGACACACTATTTTTTCTTTCTTTCACATACACACTAATGACTTTTCCTAAATAATTAATCAGCTTGTTGTCTCAAAAAAGGTACAAAACAACATCAATAATTCAGGATTTAATTAGACTACACACATCATTGGTGCAAATGCACAGGCTAGCAGGACAAAAAGGTAAAATGTTTCTTTCTACAATGTAATTATATTCTAATTTTTAAAACTTAAAGATGTTACATACATCTGATGATCTCAATGCGACACTTCAGCGGCACTACAGAGATCATTTCAGATATTTAAAGCCAATAGAATCTTACTGTACATTAGAATAATTTTGCACAATACTTTCCATCGCTCAGAATAGAGGCTGGATATCAAAGTAAAGCTGCAAAACAAACAGGATTTATTGGATGAAAGTGTTGCACTCCTCTGTCATACCCATAGCCAAATATAACACAGCCATCTCCCTTGTACAAGGAGATAAAGTTAATACCAATTCCCAAACAAGCGGTTCACATTTATTATTAATAATAACATGCCGTGAATAATTCATCACATTTTTGTGTTGATAGCAGACAAAACACACTATTTCATCTGCCAGAATAATTCAGCACTAACCAATATGCAAACTCTAAAAATGAGTGTCATATTACTATATGGAGATCTTAGGGTTTAATAACATTATGTTTTGTAAACTGAGGTCTTAAGATGTTGTCCAAAAGAATACAATTGAAGAAGAATAATACTTTATAATCTGAACTATCATTTGACCCAGGACAGGATGGGCTCACATTTACATTTGGTTCCTCTCAAGGTTTCTTTCTCATTTCTTTTTCTTTACCTCGGGCTTGCTTATTAAGGATCTAAGAGTGGTTTGACACCTTTTTACAGAGTTTGTTTAATCTCCTTCAGTGGAAGTGAAGTGCAAGTGGGTCTTCACATTGGTCATTGTTTATTACACTGCTTGCATTTACCACTTTAGGAAAATGATACAGATTGGAAAAAAAGAATGGCTGGAAAATAACATGTTGATGCACTGGGTTCACCGAAGGTACATATCGAGACAGTACAGGAGGTGGCATGGATTAATCTGCTGAACTGTGACATGCTCATCAGCTGAAGATATTTCCTTCAGGTTTGTGCATTGGTCTAGTTTTGGTACAGTTTGCTTGACAGATGATTCGGATCGAAACCACCTCTTATGTGGTTCATCAGTGCCAAAACTACAACTAATGGTTTGCGGACCATGATATTATTATCCCCTAAGACTCGTAGAGATTCTATGTGCTATTGTCAAGAGAAGGATGAGAACCAAACGAGCTATCAATGCAGAGCCGATGTCACACTGATGCATTCATTTATGCTAAAGGAGCCTTGACCAAGTACTGAGTGCATGTATGAATATAATGTTTTAGAATCTAGGAAGGGTGGCACAGTGGTGTAGTGGTTATCACGGTTGCCTTGCACCTCCAGTGTATGGGTTTGATACCTGGCCAGACTTGATTAGGTAAGCCATAATCATTGAAATTAAAAAAAAGGCTTGAAATATTTTACATGTAATTCATCTAGAATATAACTAGTTAGACTTTAAAAAATAAATGAAGAAAGAAAATGTACTTTTTCACAATATTTTAATTATTCAAGGTGCACTGTACAATGGGAAAATAGGATGTATTTGTGATACACCCGAATGATTTTCAGACTGCAATAAAAATTGCATTGTAGAAGGAAAGTTAATCTCTATATCTGTTTTGCACCTTTGTGTAACTCTCCTAAAATCCATATCTATTCCAGGAAACAAACATATCAAACAACATACGGTATGTTGCTTATTTGAATGACAATCCTCAGTCAGTAAAAGTGTTTACACTATTCTTCAGGTGTTAGCAGCTTTTGCATGTTGATGCATTAGCAAATGATCTGTAAATCTGAGCTAATACACTACTTTATATACAGTACAGGTTGCTAAAAAAACAGAAAATAATTGTATCCATTATTTATTATTTACCATTTATATTTAAAAAAAGCTCATATCCAATTAGTGTAATGAATCTGTGCTATAACAGTAGTCCCCTGACAATATCCAGACTATTGTACTGTAACATATTATGTTATGCTATTGATTTTGTCTAAGCATATCTCCCACCCCTATTCTTAGTCAGTTCCCAGTTTGTAAACGCTTTGCTCCACATGTCGTAACTACAGGCTATTGTGCAATATTTTTCAGCTCAGCATGCTCTGTGAATTGTGAATGCTATGCTGAAATTATACTCCCCATTTGCCATAATCCTAACCAATTTAATTAATTCAGGTACGATGGACTGAGTCATAAAGTTCCAGATCAGCACTGCTGCCAGCAAGCCCTCAGGCACTGTAGACAGCCAACACAACAAATGCATCTGCTACCAGGAGAGAGCCAGAGTCAAGTGCCCTCGGCTGCCCGATGATAATGACGTTAAGCCTCCCTGGCTGGAACTGTGAGCTGGGAGGAATAAATGACCAGCAGTGAGAGGCAATGTCAGAGGCAATGTGCCTGCTTAGTGTTCCAGCCCTGCACTCACTCTCGCCCCTTGATTGCAGTGAAGTACACAAATAAGAAAAATAGGGTACACTGTACGTAAACACTATACAGAAAAAAATATAATAACAAAACAATGAGAAGATACATAACAGGGAGCACCTGACTCTTACGCCATGAGAACCCAGGCAGGAGTTATGCCTTTTGAGATTCCCATTCATAAAGTCACTTATATATGGCTTGTTAAACAAGCAAAACTGTAGAAAAAAAACAAGAGAGAGAGACTGGGGATGAAACTGCACTTGATGAAAGCAAAGAATCTGAACACAATCAAAACTGTTAACAGACACCAAGCACAAGTTTAATTAAACCAGGAGAGTTGTGTCATGGGAAATTAGAAGGACCTTGCTTGTGAAGGAGATTTATAGGCTGATGTAATTAATTAAAATAAAGACAGTTTAATCAAATATAGCTAAACCAATACGCTTATGGATTGATAATATAAAAACCCACATATACACAACTTATCATAAATACAGACAAAAAAAAAGTGCATAAGCGTATACTAATTTTCACTTTAGGACGTTAAATAAACAGAAACTGTTTCTTGGGTTTTTTGGCCTTTTCATGTTCTTGTTAATCATAATACTGTATATTATTAATTGTATCTATGTAAAACCGAAGGTTTTATATTATGGAAAAAGCATTTTACATTTATACAGAGGTACAATGTTAGCATTTAATATAAATTTTGATTAATAATAATTTTGATAACTTTGTTAAAATTTTGATATTTTATTGTTTACACATATTCACAAAAATACCTAATCCATGCTGAAAGAGCTCTGATTATTGGTGACTCAATTCCGAGGCACATGAAATTAGCTAGGGTTTAATGGGCACCAGCGGTACTAACTATCCTGGGAGTCAGGATACCATGCATAACGGGAAATCTCAGGGTCTTAAGCTGAGTCATAGTCTCAGAAAAGGCCTAGTTAATCAGTAACTATCCAGAGCCCAGGACAGGGGCAGACAAACAGGCTAACCTGGTAGACTGCTAGCTGCACAGGATCATTACTCAGGTTCCACCATGTTCCCCAAGCTAAACTAAAATGTATAAAGACTAAAGATAGTCAGTTTTAGTAATCCAATCAATATAAAATTATTGTACAATGAATGCACAGCCAGCACCTGTGATCTGTATCTACAGTAGGACTGTTAAATATTAGATGTCTCACATTAATGTTAATGAAACCAACACTAGGAATAAGACCACCACAAAAACATACATGCCAATAGCATGTAGTAGTGAGGACTGACTTTTTAAATAACAAAATTTTAAATATCAGACTTTAAAACCAGAAAATTACAATGTAGGTGATAATTATAGGCAAAATCATCACATTATTTAAACTAATAATACGAGATATAACTGAACCCCTTTTAAAAATAGTCAACTCTTCACTCACCAGTGGCTACATATCTTTTTTTTTAAACCCCTGTCAACTATCCCACTTTAACAACAAACGATTTAGACCAGAAGATATGAGAGGTGAGCTGCTCATTCTGTTTACTATAATATGTCCGTAGCTGCTTTGTAATATTTTCATTACTGAAACTATAGTCAGAATTTCTGTATGTAAACGTGAAGGGGGTCTGTTGAAAATGTAACTTTTTATTTTATTTTCGATCAAAAGAACGAAATTAACTAAATGACCCCAAAAAAATATTCGTTCATTTTGATGAGCGAGATTTAAAGAACCGAGTCACTAAAATGATCCAAAATTCCCATCACTATTCATACTTTTGTTACCTTTATGTTGGAGAATTGTAGTGCTTTTCAGTCTGGATTGGCTACTAGGAGCACATCTTATTCATATTGCACTGGCTACCAGTGAAATGTCAGGGATTTTAAAAATACTACATTTGACCTATAAAGCAGTAAATGGTCTCATGCCATGGTACGTTGATTGCTCCTAGTGTTTTATGACCAGTCACGTCTACTTCAAACCAAGGACGCAGGCTGCTTGTTGGTACTTCGTAAGATCTGCAGCGGGGGCAGAGTTTTTTCTTATAAAGCCCCAAAGTAATGGAATAGCTTTATAATTAATTTTGTTCATCAGACACAGTCTTAGCGTTAAAGTCTAGGACAAAAACGTCTTTATTTAGCCAAGCCCTTGTAAATAGATTTGTCGTAGGTAAAGGTACAGATCTGAGGGACTCATGGACATAAAGTTTTATGGTGAATTAGTATGTTTGGATGCTGTCTTTCCACATTCTCGTTGTTAACGGTGGAGTGGATTTAGTGAGGTGAATTCAATACAATAATTAATTTTTAAGCTATAAGTTCAAAAATGCATTTTAACTGTAAGTGCAACAACGACAACTACAACACACAACTTGTCATAAAGCTAAAAACTGTAAAATACAAGCAGTGATCTGCAAAAAAAGATATCTTCCAATACATGGGAGCATAGAAACGCGCAAAAAAAAAATATATATATATATATATATATATATATATATATATATATATACAAAAA
>JAQMYJ010000038.1:9603470-9625378 GCA_030014305.1 Clarias laeviceps
AGAGGAGATCTGCATGGAGGAATGGGCCAAAATACCAGCAACGGTGTGTGAAAACCTTGTGAAGACTTACAGAAAACATTTGACCTCTGTATATAACAAAGTATTGAGATGAAATTTTGTTATTGACCAAATACTTATTTTCCACCATAATGTGCAAATAAATTCTTTAAAAATCCTACAATGTGATTGTCTGGATTTTTTTTTTATTATTTTGCCATAGTTGAGGTACACCTATGATGAAAATTATAGGCCTCTCTCATCTTTTTACGTGGGAGAACTTGCACAATTCGTGACTAAATACTTTTTTGCCCCACTGTATGTAAAATATTTTAGAGGCAACTGATACCTGCAAGGGCATCACACTGGTGCAGTGTGTAATGTTGCCTTTTCACAGCTACAGATTTTGGTCTAGACTTACTATCTGTGTGAAGTTTCAAATATGTTCCTCATAAAATTTCCTCTGGTTTGTCTGGATTCCCCCCTGAGTTTCCCCTGGACTGAGTTTTCCCATCATAGATTGTATAAAAAGAACTGGACAAACCCTTCATGACATCACCCATAGGTTTTCTGAAGAGTTTGATGCTTAGAGTTCTGGTTGTTGTCATCCTGGCAGGAGCTGACTCCACCTAAACCCTAGTTAATACATAGATGGGCAAATGGGCAGAGCAAACTAAGCCTGGATGGTGGTTGGAACATGGCTACTTACCTCAGTTACCACAAGCTAGCTAGCTTACATTAATAAATATGCTAGCGTTACTTTGCATGTGATTGAACATTGAACATCCATGTCATCCTGTGTCAGCTATTACAGTTCAATTCAATTCAATTCAATTTTATTTATATACTGTAGCGCTTTTAACAACTGTCATTGTCGCAAAGCAGCTTTACACAATCATAAGAATCATAAGGCGACATTTCTTGTGCTAAGTTAGGTTACAAGGATTCCAGTTCGCTGGTTAGCTAAAGTGATGCATAGCACACAGCTAGCGGTTTGACACTTGCAAAGCAGTTGCAACTCAAACTCTGCATGTTTAATGTAATTTTAATTAATGAGTTACATAAAACCTTACCCCATACTGTTGTCATTAATCTAGCCATGGAGACAAATACCGATTTTGCAACCATGCTAATTTCTGTTGTAAAGTTGGACATTTTAACAGGAGCGTCTATGGGGATTGACTCAACCAGCTTAAAGTGGTCATTTGAAGAGCTGCATGTTTTGGCACTTCTGCATTGGACCCATTTTCCAGTTAAATTACAAGGATTCCAGTTAGCTGGTTAGCTAAGGTGATGCATAGGACACAGCTAGCGGTTTGACAACTGCAAAGCAGTTGCAATATGGCCTCCAAATCCACAACACTGACCAGTATATACTGAAATTTATATGGTTATGGGATTAGTGAAATTAATTAATGAATGAATTCATCATATTCGCAATATCTAAAAGTTTATATTGCAATATTTTCTGTACACACAGTAATGTGAACCGATCCACAGAATACCATACATGCACGTCTTAACTCTTAACAAGATTTCAAAAAAAAAAAAAGTGTATTTCAATCTACTTAAAATTGTTGTACTCATTTTAAGTTGCATCCCTGACCCCAAGCTAAACTTAAACTAGCTTAATGATGTAAAGTCAAATGCAGAAATCATCCTTTCCTGCCTTTTATCACATCAGTAGCAGACAAATAATATTTTACACTCGGCTTGAACATTCTACTCATTACAATCATGATCATCAAACCAAACTACTCATTGACCCAGCCTTGACTTCTTTAAAGACCTACCAATGCATGCCAACTCCCAGTCCAATGCCAATCAGTTATAATGAATGCATACACACACGTACACACTTTTTGTTCCAATGTTTCAGGTCAGTAGGCTGACATCAGGGGAGCCACTAGCACATCTGCAGCGGGCACAGATACCCACAGGCACAAAGACGGAAAACAATTCATCTTTCGGTTGTGCAAATGCAATGCCATCTGGCTAATACACACATATGCACAAGCACGCACACATACAGGCATGCGCACACACACACACACACACACCTGTGCTTCCAGTAACGGCAGGACTGTGGTAGAGCCTTGGACTGTCCTGTATTTTAATAGCACTCAAGCAAAAGAAAAGAAAGTTTGCCTAAGCGTCTAATTCCCAGTCATAAATAATGGCACAATCTTGCTAAAACGTAACATGTTTTTTTTTCTCCTGTGCAGCATACGTTACAGTGTTATGACTTATTAAATCTCGTCACACATTTAAAACCTTTGTTGCATGTAGTTTATGTTTTCAAGTGTATGATAAAATATGCACGCTGTACCTCAAGTGCCTTTGCACGCTTGCTTAAGAAGTTCTCTATATTCCGTGCTGCATTCTCAACCAGTCTTCCTGCATGATTTGTTTCCACACTGTAGTATTTCTGATTCTTCATAAAGATCTGCAATGACAGAAAAGATACAAGAATGCATTTCTTTAGGAAATTACACCATTTCAAAGCAGTACCTTGATTTCGAACACTGTGCCCTGTGATGGCCACTGATTTCAAATGAGTTCAAGATGTGCCATGAGGCCAGGAGATTTTATCTTCAAGATTTGCAAGAGGGATGGTGTATGTCGTAGTTTAAACATCATTGTGAGAAAGAGGAGGCAACAATGCTCAAACATTCATCAAATGGCATTAAGGCTGGGGACGTAAATGCTTCAGTGAACTGCATACAGTACCTTTAACACGACAAGAACAAAGTGTGTGAAGGTTTTAAAGCAGTATGTGGATGGAAGAAGGGAAAAATCTGACAGGTTTTGATTTGAATCCCAATCTACATTTTTATGTGAGGTGAATGTTTAAGCAGCATACATGAGTATTTGTGTTTTGAAGCAGTTGTAGTAGTAGTGATAGTTAAAAGAAATGAAAAAAAAATCTAACCTCCACTAGGCTTTTTCCTGCAGTGGCCGTGTCAGCTAGGGTCACCAGCTCCTGCTGCATCTGGTCCACCCACTCTTTTATGCTGCAAAGAAAGAAAATCACACACTTTTAACAATGCACATCAAAGGAGCGAGAGATAACCCACAAAAATCAGCCTAATAAGAACATGATCCAGATGATGTAATGATGCTATGATCCAAAAGAGTCAAATTATTGTTCTGTATCAAGTAAACAAAACTTTAAACATTAAAATTATTATACATGGATTCAAACATTGTCCAGAGCCGTATTAAAAACCTGGAATAAAATAAAATCAATGTGGCTGTGATACGCGATCACTTAAACGCTTGGTGATGTTGCATCATAAAACTCAACAGTAAAAATCGCAGCTGACAACAGTGAAAGTCAGAGCATTTACACACACACACACACACACACACACACGCACACACACACACATACAGCATGATGAGAACTCAGGGTTAAGATGAAACAGCTGTGTGGCTACATCATGGTAAGAAGGCAAGAGCATGAAGTGCATGAATTTTGACACTACAGACTGTTTCTCTTTCACATGTACAGTGCTGACAGAAAATGTTCAGACCCTTTTAAGTTTTCCACATTTTGTGATGCTTGTGATGTATGTGTTTTTTTCCCTCATCATTCTACACACAATTACAAAGTAAAAACAGGTGTTTTGACGCTTTTGGTAATTTATTAAGAAATAAACAATGAAATATTCTAATTAAATTATTCCACAATTCAAAGAAGTTTATTCATTCCAAAGGGAAATCGCTTTGTCTTGATTACAGTTGCTTACAGTTGTTATAATAAACAATTAGACAAGGAGGAAGGGGGGGGGACATAGAATAAAAAAATTAAATTACTTAAAAACAGTAAGAAGTACTGTAAGTCACAGTATATAAATCCTGACTGCATATATTGCACCTGGATTTACATAAGTATTCAGACCTACCACTTACAGTAGTTCTTGGTTAAAGTACCTTTGGCAGCAATGACAGCCTCAAGTCTGCTTGTGAATGATGCTATAAGCTTGGCACACCTCACTTTTGGACGTTTTCTCCATTCTTCTTGCCAGAACCGTTCAAGCTCAATCAGGTTAAGCAAGCAGGGTCAGTGCACAGCCATTTTCAGGTTTCTCCACAGATAGGGTTCAGGGTCCAGACCCTTGCTGGACCAATCCAGGACTTTAAAGGAGTTGTCCTAAAGCCGCTTCTGTGTTTTGAGGGCATTAGGTTTGGTTCATAGACTTGTAGACCTGCAAATCTTTATCACAGCCTGAGATCCTGAGCACTCTGGAGAAGATTTTAACTCAGGATAGCTCTTTATTCTAGCTGCATCAATTTTTCCTCTACAGTGACTAATCTCGCAGTTACTGAAAAATAAGGTGCAATAATAGTTCAATCTTTGTGGCATCAGACCAGAGACTTTTGTTTCTCATAGTCTGAGAGTCCTTCACGTCCATTTTGACAAACTCCCAGCAGGCTGCCATGTGATTTTAGTGAGGAATGGCCTGTGTCTGGTCACTGTGCCATATAGGCCTGGGTGGTGTTGTGCTGCAGTGATGTCTGTCCTTATGTAAGGCTCTCCTGCAAAAGTACACAGGATCTCATTTGTTTGGAACCTTGGGTTCTTGTTTACCTCATTGACCAAGGCCCTTCATCCCGGTTTTTGGTTAGGGATGTTTGGTTGGATCTGGGAAAACTGTTGGCTTTTCCAAATTTTTCCCATTTGAAAATTATGGAGGCTATCGTGCTCTTGGGGGATTTCACTGCTCCAGAACGTTTCTTGAATCCATCCCTAGATCTGTGTCTTGACACAATCCTGTCTCGTGGGTCTACAGATATTCCCTCGACCTTATGGATTTGTTTTCACTCTGACATACACAATCTACTGTAAGACCTTATAAAGGCATGTGTGTGTCTTTCCTAATTATGTCCAATTAATTATGTCCAGTCAATTAGGCACAGGTGGACTCCATTCAATTTGTAGAAGCATCATAACGATCACTGATAGGAGTAGGATGCACTAGAGCTCAGCTGCAAGTGTCATAACAAAGAGTTATACTTATGTTCATTAATACTTACAGTATGTAAATGGGATATGCATTTTAAAAATGTAAAACGTTCGTCAGCATCTTATATTATTCACAAGCAAATAAGCCAGTTACCAGTGGTGGACAGGACAGAAATGTCAAACTTAAAAATGTTTTTCAAGTTTTTCTCTGCTTAAAATATTTCCGAATGAAGAAAATTATTTTAGGTTAACTACATGTCTTTTAGCAGCATGCCAATTTTATTTATATATATATATATATATATACAGTATATTTTTTTCCATGCTTGGCTCTTTGCCAGAATTCAGCCACAGCGACATGTGGCCAGTATTTCCCAGGCCACTACAAAAATACGCACTCTCCTAAAAATAAAAAGAAAAAAATAATTCAAAAATCCCAGGCTTCTTCTCTCTTGCATGGGAAGGGGTGAACTGGGACCCAAGTCCCAGACGTTTATTCCTTGTCTTTATTTTGCACTAAAATCTGATAGAGGACAAAATGCAGAATGTTGTCTTTCAGCTAAGTATTACTCCATAGATTTATAAAATGGTGAGCAAAGAGTCTTGTATCCATCTCTTTTATATGTGAGCGCACACACACACACACACACAGTGCATATTGGTTTATGGATTAGTACTGATGGCCTGAAAGGCTCTTCTTTACGCCAAAGTTCCAGAGAGGCAAAAGTTCAGCAGACCCATTTAAACCCATCTGATTGGCTCCGGCACTGTCTGTGGAGGCCAAGACCTCCGTCTGCACAGCAGAATAGGGAACACGCACATGGATTGTGCTCAAAATACCAATAAAGCAATGTCTCTAAATTAAATTCTGGATGCCAGCATAGATTATTGAATCCATTTAATTTAAACTGAGCACATTTATTGGTTTTGGCTGCCATCACGCTGTTGTTTTTGCCTTCTATTGTTCCCAGTATATTGCAAATACACTCAAATTATATGAATAATTTTAATATGTGGAAAGTTTTATAGACTACATACAATATACAGTAAAGCCTCTATAATAAAAGTTTAATTTCTTTATGCAAACAGAGCTTCATTGCAGGTGCTTTTGACCTTAAACATACAGTATCTAGTGGGGCCATAGAATATGAAAAATTGTAAATGCAAACATAATGAGTAATTATGTTGCGATTTTAAATGTGGCTTGTGATAAATTAAAAACCATTAGTAATTATCAATAAGCGGTACTGTGTAATCATAGTCAGGGGGTATACTGTACTGGGACCCCTGGATGGAAATCTAATTTTAATCTGTAATATAAATTGCATTTTTTTTTCCTATTAATTCAAAGAAAGAAAAAAAAAAAGAGAGGTTAGCGGTGAGCAGCTGTTTATACCTGCTCTGCTAACACAAACAGACACAGGCATCTCTCAAATGTTCCAAAAACATTAAAGGTGACTGCATGTAGTGGTGTAGAAGACAGTCCCAATGCCTTACAGCTCCAGGGTCACAAGTTCAATCCTGCACTTAAAGTATTACCCGTTTTGAGTTTCACATGTCCGCCATGTATCAGTGTCCAGTTTCCACTTAATATCTTTGTTATCATACAAAACACAGGAATAAATCATGTCTTCCATGCATTACAATGCATCACACCACCTCCGTCACATCAGGATTACTTTCCTATAAATGCACACCTGATTAAAAGGTACTACTTTATTTGCTTGGTTGTGCTCTTGGGTTGGGGGTCATACTCGCATTTCCACATTACCCATAGAGACACTAACCAATCACGGGCATCTGTGAGCTCTCACATGTGGAAGGGGTGGATAGCACTTTCTTCCGTGAGTGTTATGCCTCTTCTTAACTGTGCACGTGCAGTAGCGTGAAAAGATGTGGTTGGGGTCTTCACATGTCTTAGCTGTTGGCACTACTAATTTAGGGAAAGAATTTGGGAAAGGTTGTCAGGGTTAACCCCTATGGGGTTTAAAAAAAAATAAACTTTGTGTTTTTGTGTGTTTTTGGGAGCTTGTTTCTGGACTCCATTTCCAGCAAGCTTTTCACCACAGTTTTGTCATCTCATTTGCGGTCACCTGAATCTAGTTTAGTATGCTTAGTTTGTGCATGAATAGGCTTGGTCTTGGGTCATGTCTTTGTCTGGCATCTGTGTATTTCCACAGTTTATTTCCGTTTCAGTTCACTTTAGTTTAGTGTATCCCTGTTCTGTTTCTGATCTGGTCAATGTTGTAGTTTATGTTGTTGTTTTCTTTTATTCTTTGTTAAAAGTCTCCACATCTGCAATTATGCCATGACTGAAGTATCCTTTACCTGACAATAGTAAATAAGAAGAAAAAGAAAAATACAAGATACAATATTTATTATTGTAATATTAAATTATTATGAAATTTAATTATAAAATATGTGTGCCCATGTCATTTTTGCATGCACTAATGATTATTTGAAATGCCTATAATACAGTATGTTTAATCATTGATGTTAAATATTACATTTTAATTAAATATACCAGTTTTATACTACATGATAATTTGAACATATGGATTAATGTATCAATTATTTATTTGTAACACATTATTATGAGAGTTTATAAAATGCTTGCAAGTGATCATAAATACCTTACAAAGATATACACATAGTTGTAGTAACTTATGGACACAGACTTCATATAAAAGACAGTTTTGTATACAACTGTTATTCTGGAAAACACTGGAAACCGGACAACACAGACCATACTCAGAGAAAGGTGGAAAAATGTGAAACAAAGAGTCATCCAAGGTCAGGTCAAACCACAGACCATGAATCTACCCAGTACACCATTATAAAAAAATGTTTAACTAAAGTGAAAAGGGTTTTGTTGTTGTTGTTAGATAAAGGCTTGATGACGCTCACGGCACACAATCATAGATGTTGTGATTTTTTTAAAGGATTCATTTGCATCATTTTCCCTTCAATATCGACATCACACAAGCCAAAATTCTGATAAACAAATAATATGTTTAGCAGCATTCAAATCTACAAGTAAAATCTTTCATTAAAAAACAAAGCCTTTATGCGAGATAATGGCATCCCTTCAGTGCTCCACGGAATACCAATCAGAAGTGTGAGAAATAGTGGGATTTCAAAAGAAATGTGCAAATGCTTCCTCTGTGGTGGAGAACACTCAGCTTTTCCCATCATCATCTCCTCACCAGTCCTCAGAAAGTACCAACGCACCACAACAAACAAAGTTAGAAAGGCTCTGTTGTGATCGAATTGTGCCAGCATGCATTGTGGGAAGAGTATATTTAACAGCAAGCATCTGTAGCTCTGCATACAATGCTTCTATTCAGAATGGAAATTTGATGAGTAAACAGAATTATGCCACTCATTATACCATAATGCCTTGCAAGTGCTAAATATTTTTGGGGGTCTTGGTATTTTTGTAATCTTGTTTCCTAGACAGTTTTGTCTTTCCCTACACCATCTTGATCCAATTAGTATCAATTACTTGCTGGAACACAGTGCCTGCATTTTTCCAGACTATTTTAGGAGCCACCAACAATCCATTTCCCTTCTTAGTCCCCTTTATTAGCAAAGGAGGAGTGTTTCCTGTTGTTCTGACTAAGATGCTTTTGTTTCAGGGTGAAGAAAATGAAAACACGACTGACCAGCACACACACTTCTTACAAGCCCCTTTCTAGACCCTCTTACTGTCTACCTAAAGCCAAAACACACAAATCTTTATTGGTGTTTTTGTTTTTTGTTTTTCTCCTTGAACCAGTCTTGTAATACAGTGCTTCATCACAAAAATATGGCTGCAGGCATTTTGAGGAAAGTTTTTTTTGTTTTTTTAATCCAGTGAACATACTGTTGGTTTTCACTCATACACGCATACTGTACGTCATAGTCCATTCAGCATTGTGTATTTCTCTGAGCTCCTCTATAATAAACTATTTAATCTTTTCATAACTTGAGAATTACATCTCAGGTTAGGGAAGGAAATTGACTCTAGGCTTGCTTATATTATTATTATTATTATTATTATTATATAAGGGATAATATTATTAATCTTTTAAAGATTTTCTATACCACTTAACCTGTACAGGGTCGTGCGAAACTTGAGCCTATCCCAGGACACTTCCGGCACAAGGTAGGTTACACCCTGAACAGGTGCCAAGCCATTGCAGGGCACACGTGCACTCACACTACTGGCAATTCGGGAACTCTAATTAGCCTAGTCTACATGTCTTTAGACTGTGGGAGGAAACCGGAATACTAAAAGGAAACCCGCCAAGCATGGGGAGAACATGCAAACTAAACAACCACAGACCCAAGATAAGGAATTGAACCCTTGACCGTGGAGGTGCAAGACACCTATTATTATTATTACTATTATTATTATAATCATGGTGCAGCTACTGGCCATGCAACAAAAATTCTTTTAAAATTCTGTTGAAAATTGACAATGAATTTCCACTGTACACAAGTTCATACATACGTATTGTATTCTGGAGCATTTCCAAATAAATCTGTTAGCAAATAGGACCAAAAGCATAACTGTATATTGGGATAAATAAAAGAAGACACCCAGACAGATAAAAATACAAAAAGAAATAACACACACACACACATGCACGTGCACGTGCGCACACACACACACACACACACCACACTTCTAATGCCTCCAGGAAAGAAGAATGACAGAACCCACCTACATCTGTCTAAAGCTATCAGCCAAATCCATCAATCAGAGGAGCTCACTGTTCTGTTTAAAGCATATGCATAGTGGATTGGGAAAACCCATCTGTTTCTGCTGCAACTGAATTCTAGAAAAATGTTTAATCCGGTTCTGACAAAGTTTAGTTTTTACATTCAATTATCCACTCTGACCTGTGCACTTTAAGAAATAAAAATATTTCACTAAAATGACATGAACGTTATAGTTTTCTTACATTGCCTGTACTGTCATAATGATATGATGTTTTGATCAAGCTGTGGAATAGTTACATGACACAGTCTACTTTATAGTCAGATGGTGACTGTCAAAATGTCCACAAAATGTCCTGTGCTGTCATGTCATCATCAAGACAGAGAGCAGCACTTTACACAATCTGTACATATGACAAGTCATGTCACGCCGTCACTAGAGTGAGTTATAAATGCTTATATAGAAAGGGCATTTTTCCATGAAAACAAAATTCCATCTTTAAAATAAATTTTAACTTGTTTTACTTTGGGGTTTGACCAGATTTGAAAATTCTAAATTGTGAAAGAAAAAGCATTTCCTTATTGATAAGATTGAGGGTTGGGACTAAACAGCTGTGTGGCCAAACACTTGTTAGTGAGGGTAATCAGAAAAAAGGCTTCAATTTGCTAGTGTCATAAAGACTGGACTTTGGAGCGATGGAAAAAGGTCATGTAATCTGATGAGTTCAGCTTGACCCTGCTTCAGAGTGTCAGGGTAAGAAGGGAAGCTCATTAAGCCATGCACCCATCATGCATAATGCCTGCAGTAACAAGCCTCTGGAGGTGATGCTATGATTTGGGGTTTGCTTCAGTTGGTCAGGTCTGGACTCAACAACATTATTTGGCAATAAAAATGAAGTCAGGTGATGACCTGAATATACTGAATGACCAGGTTATTGATGGCACAGGCATATTCCAGGATAACAATGACCAATATTCATGGGGTTTACATTGTAAAATAGTGGTTCTGGGAGCATTTTCGTCCATAATTTGGCCATCACAGTCTTGACCTTAGCCACTGAAAGTCCTTGGGATGTGCTGGAGAAGACTTGAGTTTTTTAAGTCTACTGTCATCAATACATCCCAGCCAAAAATTAAATGCAACTCTGGTTGGACAATGCAATGGTGAATGCGTGCCTTAAACAATGTTAAAGGAGGTCCAACAAAATATTATTATGAGTATTATTAGGCGGTGTTTTAGTTTCAAACCTGTATATACAATGCAAAAGTCTTCTTTTGTTCACACTTTGCTTCTAGCAAGCAAAATTTTCTTGTATTTTTTAATGAAGTATTGAGCAGATGTCACAACCCCAGCTTCAGAGAATAAAAGGTCCTGCCACATATTTGTTTCATCCATTAACTAAACCAGCTGATTCTAATTAGCACAACTCTTCAGCCGGATAGGCTCGAACTAATTAGTAAAAGCGGCTGTTTTTTTCTGGTTTAGTTAATGGATATATATAACAAATATGTGGCAGGATCTTTACTTTCTGAAGCTGGGTTTGCCAGCTCTGGTCTTGAGGAATTGTTATCCATTCTTCACGATTGATTGTTAGGGTCTCATTTTTGGCAAGTTTTTGCTCTCATTTTCACTCCAATCAATGTACCAGACCAGTTTCAAATGAGTATTTACTGTTTGTAACGCCACAAAGTGACATACTGTATGAATCATTCAAGAATAAAAAAAAAAAACATCTAACTTAAGGCATAAACTAGTAAGAAAAAGGAGCAGATCATGAGAGATGATCAGGCTGGTGATTAGTATATTGGTGATGGTAAATGCTTGAACAGACGAGAGGGGAAATAAGGTTGCCGCTGAGGTTGTTACATAAAGAACCAATTTTTAAATTGGATCTTTAGGCAGTCTACAGTCTGTTAAAGTAAAACATTTCTTTATTTATTTTTTTTCACTATTAAAAATGAATAAGAAAAAAATGAGGGGTGGCTAAAAACCATACGGTACCGTATATAGTCAATATGTCAAAACCTGATCACGTACATGGGTTTCCCAGGCCCCCATGCATATACCTTAAGCTCTTTCCCCTTACACATATGGCTCTTTAGTTAGCCTGGCCACCAACATCTGTGTCTCTTTCTGTGTGTGTGTGTGGTGTGAGTGTGTGCGTGTGTTGTCCTTAACCAGCTGGGATGGAGAACTGTGGGACTGGATTCCCTGGCAGTTTATCAGGGGAATAATTACCTGCACCAGCCTGGGCATCCCTGAGGACTTCCTCTCTCATCTCACCTCAATAATAGATCATTACAGAGCAGGAGTCAGAACTAACATCAGTACCTGCACCAAGCAAGACTAACAACGTACAGTCGCAACCCAGGAAACACAGCAAGCCAAAGGCATATAAAAGACCATGTTTATTAATGACCCCTAGTCTCAGCCATCTCAGGAGGGCTCACAGAGGCAGACTGAATGCAGCTTTGCCCTTTTATTTTTCTCGCCATTCCTATGCATTGTGTTCTCTCCTAAGTTGCAGCCTAAGACACAAAATTAAAGACACCATCACATTGACAAAATACAGGCAGCTATTGATCTGAGCCATCAGTGATGCTATCACACATATTATTCTCATTCATCAAGTCTCTCTCTCTCTCTCTCTGTCTCTGACTCTCGTTCTTTATTTATATGATCATGAATGATACTGTAGAACATTTGGGCATGCAGTGAAAACACATGTAGGAAAAAACCAAATAACATTTATGTGTATTATCTTATCTTTATATTTAAAACCTGCATTTATAAGAAGTTTGATTTAATTATGTCAGAGCTCCTTGTTTGGGAATAAACAGAGTTGCTAAAATTCGTAGATATGGTGGACAAATTGGCAATATAATGCAAAATAGAAAGTAGGACTGAAATAATCGTTATATTGTAATGTCTGTTGCCTATATATTTTTTTTTCCACCCTAATATTCTGCCAGTACTGATAATGTTTTTAAAATTTTATATTAAATAAAATCGCATTTTTAAGGATTTTGTTGAACATGAAATAAAAATCTAAATGACCAATTGGAATGCAACACAACACATCTAACTGTACTGCAAGTAGGACTGGGTATATACACATGCTGACTACCATTGTATTTATTCCCATTTTAACGACCTACTGCCAAACTGGGAAGGCCAAATAACGTAATCTGCATTTCTTTGGACTGTGGGAGGAAACCGGTGCACCCAGTAGAAAACCCACTAAGCAAAGAGAAAACATGCAAACTCCATGCATGCAGACTCCAAGGTGGAAATCAAACCAGTAAGGCACTGTATACAGTGTGTTTATTTATATATATATATATATATATATATATATATACACATTGTTTATATAGATAAATTAAGTGGAGCTTTGGGGATTTTTTAATGGATTTTTGTAAAACATCAGATGAAAATGTAACCGACCGATCACAATGCAATCATCTAATTATTTTGAAAGTAGGACCGGACGGTATGACGATATAACACAGATAACCATGATAAACAATGTTGCGATACTGTTTTTACAATATCGCAGCTATGGTTGGTATGTTTTTTTCTTATATTTTTTATGTTCTTATATTTTAAACTAAAACATATACATAGAAAACTCAGGTTTCTACACCTGCCTAGTGTCTATACATGCATAGAGATGCAACAAATATTATGGGATAGTTTTCTCTTATCAGACACTGCTAATTCAGAAATATCTTTTTTTTTTTGATGATTTATCTGGTATGCTGGATGCACATATGCTCGATGATATTCCTAATGCATGGAGTAGTGTATTAGCATGAGGATTTGTTGTTCTGGAGAAGGGCGTCTACTAAATGCTGAAAATGTGAATGATGGATATAAGTATAGAGTTTGTCACCTTAATTTTTTTAAGGATGTACTACAGAGGTTGTAGCACTACTTTTAAAATGATGTTTATGATATAGTGGAACACTTTCGATTAAAATTGTCAATAATAATAATAATAATAATAATAGAGTAGTCTACGCATTACGCACTTCTGAATGCCAATCAACAGTTTGACCAAAGCACTTTCCCCCTGGTGTAAACAGCGCGAGCACGGCGCCGTGTCCGGGTACTCACATGAGCGACGTGGGAAACTGCGAGGCGCGCGAGCCGTGAAGCGCCGAGCACGCGAGCACAATGAGCAGCGGCGTAAGGGGCGATCCCGGGCTCATCGCGCGCGCCATGTCGCTCCACTCCTCATCCAGCGCTGCACTTCTCTCCGCGAATAACACGCTCCTCCCTGCTAGGTAATCGGATTAGCCGGGCATCAGATTGTGTGTCCGGTTCTAAGCGCTCATGATGTTGAATGGCCCGCCGGTTACCGGGAGTGCGCGCGCAAGATGTGTCGTTTCGTCACGCGCAACGAACGGTCATTTGTCTGCCCTCATCTGAGACCTGAGGAGCAAACTCTTGAAGCACGAGTCTGGCGGGAAAAGTGATCGATGGCATGGACGAATCGTGTATGAGAGTGCGTGTGTGTGTTGCTCTTATCGGAGTATCGGAGCCTCATCTCTATTCTAGTGATAGAGCCTCCAACCTATTGGCTGGCATCTCTCTCTCTCTCTCTCTCTCGACCCGATTGATGCCATCAGATTACCACACACCCGTAAACAATTACGCTTGTGCTCCAGCATTTAGTGTACAACATGGATACGGTTCCAAGATCTAAGTGGTGCCACTAGTTTACTGCTGAGACTTTAAGCCCTTAAGGAGAAAATTATTTCTCATATTACCTAGACTATATAACAACAAACAAAGTTTGCCCTAAATTTTAAGCTTTGATATAAACCGTGCATTTAGCAATTATCAAATCAGTTTGTTCAGAAAAAGTTCATAATTGTCTCACTATATGGCGTTATCCTGTATACAGGGTCGCGGGGTGGCCTGAAGGCTACCCCAGGAAACTAAGAGCATGGACAGAGTGCCAATCCAACACAGGGCACACACACATACACAATCACACTCTCATGTGAACAGTGTGGCCTCGCACCTCCAAGGTCGAGGGTTTGATTCTCACTTCGGGTCTGTGTGTGTATGGAGTTTTTACATGTTCTCCCTATGCTAGGTTTCCCTATGCTATGTAGGTTTCCTTTGTGTATTCTGGTTTCCTCCCACAGTCCAGAGAAATGCCCTGCATGTGTGTGCACTGCAATAAATCCAGGGTGTACCACGCCTCGTGCCCTGAGTCTTCTGGGATAGACTCCTATACACAGGTACAGTATAGGAGATGAATAAATGAATGAATTAATTGATGAATTTACAGAGGCACTGTTAGTCAAAAGAGAAGGCAGGCAACTGCTTGCAGCCCAAGGCCAGTAGGGGGCCCAGAGGGCTGACAACATTATTTATTGTTTATAAGATAATGGTGACGAATGCTGGTTGGAGAAACACAGTGAAAATGTTTTGCCTAGGGCCCCAGCACACTCTTGAATCACCTCTGATCATTTATGGAAAGAGAATTAGGTGTCACCTGTTGGTGGTACTTTTCTTCCAACACGTTTGCATTTTGAGAAACAGTTTTTTGCTTGTTTGCTTGTTAGTTTGATTGTTTTGTTTCTTGTTTTTATTTTTTTTCTTTATAACTTTAACCTGTGTACACAGTCAAAGGAGGCCTAAAGCCTAATCCAGGAGACATAGGGCACAAGGTGGGGTACACACACACACACACACACACACACACACACACACAGTACATTAACTGAATCTGCATGCCTCTGCGCTGAGGAAGTAACCCGGAGTACCCGGAGGGAACTCACCAAGCACGGAGAGAACATGCAAACTCCACACACACAGACCCGAGGTGGGAATTGATCCCTCCACCTTGGATGTGCAAGGCAACAGGCTAAGGTTATAACGTAATTAATGATAACAGAAACTAATTTATTTTGTGGATGCTTCATATCATAAAATCTATAAAGAGGCTCATAAAAAACAAGTTATTTATTACTTTATGAAAAAAAAAAACATATTACCAAACTGTTGCATTACAAGACAAACAGAAACCAAAAAATGCAGTTATTGGAAAATAATCAAATTCAGCATAGAAACATTAACTTTGCTTTGTGCCAGGTCAGGCCATCACACCACTGTGTTGTTGTTTACCCTCCTATAACAGCATGCCCCTCATGGTTTATTCCTTTTTTAGATATTATTTGCACAGAACTACTTGGATAGGCTCTGGATCCACCACAGTCTTGACAAGGAATAAGTGCTGTCTGAAGATCAGTGATTAAAAGCATTGGAAGCCACCAGTAAAGCATATAATTTGCATATTACAAATGCAGTCTATGTGCAGAGAATGAATAAATAAATAGGAATAATAGCAGTGCCAGAGAGATGATTCAAACAAAATACACAGCAGTTTACAGAAAATGTACTTTATACAGGATTGAAAAGCCTCCATATAGCTTCAGGCAGTGGAATAATACTGGATCTTTTCCCCCTCATCTTGCCCCACCCCTGCAGGTAGCTTTGGGTTTGTTAGCAGTTTTAGTCTGCTCAGGCACCCTACCTGACTCAAGAGAAACAGTGAGGGTGGATTTTGCAAGGCTGCAAATCCCAGTATATGGTTTTAGGAGTGTGCTGGAGATACCCAACACCTTCTCAAGTATGCTTTACTTATTAAGCATACAGAACGGAATAAAGAAGACAGTTTGTGCAGGAGTGCGCTTTTGGCTTTGGTGCATTATACCTGTCATATTTTGATTTATCTCTGGTTGTTATTTTATGAATTTAAAGAAAGGAACAAATAGTAATGTAAGTCTTCAGTTTGGGAAGGTAATAGACTGGCGTGCAATTTTAGTAAAACAAATAAACAGCAACAAGAGTGTGTGTTACAGTGATTTTATCTCAAATAAAGGTGTTCTTGTTGAGGTGAAGTAGAATATACTGTATAAATCTCTTTTACCTATAATAAAATCAACTTATACTACAGCAAGGTTGATTTCTCAAAGCTGATTGGTTAGAAGGTGTGCATTTATTTACTTGCACAGCCAGGACTGGAATTACAGTATATTACTAACATAAAAAATATGTTTGTGTCCTTGTTTTAATATTAACTAGAGTAGGTACACACTGTTGATGGTTCAGTAGTTTGTAGAAATAGTTAAAAGGTTAAAGCTAAAAGTAAGCTGATACTGTAAGCTTTAATGTAATCAGTGATATTATTATTTCAGATTGAAGCCCACATACCCGTCTGCCTGTCTTTCTGTACAGCAGAACTCTTTGCCCAACTTATTAATACAAAGAAATAACATTTTCAAAATTAAGGTTGAGTATCTTACGCCTTGATTAAGTTGTACTTCTTTCATCGTCAGCCAAATACACTCCCTGTTTGGTAATCGGAGAGAGAATCAAAGGTGAGAAATCGAAAAAAAAAAGCAGATAATGATAAAGTTTTGTCTTAAAACAACTCCAGCACATTAAAATTCACTTCACTGTTATTTCAGCGATAAACACATTAAGTAATCTCAGTGAAAATATTCTTTTCTATTTAATATTTATTAGTGCAGGTATTTGTTTACATTGAGAAAGTAGCTTATTAGTAGCTTATTTTAAAGTAGAAGAATAAATCCGGCACATAACTGTTCATAACATCGCTTTTACCTAAACATTTTGATTTCATTTGTGGCACAGGTTTAACGTCTGAGTACTGCCAAAGTTACCAAAGTGACAAAATCTGGCTGGACTTTCTGAGATTTTTCTGAGACTGGTTTTGGGTTCTTTGATGTATGAAACATAAAGATATCATAGAAAGCAATCTACAAACAAAACCTTTCTTTTATTTATATGGATATTTATTCATTGACAGCTTATACAAATCCTGTTTGAAAACACTTATACTTGAATAGAATACGACCATTTTACACAAATTTTCATTAAGGGCTTGTCTTGCAGACGAAATTTAATATTTATCTATCATAACTTTAAATCTTTAAAATGTTTGACATGTAATTTATTAATACATTAAGTATGATAATCATTGGGGGAAATTCTGTGTTATAACTGGAATAATAGAATCCAAAACCAGACTGTACGTTTATACAAAATGAATATAACTTGAAGCAGGGGTGAAAGTAGTTTTAAATTGAGAGGAAACCATGGGGTTCTATAAATCTCGTACATTTCGCTGTATGTCTCCACTTATTCTGCTTTAATATAGGCTCAGATAACTGAAAAAAGATAAAAATCTCTAGCATAAAATAGAAAGGCTAGTGCACTATGTAGGGTGTAGAATACCTTGTTCCACACACCAAGTAGTGCCCTTATTCAGGAATTGGAGAGAGATTTGGGATTCAGCCTCTTGTTAGAAGCTACTGTAGTTAGCCTTATGCTGTAATTTGTGTTATCCATGGGCAAAATAGTGAGGTAAGTTGTGTACTCGTCAGAGCATTGACAGAGTGGTCACGCTCATATCAATAAGCAGTAATGAAAGACTGCAGATTGAAATACAATGCAAACAGCAATTAGGAGGCAATTTGGAACAACTTAGGATCAATTACTAAGGAAACAAGGTGTTGTTTAATATGATATAATGTTATCAGATGTGTTTTATTGCTGAAAGTGCTTCTGTGACTGGTTTTGAATGTGGGTCTTGGAAGGCAGCTGCTCTCCCAACTTTCCAGTATTGCATCCCACTGAATCTTTTAGTGGTACGCAGTACCGGACCGTACCGGCCTACTTCCATCCATGCATCAAAGTAATCATGGCACTCCATTTACATTTTGCCATATCAAACAACCCTTCTGTAAATTGTTAGTATATAACCACACAGTTTGTAATAGGTTATTCCTTTGATAATGCACACCCTCGGGTGGCTTATTGTTTATATATATATATTGCTTTAGAACCTTAATACAGAATTTAATTTTAATGTGATCACAGAAAAATGCATGTGCAGTTTCAAGGGTTAAACAATGTCTATAAATGCAGCTCAACCTATTAGATTTTATAACCATGTAGAAACACATTAGAATAATTTTTTTTCTTTTCTTTTTGGTGTACCAAATCAAATTGGTGTTCTACATGCTCTTATCACAACTAGCTGCATTATCACATGCTGTATATTTTCACAGGTGCTACTGGAGGATTTCATTACATATTCATGTGGTGTGACACTTATAGACAAGTTCTCATGTTTATGGCACACAGAGCAGCACATCTGGATGACGATCACATATAGAGGGACTGTGCTTGATGGAAAGCTTTTTAAGGGGAAAAAAAAAGCATAAAGGATTTGTTTTATCTGAGACCTTGGTACTATATAATACCAGGTCAATGTTTATCTTATTGGGTGATGTTCACTGAACAACTCTTCATGTGTGTTCATAAAACAGCAGTGATGTGAAGCTAAGGTTTAAGATTAAATAATTCAGGCAGTCCATTTGTAATCCTCCTAGTGAACTCCACATATTCCTGTTCTGAGCATCAGCACATTAGTACGTATTCCTGTTCAGAGCATCGTTTAACGGCTTTAATGAGCAGCCCCCAGTTTTGCTCACTCCCTTAAAATGCATTTGAAAGGTCTTTGTGTTGTGTTTGCTCTTAGAGATAGACACTTTCCTTGTGAAGAGATAAAAGTTAATCAGGGAGTAGGCGTGGAGGCAGGTCGGGGCAGAGGGAACAAGCTGCCAAGGGATTTCGGCTTTCATCCGTTACCTAGCAACCGTTCTCTGGCTTGACGACGGCTGTGGCAAAGAGGTTGTGCAGAAGAAAAAGAGAGAGAGACATAAAGAGGAAGAGCGGGTGAGAATGGGCGGTAGTAGTGTAAAAGAAATGAGCAAGGCCATAACATAGGGATGAATGAGGTGTTTTCTGTTCCTCCATGGAGGGAACTGAATTGGACTAATGGCTAAAGCACAAAAAAATCTCTTATTTCTCTGTTACATTGTTCCATCTTTGTGCTATTCAATTAGCACTGTCCCATCGACCAGCTCTCAAAAAGAGCCAAGGATTTCTAAAATACAAAAGAGGATTGGCTGCTTTTCTAAGTAAGAGACACTGCATGACCCAACAGTGGTTAAGTGAAAACAACAATATCAGTATGTGATAAAAGCTCAAGGCCAGCATGCAGCTAAATAAAAAGAACTTTGTGGGGGGGAAAAAAACTCATCAAAAAAAAGCACTATGAAAACATGTCCTCCTATTAAAATTCCCCTTAGATGTTCAGTGAAGACTGATGTAGTGTCCTGTTTTTTCTTTATTTTTAGTTTTTATCTTCTTTTTTACACATAGAAAACTCAAGCTTCAGGCACTGATTAAAGCTCAGTGAAAACCAAAGTTCATGTGCACTCAAAAAAAAAGAAGATGGGTCTAATGTGTATCCCCACTATCTGTTCAGTGTGTTCTCAAGGACCTAGGCTCAGATCCTGGATAAATATAAATGTAGAAGTCTAAAATGTCAGACACACATTAAAAGTTTGTTAAAAGTATAATGGGGCAGAGCTAGAAAAATGGAAAAGGATAAAAGAAATGATAAGTATGGGATGACAAGGCTGAGTATCATTTATGGATACATAAGTCTATGGCCATAAGTAAATTTTACTTAAATCCATAATTCACAGATACATTACTATTCCTGAAAGCCAGGAGTGACTATATGGCATGTAATATCAATACTAATTCTCCCCCTCCTCCTCCTCCTATGACTACTACTATTGCTACTACAAATAGCAACAACAACCACAGCAGCAACAAAAAACAAACAAACAAACAAACAAATTAAATAATAATAATAATTATTATTATTATAATAATTATAATAATTTATATAATATTATCATCACACCACCATAATAAACATCAGTATATTTATTATTTATTACTTGGTTATTGGGAAAATAAATCTCTATTTACACTGTATATATCATGTCCTAAACATCACATAAAACAAAGCACAACTGTGTTCTGTAGAACTAACCTGGATGAATATTATATATGCGCGCGCACACACACACACACACACACACACACTACACTACAATACACTAGTCCCATGGGCCCTACTACCCTTCTACACTGCATCTCCATGGCAACATACCCTGCCTGCATTAACCAGCAAAAGCGTGTCAGTGTTATCAGTTTTATCTCACAGTGTCTTGTTACATTCTTGGTAATTGCTGCTTTGGACCATCTCACTCCTCTATTGTTTGGTGTTTAGTAGTGTTTAGTGCTGAGGGCGTTGGTCAGATTTTGTATCAGTTGTAAACACTATAGCTTAGATTGAGGTATATGTTTCTTGAAATTTGAATGCTAAGTATGATAGATGAATGGAAAATTTTTGACTGTTTGGTCTGATTTATTCATTGATTTATCTACTGACCTTCATTACATCCTGAAAATTCTTTATAATGTTTTAATGTGAGATGATTTTATATATTTGAGCTCATTATCAGTGCCAGTGTCAGAGCTATGGTCGGCAACTTTGTTAATGCAGTTAATGATGTTTATTTATCAGCTATGTTTAATCATCTTTGTTTTTCTTTCATCCTATGAGATGAATTCCTAACGTTTCAAAAATAAGCGTCACCTTCAAAGAATAGTTAATGATTACATGGCGCCATCTGTTGGGCAATCTCTAAAAATACAACTTTCTGCGCAACACACTTGGGACCAGATTCAGTAAATGTGGAAGATTTAAATTAAATAAATTTTATAATGCAAAATTTATTAATGAATTAAATTTTATGTTCAATTGTTTATGTAAATAAAAAGTTAAATGTAAAAGGTTAAAGATATGTAAAAAATAACAAACACAAAGTTTTCATGTGTGTTTATTTCTGAAAATTCTGTAAAATATTTTTTTGGGGGTTTGTTTTGTTTTTTAGTTTCATTAGTTTTAATTTAATTGTATTAAATTTTATTTATTTATTGTTTTTATTTTATTTTATTCCATGCACAAGACGTACAGAAAACTCACAGATTGTATAATTTTAAATGCAAATTTAGGAAATAATGCATGATAGTATTAATTAAGAAAAGTTTACAAATATAATATCATAGAAAAAACACTAGAACAAAAATAGATTTCAATTCTGAGGAAAACAGCTATTCAGGAATATACAGTATTCATACTCCTTTTGAAATTTATTTTTTTTTTTTTTCATTTTGTCTAATTGGCCATATATACTCAGCAAAAAAAGAAACGTCCTCTGACTTTCAACTGTTTTTACTTTCAGTAAACTTAATGTGTAAATA
>JAQMYJ010000038.1:9652006-9691548 GCA_030014305.1 Clarias laeviceps
TTTATTTGATTTGAATGAGTACAACAAACTCAAAAACTCATAGTTCCGTTTACTTAAAACTGGAAACATCATTACTTGTAACTGATGTAACTGATTACCTCAAATTTTTTGAGTTTTGCCAACTTATTCGGGTTTATAGTGTATATAAAAAAATACCTGAAACACTGTGGTCCTTAGGATCTCTCTGTATTTTGACACGAGTGTGGGGGAAAGGATAATGCACAGCCTTCACCTGCAAGGCATCCAAAAAAAATTAGCAATTTACTTCAGGATAAATATCAGAGATCTTCACATAACTAAAAACAGATCAATCATTTTGACCATGAAATATTGAGAAAAGTCCAGCAGGAATATTCTTTGTGACATGGTTCAGTGTCCTGCTTTACTTCAGACAAATGGCTCATAAGAGATAACTTAAACAAGAGCTGCATTAGTGTAAATCCTAATCAATACATACTGTAGCAATTAATATTTTAGTGTGCAGCAGCTTTTTGGCCACATGTTTGGCTGAGCTGGTATTTAGCCATAAAAATAATAATGAATAAACAAATAACTATCATTTTTTTCATAAACAGCATTTATTCATCATATTTCATGCTAATCAGACAGCTTTGGAATGACTGTTTCTTTTTTTGCACCTTTCCTCATAATACTTTATACAAGAAATTGCAGAAGGCACTGCATGCTTAGCCACTCTGCTGAGATGACGCCCTGTCCCCAGGTGAGCTCCCTTTATTGCAGCTTTTATATAACAGAATGCACAATCCATTAAATCCAAGTCCAGTAACTTCAGCACAGTCTATGGCTGGGCCTGTAATGCAAGTGCTCACGCAGGGGCGCCAGCAGGATTATATTTCATAGTACACACACAACCTGTCTGCCTGCATGCCAGTATGCTACCTTTAATGTGTACCTGCAACACACTCGTATACAATTACTCAGTGTGTGTGTGTGTGTGTGTGAGAGAGAGAGAGAGAGAGATTCCGTATGTACAGTATATATTTTTTTGCATATTAGCATTACAAGACCACCATAAAACTTTGATTTCCCTACCACATACATTTGTATGCTACTTATTAGCCTGCTAACACACAACACAAGATAAATCAGGCTAAATCAACAGCATCAGAAATTTCTATTGACCCCCAGGCACCAGTGATGTAAAAACTGACCAACATCATCAAAAATATGTACACACTGTACATACAGGATAATAGCCGTTTGTGTGCCCAGGCTCACATTATACACATATCCATAGCAGGACTCACCCAAGCCAAGCCAGCCTTCTAAAATGTGTGAGAGGTCTTTTTATCCTCATATATTTCTCATGCTTTTGATGTTTAATTGATATAGGAGTGGTAGTTCTATGATCAGGACCAAGTTTTGGAAACCCCAGTTTCAATATAAAGTTTGAATGAATATTGGATGCTAAACTCCTCAGCACAAGACCAAGATTAATATGTAATTCTTTATGCAAACCCTCATGGTTCATGTTCTTCATTCACAATTACTGTACACCCACATATTCTTGGATATTTCTGGCTGATGCTGAAGACCGAGATCGATATCTTCCTGCTGCTTGTGCTATAAACAGTACCAAGATATCTTTGCTGAAGTCATAAGTCCTCACTGATGGCCAAAAGTAAGTGACCCTTCACAGCCATATGTGGGCATTCCCCAAACTGCTGCCACAAAGGTGAAAGCATAGAATTGTGGGGAATGCACTGAGCGGGATTAATAAAGACAGGTCAGGTGTCCACATATATTTGGCCTTACATTGTATCACGCCTTACTGCATCTATATCAAATACTGTATATCCATACTGTATATGGAATCTTGAAATACTCTAGTTGATGAGACATGGAACAGTTTTTACTAGAAAAACAAGGGTCATTGGTTCTTTTTTAGCCTTGTTTTTTATATTTTTATACCTCACCTGTCTTTTATCCTGTCCTGGCTTTAATCCACTGCGTCCCTCATGTGGTTTATCAAACCAGTCAGTCTCTTCATGCTGCAGGTGGTAAGCTTTCAGGGGAACAGGGAAGAATGAGCAGTAATTGTAGTATCATATTCTTTAAACTAGATAATGTGTCCCATTCCACCATCCCTTCCCTAAATACTACCCAAAGCATGTCCAGAAACATAAGGGAATTGTTTCATCTAAGTGGATGTAGGTCACTTACATACAGTAGCTTGACTTTACAAAGCTAAAGACAAAATGATTACTCAAAGGTGCTGTCCTAAAAGGAAATATTTATGGGAAGTAGTGTGGGACATTAGAATGCTGGACTGAGACACAGACAGAAAATCTTATGGACAGGACATGCATGTCTAGCCATGCAAACCATATCCCACACAATGGAGTCTGTCCACACATCGTGCACTGATAGTGGGACGGAGAGCCACTGTTGGTTCAAACCACAGTGGCCAAACACACAAAGATGAGATGCCTTACCTACATTTCTCTAAACCAGCACTAAAGAACAATTAAAAAGCTGCTAAAAAATCAATTTGGAATATTACTGTGCAACAAAAAACAAAACATTATATATACAGTATAGTAACATTATATATAATATATTATTAGTGTCCTTAATGACCTACCTTACTCAAAAACTGTAAGCTTTATTAGTCCTAATAACAGCTATTCTACTATAGTGATTTAGAGTTATACAAACTTTAGACAATATATAATTTTTTTTTATGATTTAATGTGTTTAATATAACATTTTGTACATTGAAAAAAAAATCTTAATCAAATCTTCTCCTGTAAAAATCCACTCTGCCATAGTAATTATTATTATTATTATTATTATTATTATTATTATTATTATCTATCCATCCATTATTAATGCTGCTTATCCTGTGTAGCGTTGTTTGCTCCCTAAATAGGCGTTCTCATCACAGGGCACAAGCACACATTCATACCCACACACACACACACACACACACACACTTAGACAATCAATCATACATTTATGAAGAATTAATATTATTATAATTTTTATATATTATATTATAATCTGTTCTCAGGGGGCACTGTTGGCTCAGTGGTAGGTTTCCCATGCGGAAGGCCCGGGTTCAATTCCAACCCAATGCACAAAACCCCAACCACTGGATACAGTAGCCCGGATAAAATCAGGAAGTGCATCCAGCATAAAACCTGTGCCAAGTTGTGTGATGATGGTCCACTGTGGCAACCCATCGACGGAAGCAGCCAAAAACTAACAATACGAAATAATCCCCATTTCCTCAAGCCACATTTTTTTTAATTGAAGGCAAGCAGACTTCTTTACAATTATATATATTTCATCAAGAGCAGATGATAAAGTCCATCACAGTAAGTAATAAGTAATATGTAGATCAGTAATGCACTTGTGAATCAGATAAAACAGGCTTAATGTCTTCATAATGGAAATACTCGGGCTATTTTGTAGAGAAGACTGACTGTTGTTTGTGGTGTTTATAGGCATGGGCAAAAATAAAATAAAAATCAATTCTTAGTAATTCTGTCTTTTTGTTATTTCCTATTTATTGCACCACTAATGTTAAGTGTTAAGTATTTTCATAGACATTTTATTTAATTTCCACCATGCACTAATTAGTATTATATCACTTGAAACTTTTTACAGTACTGTACATTTGTATTTGTAGATTTCTAATATGGTTTAATGTCTACTGCCATGAGTAGCAAATTACATCAACCATTTGTTCAGTCTTTCACTTCGTGAGGATGCATTGATTATGGCATGAAATTATGACCTTTTAATGGACTGAACTGAGACCTCAACACACAGAGATCTAGCATTCCAACATGCCATTGCCATGGCAGAACACATATGTAAGCATACTGATATGTATGTGTCTGTATTGATGTGAGAGGCTAATGTCAGTATTGCCTAGTGCAGTATATGAACATGAATACCAGGATGGGGCTGAGGTGCACCACAAAGATATGCCCATTATCCAAGACTATGACACACATGAAAAGAGTTGATTTATGCTTAATGGGGTTTTGAATGTCATTGTGCAATAACTCTCACCTTCTACTTTCCAGCTAGGACCTCCTGCTGTGACACAAGCATTGCAATTCAGTTGACTTACAGAAATAAAAAGAAAATACTAGAAAAGAGCTTTCAGGAAAAAAAAAAAAACTAATTTAAAAATATGTGCTATTTATGCATACCTATAAACACCTAACCCAGATAAACTACAGTATAAACATAGAACAACTTGAGATTTACTCTTTCAGTGATATGTGTTATTATAAATGCCTCCAGTACTGTCAATCAGCCTCTAAAACACCAAAATTTGTTAAAACTTGTTGCTTCAAGTAACTACTGTCTTTGTTATAATAAGGAAACCTCATACTACTTGGAATGTTAGGTTTTAGTGTCTGATACAAAATTATAGCAAATTTATTACTGAGAACTGTAATAAAAGTGGATAATACAACCCACTGACTGCTGCTGCTTTGATTTATATTGCTACTGTATTAAAAAAATCCATGAGATGTGGTTTGGTAATATGCAACCAAGTCTATTATTGTCTTAGGTTTTATTTATAGATGTCACCTTTATATTTGGTGGTAAGAAAAAAAAAACATGCGGTATGACAACCCATCTGTCTTCTTGTGCATTTTATTAGTGTCTTGTAGATTTTTTCTTATATGGTTATGACAGATAGGTTGAGTTGACATTTTATTGAGCTTACAATTTCTATAATATTCTCTAGCAACTTTAGTTACCACGACTAGGTTTTTTGTTTTTATTATGAATACAGAAACAAACAGTCAATATTCAGTTATTGTATTTAGCTAGTAGTTGGGAAAAATCATTACATTGAGAGAAGCACATACAGTACAATCATGGATTTTAGTTTAGGTGAAGTACATTATCATTTGATGGATTTATGCAAATCAGAATGACAAGGATTATGATAATAATAATTAATAAAATTTAAAATTGTCAGCCAAGGTAATTGTTAAATGTTGTCTGTATTCTGTATATACTGTACAATTGATAAGTAAATTGGAAGACTATAAAAATACTAATAAATCAATCAAATACCTAAATAAAACGTTAAAAAAAAATAAAACAAAACCCTCACAATAGCTTAAAATGAGTATACATTTTAATGTGCTGTCAGTACTGCTGTTGGTAACTATGCTGGCATGCTGCAAAAAAACTTATTTTGGTTTTATGCCAATTGGTTTTACAATTTATTAATGAAAATCCACAGCATCTACCACTTCAGTTCCACTTTAATTCTTGGAATGTACAGTAGTTTATTAATATTATAATAGGCTCCAAAACTCGACAAAACTGAGTATAATAATCAAAATAATAATAACAATAATAATAATAAGTTTTCAAAAAAGATTTATGGTTAACTTTAATGCATTGCTTAAAGTTAATGTTTGGCACCTGTGCTAAAACTGGGTTTATACTTGACAGTACCCAAGCAATGCCTTGATATGAAAAGAGGCTCCTTACCATTAGTTTAAATTATTGCATAACTGGAATATTACTATAAATGGAATATAATAATGTATATGGAAACAAACTGATTCAGAAATACAGTGAACCAAAAAAAATAAAAAAATAAATACATTTAAGGTACATTAGTGAGGAAAAACTTTATGAACATTTGGTTTTAACCATCATATCTCCAATGCATAGTCTTCCGAAGAAACTTCTAAATATTATTGAAATCAATATATTATAATTTTTAGAAGATTTATTATACAGTCAATTATTTGTTAAACACATAAGATTGCGTATAATGATTCTCTCCTAGGGCCTGTTTTAGAGGGAGAAGAAGTAAGCAAAGAAAACGTTTAAAAGACTGGAATTGGGTTTCGAAAAAGTTCAGTGTATGATTAAACCCTTAATAATGTGACAAGAACTCACACACCATAAGACAAATTATCAAAACTAAACAGAAAAAAAGTTGAAATGGAAAAGGTCATGTGATCTGATGAGTTCAGATTGACCGTATTCCAGAGCGACTGGAGCATCAGAGTAAGAAGGGAAGTGCCCACTTGCTTCAGTAGATCAGATCTAGGCTCAGCAACCTTATGAGGCATTAAAATGAAGTTAGGTGACTGAATATACTAAATGGCCAGATTATAACATCAGTGGTTTTTTTTCTTTTCCTTGATGGCATGGGTATAATTTCATAAGAAATTGGCAAAAACTGTTGGCAACATAAGGAATGATTTTCACACATGAATTAGCCATAACCTTGAAGCAGGTGTACCAATAATAGCCCTCATATGTACGTAATATTACTGTGTGTGCATTTAATAATGCATTACCCATATTTCTACTTAATAATATATTTTTTAGTTATAAGTTGCATATCACATATTGTACATATCACATACTTTTATAAAGCCAGATATCCCATATGTTATGTGTCTAGCTAAATTAATATGTTTATATTTAAATTACAGTAATATTGTGAAGCTACATTATATGTACTATTTTGTACTATTTATGCTTTTGATCCTCACAAATTCATGATTTTTGGAGGCACCTGGTCTACAGTAAAAGAGAATGATGTATGAATGTAATTTATATATATAGTGTTCGATACAAGAAGAAAAAGAAAATGATCATGCAAATGAACTGGAACAATAATAGAGCATTCAAATGCAATAGTTAGTTTTTTATATGTTAATATATTTTTCTATTTATAATTAAAAAACAACAGAAAAGGTCATTCGAATGTAGAGAATGTAGTAAATATATAGCACAAAATTAGGTTAGAAATATGAAGCAAAATTAGAACATAAGTAAAAACTTTTTTAGCCATGCACATAACACATACTGATCAAGGCATTAAAAGAAATTTACCTTCACTGTCTGACATAGCTCCCTGTAGATCATCCATAATGAAGGTTATATCCCTATCATAGCCACGTGTTCTTGATTCTTCTCTCATATGCTGCTGTACCTCTGGCAAAGAGTGACTGGAACCAAACTGGTCCCGAGAATCAGCAGAGATTGGTGGTAATGGTCCTGCAGATGCCCTTGCCATGCCCATGGGTTGCCCAACTGGGCTCAGCGGACTCTCTTCTTCTGAGTTTTGTGCCACAATTGGAATGCGACCCCTGCTTTGGCTGATGGGTAAGCTTGTTGGTTTTACCCTTGCTATTCCAAATTGGGAATCTACGCCTTCACTCTCCGACTTTAACCTTAACGAAGAGCTGGAAAGGTCTCTTTTGATAGATAAGTCAAGTCCATATATAGAGGAAGGTCTGGAAGAAGGTCTAGACCGGGTGCCACTAGGATAAGTGCCATCGTCTGGGAGAGATGATCTCAAGTTTGGGCCAAGGTTTAGAGAGTGACCAAGATTAAGTGTTGAGCCCAGGTATTTCTGCTGCTCAGCTAGGTTCTTCCTCAGGCCAAAAGTGATCTCATCCTGAAGCAGCCTTGCTCTGCTAGACAGTCCCCCGATGGATGAGCCAGTAGAAGATAAAAAACTGCTGTAATCAGGTTCCAGGTCTCGGCTCTCTTGTATAGGGGAAAACTTTGTAATTTTAGGGTCAATTAGTGTTCTTTTATTCTTTAATTGTTTCTGGTAAAGGACTGAGGCTGAGAGCTGCTTAGCAGCTTGCTTTTCTAGTGTAAGTCTTCCGATGCTATATTTTTCAGATTTAGGAAAATGTCTAAAACTGTCAGTGTTTAGGTAGTGTGAAAGACCTGTGAGTTGTTCTAGAGTATCTGATCCCCTCCGGAACTCTTGCTTGATTTGCTGTTTTAGCAGCTTTAACTCATATGGTTCCTCCATTGAGTCCTCTTCTGGCTTACCATAATGTAATCTTGAGGTGGTTTGTAGAGGTCCAATAAAATCAGTCACATCTGGTGTTCGACGAACGTCAGCGACACGAAGTAGCCGATCACTTTTGCTGATATCCTTATCAGGAACGTTGAAGCTTGACCCCAAGCCTCTAGATCCCTTGGTGAGCTCACCTATGTCGTCGATCATAACATAGTTTCTGACATTGTGGTGGTCAATGTCTGCATAGAAGGACTCTGCTGAAATGCTGGACATTGGACTACTGGCCATACTACCTCTTTCCTCAAGCCCAATTCTCAGGTCTAGGTTGTTGTATTTACTTGCAAGATGTGAGACTCCATATGCGTTCTCTGTAGATGTGGGGACAATTAGAAGAGGCTGATTCCGTATAACCTCATAATTAGTGGTTATCTTTTGCTCCAAATCGGACAATGTAGTTTGCCGGCTTTTCTGTTGCATTAGAAGGAGCTGGGAGGCATGGTCATAACCTGTTTGTTGTGATTGCTGGCTATGGGCTGGTACTGAAGAGTATATTGACTGGGTCTGATAGGGAGATACCTGTTGGTGATAAAGTGAGGGTTGTTGGTAGAGAGTTTGCTGGGAATAGTGATTTGGGGAATCACTTTGGGAGGTATACTGATAATGAGAGTATGCAAGTTGTGCATACTGAGACTCAGCTTCAGTCTGCGGTGGAATGAATTGGTCAAATTCTGATTGAGGTGCAGTCCTTGGTCGTTCCATTCCATGACCACTACCCCGTGTCTCTCTGTTGTTGCTAATCTCACTATCAGACATATAGTCACGGTCTTCTGCCACACCTTGCAAATATGCCCTCTCTCTCTTCTCTCTTTCCTTTAATAAAGCCTCCTTCCTTCGATTAATGCCCATTTCCAGATACCTTAGCTTGGCATCTATCTCTTTCTCTTCCTCATCCAGTTCTGCTTGCTTCTTGCGGAGTTTGGAAGACTCTCTCTCAACCAAATCCAACTCTTTGTCAATATCCTGCAGGATTTTTGCTCTAGCCATGGTGGTATTTCTACACATTCTTCTTCTGGATGAACCGGTACTGTATCCCAAGGGGCCAACACCAGTGTCCTCGTCTGGTGGCGGATGAGGAAGTGTACGCTTTATTTTCTTATGGGAGCCCACTGGAGTAGTGCTCTGTGAACCTTTGCTCTGGGAATTGAAACACAATTAATATCTTTATTTATAAGGTTAAACATATTTTAATGTTTATTCTTCATTGGTGAAAGAGTACTTAAACTTATGTGGAATGATTTATCATTACATATTCCATTTACACAGAAACATGACAACTGTATAAATAATGAAAACATATTTTTATATTTGTAGATTTTTGTAATCAAAGAAACAGCTCAAGATAACAACATAAATGATGTCAGATCTTATAGCAACCAATAAAATTTGGCTGCTATAAAACTTTACATGTTAAAGGAAATATATAAAACCAATAAAAATATATAAATATATTATAAAAACAAATATAGAAAACTTGGAGAATAAGTGTGCACCCTGTATTATATATTTGTCACATGACAATGCTCATAATTATTCACATTCAAACTGTTTTAATAACTAAATAACTAAATAATTATCTGATTAAGTAATCATACAATTATGATCCATTAAACAATTGTAATTAATATTAAATTGAGAGTAAGACAAATAAAGACTGTTTCTTAATACTGTATGCAAGTATTGAAGCCATACTCTGCAAAATACTGTTGCTTATAGGATCTCATTGTCAAAAGGTATTGAGGAGGAGAAGGCCCAAAACATTAGCAAGTATTGGTCACTTCACACATGTGACAACAATATCTTGTACTCTCTACATGCCCAGGATATACAGTGCAATTCCCAGTGATTATTTAACTCATTCAGATATTATTTGGGTCCAACTAAACAGTCTCATGGAATAAATTATGTATAAATTACCCCAAACTATTAGGAAAAAATTATTATGGCATGATGAGGCATTGGTAGGACACTTATCACCCAAAGAATATCACACACAGGACAAAATGCGGTGGCATCATGTTATATGGCTCAAGATAGAGGAAATCATGGATAGCTCCAAAGACAGATCTATTTTGTCACAAACCTGCACCACTACCAACCACAGGAGGGACATGCAAACATGCAGACCCAGGGCAGGAATTGATCAATGTAACAGTGCTACCTAAGCTGAACTGTCTAAACCTTTTAGAAAACTTGCATGGAAAATGAGCTGAGCATATGAAGCTTCCTCCAATTTAATAGTCTTTGAGCATTTTTGCAAGAGAGAGTGGGATAAAATGGTCAATTCAAAAAGCAGTAAATTTTTAGACTTAATGGGTGGCACACAAGGCTACTATAATTAACTTTTATTTTACTTGAATTCTATTGGTTAGAATAAAAAACAAATCTGCAATTCTAATCTGCACAAAAAAAAATCTGCTATGTCAACATCAGTGTGGAGACTTTTAGGGTTTGACTGCAAAATCAGATAAATCACTCCCCCAATTAATTGCAAGTATGTTAGTGCTAATGTATACAATTTATTATCATTGATAGTAAATTTCCATAAATATTCAAACCCCATCTATACTTTTAACAATACTTACGGAACAGCCATCTGTGTACTGGTACATGATTCTGTCATCAGTTGTTGGACTTAGAGACTTGGGATCAGATAGAGATCGTTGGGATGCCTTCAGTGATCTTGGACTACTTGAGTGTCTTGGTGGTTCAGCTGTTAGCATTTTTTGAGTGCCCTTACCAGGAGACACAGGTGAGACTGGGAAGTACAACACCTTTGAAGATTTGGGTACTGAAGCGCTGTTAATACTGTCTGCTTTTATATGAGTGTTGACAGCTGAATGTTTCTTATCTTTGTCAGACATAAAGTCTGAGTCACTCTCTATTTCTCCTCCTCTGTGAAGGTCAAATGTAGTATCGATTTGAGCTCGAATTGGCGACCTCTTTAGAGTTCCAGAATGATCTGTCTGAACTGAGATCTCAGCCACTGTTTGGATTGCAATGCTGGACACTTTGGAGCCTTTAAGCTTTTCTCCCTCTGCACATCTGCTGGAGCGAGACCTGCGCCTGCTTCTAACAGGGACATCCCATTCATCCTGGTCTTCATCATCAGTTTGCACACAGCTATCTACACCTTTTCTACTCCTCCTCTTCCTCCCTGGATAAAGCCTTTCTAGTCCTTCCTCCTCATCTGTCTGAACACAATTGCTACTTATTTTTTTACTACTTAATCCTACATTTTGCCCAGTGTCTTGCTTGGCTATGTCAGGCAGATTCTCTGCATCCTGTTTTTGTTTCTCAATTTCTCTAAGGTCAACTTCTGATTTAGGTCTATTCAAACTATGGTGCAAATCTCCAGTTTGTTTGTTGTCATCCTTCACTGGCCAGTATTGCTCATTATCTCCTCTGCAGTACTGGGAATCCAAAACAACACCTGAGCTAGTGCTATGAGATATTCCATCAAAGCTATATGGATATATGTTCTGTTCTTGTAACTGCTGTTGTAGTTGGTGCTGTAGCAGCTGGATTTGCTCAAGCTGTAGTTGCTGCTGGGTGAAGGTCTCTTGTTGAAGAATAAAATGCGCCTTACGTTCTTCTTCTTGCTGCATTAGGAGCTGTTGTTTTATGGTCTGCAGTTCCTCTAATTCTTTTTGAACAATAATCTGTTCCTGCTCACGATAACGTTGTATCTCCTGTCTCTCCCATTCAAGCTCCTCAGCCAGACACAACTGCTTCAGTTTCTCTAATTGCAAAAATTCATGTTCAGCTTGGTACTGCTGACTCTTGCTGTCATCAAATGTAGGGAAATTTGGGGAGATAAGAGCATCCAGAGAGGCTGCAATGACCTCAAGAGTAGCATCAGCGTATAGCTCTGGAAAAGCTGATATTGAGGGAAGCAGGCTGGCAAGGGCTGAAGGCAATATATTCTTTGACGCATCAGTTTCTCTGTATATTGATTCAGAGGAATTGATTGTATTAAATGGTGAAGTCTGGATCTGTGTTGAAAATGGTTCTGTCATTGTGGTGAGACTGTTACATGTTGTACTGAATATTGAGCCTGGCTGAGTTGTAATTGCACAAGTAGATGGAATGGGTGGAGCAACAGAAGAATAGACAACTTTATTTGATGGGCTTTGTACACTACTATTTCCAGAGGATATTCCTTGGTAAGAGCGACTTGTGGTTATCCCAAATAATGACATCCCTTTTTTTGAGTAGTCCAGGGCTTTATCTGTAGTGATTGGAAACGTACACTTTAGTCCAAGAAATCAACCAGTCTCACACAGACCATATAATTAGGCCATGCTGTTTCTGTGAAAATGACTACAAAGAGGAAACCCGAGAGCATGCATAAATCACTCTTGTCATACTAGCATGATGCAAAGCCAAAACACTGAGGGAGAACACGAAGGCACATGCATGCATCTGTATAAAAAAAAGAAAAGGAACAAATGAATGAAAATAATTAGAGCCTGTTCAAATATATAAAAAATAATCAAGAAAAAATAGGTAAAATGACACAAAATAATAAAAAAGCCAAAATGCACATGCACTGTAATACTAACCTCTTGACATTTTTGAAGATGTTAAATCGATTGCTCCATCTAGGGCATCATTTTGGCCGAAAGATCCAGTTTTTGTAACCAAATCGGTTTGTGAGACATTACTGCCATACCCTACTGTTTTTAGATTACTAAGATCCTCAAGTCCAAGGGTTGTGGCAATATGTTGATCATTTCTTTGGTCAAACTGCTTATCAGGTGACGTCACTGGAGGCTGTGTTCTGCAGCTTCCTGTAAATGGAAGTCTATAGAGGATGTCACAGCACACTGTTCGCCTCCCTGCTGTTAGATCTACAGGTGCCATATCTTCTTCGACAATATTTGTAACAACGCCAGTAGATGAAGAAATAGCCAACATAGTTTTCTTTGGCTTTGATATTGTGAGATCAATAGCTGCTGGAGGTTCATTATGAATAGATACAGGGGAAGGCGTGCAGATTACTGGGGTCATTGTGATAGGCAAAGATAAAGATGCTGTGGTTCCAGCAGGTCCACGTGTTAGGTTAATGGGGATCTCGGTATCGGTTGTTGGTTCTGGTTGTGAATTCACCGGTCTGTAAATAATTTGTGCCAGCGGTTCAAATGGTTTATATGTTTTAAGTGGCAGAGGTGTTGAAGTAACACTTTGTAAACTGGATGGTGTGTCAACTGTAATGCTTTTGTTGTATGCGAATGTTGCAGTACAGGTAACAACAGTGATACTGTCTGTCTCAATAGATAATGTTGTAGCAGGAGTTATCTCAGCAGTTAAGTTTACAATTTCTGGCTGCACTGCAGTTATCTGTCGACTACTTGAATCATTGAAGAAACTCTGCATGTTTGACTCAGGGGCTGTCAGGTCCATTCCCTTGTCAGTCATTGAAACATTGACCTTTAATGTTGTGAGATCTATAACATCATCAATGCAATGAGTCTTTCCACTTTGTTTAGGTGCCGCTTGTCTGTATGTAGGATCTGAAATACGTTCTAATGGTATGCATTCTTGAACGACTGATACTGTAGTAGTTCTCTGGACTTCAGTAGTGACAACTTGTGCCAAAATATTAGGTAATGTATACTGGTGCTGTTCAGTTGTTGCAATTGTAGAGTGCAGGTGACTCATGGTAGGTAAGACTTTATTAGTTCCTCTTACTTCTTGACTCTCAACTGATTTTTGGATTTGAGAAAATGTTCCTGGTGTAGTTGAGGTATATGTTAAATCAGACACTGATGGCACCATTTGTTGTGATTCAAGAAATATTTGGTGCTGTTGAATCTGGTCAAAGGGTGGACCTTTTGTGGATTTCCCATCTTCTTCCATTTCTAAAATTTGTTCCGTTAGTTTGCCTGTTGATAATGGAAGCTTGTTCATTGTTACTGGAGCAGGATAAACTGTGTGAATCAACTGCACCTCACGCCCTTGCTTGATATCATACGAAACCAAAGGTTCCCTTGACAAAGCTGGAGTGATACCTATTGCAACAGTTGCTGGTTTTACCTCTACAGGTATTTCTTGGATTGGTAGTGATGCAGGTACCACTGGCTGGGAATTGGTTTGTGGGGCTGAAATATGAGCGGCGCACTCTTCAGTACCCGAGATCATTGTTGACATATTATTTATTTTTGATTCTATGGTCATGGCTGGAATCTCAGCCATAACAGAGACTGCAAGGAATGTATCTGATGATGTTACAGGAACCACTGTTGCTGTAGGATATGCTGCTGTGCTCACAGGTGATGCAGGGTAAATAGATTCACTTTTAATTGGTACTATTGCATCTGTCTCTATTTGTGCCACAAAAGCAGGGCATGGTGCTACTACTTGTGGTACTGAAACTATATTTGTTGCTGGTAATGATATCACTGTAGACATAGTACTTATTTTTGGTTGTACAGTCACGTCTGGAATTTCAGCCACAATTGATGATGTTACAGTAGGCATGGACACCACTGCTGGTGCAGGATATATTGTTGCAGTCACGGGTGAGACAGAGCAAATTGCTTTTTCCTCAAAAGTTTCCTTTTTGATGGGTTGTATGACAGTCTCTACGTGGTGCTCATAAGGAAAAGCTAGGCTTGTTGCTATAGAATGTGGCACTGAGACACTATTTACTTTGGGTTCTATAGTCATGTCTGGAATTTCAGCCAGAAATGGTGATGGTATAGTGGGTATGGAAACCACTGTTGGTGCAGAATATACTGTTGTGGTCAAGGGTGGTGCAGAATAAATAGGTTTTTCCTCATACATTTTTAGTGGTAGTACACCTGTTTGGGGTACAAAAACAGGGCTTGGTCTTATGGAATCTTGTACTAAAACTGCACTCAATGCAGGAACAACTGTCAAATCTTTCGTTGAAATCATTGCAGATGCATTATGTATTGCTGTCTTAAATGGAACATCTGGTGCAGAATCCCCTGTTTGTACTGGAATAGATGATGGTGTCAAAACAGGAGCAGCTATTACTCTTGGTGGGGTAGCTAATTCAGGATGTGAAAACACGGTCACAGGTGGAGTAAATGTTGTTGATACACTAGCAAGACACTGCTGCTTAGAAGTTGGTAGAGATGGTCTATGTATTGGAGCTTGGGTTGTAACTCCTTCCACTGGTGATCCTGGTTCTGACGGCAATGTTATAACTACGTATGTCTCAAGAGTTTTAGCGAATCTAGGTGACAAGGGAGATTTTGGAGATGAAATACTATGTTTGATATCAGTGGGAGTGACCAAAGATAATGTAAGGGCCTTGGGCGGTTCTTTTGTTCTTGGAAAAGTTGAAGCATAGCCAACTTGGGCAACTGCAGATTCAGAAATCACTGATGGTTTAATGCCTTCTTTTGATTTGTGACAAAATGGCTTAGGTGGGACTGGAGGAGGTGACTTGTGGTGTATGGTAGTTGTAACTTCTTTCACTGATGTCCTAGGTGACTGGCTAGCCATACTTTTTACAGACTCATTAGTAGTTGGTACCATTGACTGTTGGTTGAAAGGCACATTAGGTAAACTATCAGGTGGTAGGGCCGGTGGTGAAGCTGCAGGTGGTGGTGGAAATTCAATGACTGGCTTATTTGCTCTAGAGAACGATGCCACTTGATGTTCAAGTTGTGTGGTCACAAAAGTTAGGTCACTAGGCAAGCAAGGTTTTTGTCCTATAAGAGGAGAATCGTCTGAACTGATAACAGGGGACACACTTACAACAACAGGTGGACTTCTAAATTGTTGATCTGAGGTTGCTATAGTATTAGTAATGATATCCAGTGATTCTTGTTTTATCATAGGTTTATTTTGAACACTTGGCATAACGATAGCAGTAGCTTGTCCTGTCTGCAGAGCAGGAGTTATAATCTGAGAGCCATCTAGTGCAGGTTGAACACTGTCTGTCTTCGGTGTTGTGTCCAATACAATTGAGTGGGTTGGTTGAAAAGATAGGGTTTCAAAGGCTCCAGTTGTATTTATTGTTGGAAAAACCATTGTGGCAGCATACTGTACAGACTGGCAGGTTTGTGAAATTGAAACAGGAGGCTTATGGGATCCTGTTGCTGCCACAAGTGATTTGTCTGCATCTATACATGGAATAGGAATTTTAATAGCTGGAGTCAGAGCTGTTGTATCTGCAGCAGGAAGAGTGGGTGAAACATGCGGGTGTTGTATGAAAGAATTATTTTGTGCACTTGATTTTTCCAATATGGTTGAACAAATATAACTCTGTTCCACAGATGAGGAATAAACATATGGTGCAACAGACATGCCCCGGATTGTAATGACAGTGTCTGTTGAACAGCATGTTGTTACTGCAGGCGGACCAGAAATATGCTCTTTATCTATAGATATTACACCTGAACCGTGAGTTGAATACTTTGAAGGTGAAGACACTGGATCTGTCATTTCGACAGGTTCTGGAACGATGGCAGAATATGTATGTTCTTTTCCAGCATATATAGGAGTGGGATCTAATGATGGTACTTGAATTCGGCACTCTGATGTGGGAATCTCAACATCAGACTCATGAGGAATTGAAGTTATGCATGAAACTGGGGCTTGTGGCACATAAGATGGTGAAGTTGTGGAATTTGGTTTGAAATTAACCGTAGCTAATACTGAAGTTGGACTCATTGCTTGATTTGAGACAGAAACTGTAATTTGCTCATCTGTGGACACTGAAATTACTGTAGATGTAGCCGTAAGGGTAGAATAATCTGCATTATTTGTGGGTTCTAGAATTTCTCTTGCATGTGCAGTCTGTAAAACTGAATCAGGTTGTGACACTCCATCTTGTATTGTAACAATAAATGCATCTGAGGTAGACTTCAAGGGTAAAACTAGTTTTGCATCTGATGATGGTTCAGAAATTAATACATCAGCTGGCTTATCAGCTTGTGTTGGTTGAAGAGACCCTGATGCTTCAGAAGTAGCAGTATCCAGTGGGAAGGAAATTAATGTTGGCTTTAGACCTAGTGGTGGTTTAGTTGCAAGCATCCCAGGTAGACTTGTAGCTATTGAGATGGCTTTTTGGGTAGATTCCTCACTAGTATTGTCAATTATAGGAGTAGATTGCACTGAATCTTGAGGTGCTGATTTTGATGGCAAGCCTGTCATTAAAATTATAACATGTGTAGAATCTGTTATACTTTCATCAGCATGGAGATTTGTTGGAATGGAAGCTTGCCCTGTAGGCTGATCTATAATGCCTGAGGAAAATTCTGTTAAATCTAAGGAGGGCAGAGGGGATGTTTGCGAATCCCATACATGAGTAAGGGGCTCATGTTCAAGTGCTGATTTTGATAGTGGAACTTCAGATACAACAGATGTGGGTCCAGACTCTACTGACTGTACCTCTACTGAAGATTCTATAAATTCATAAGGTTCCTCTGATCCATCATCACACTGAGCAATGCCATTTGACATAATTATCTCATGCTCTTGTGTGATGCCAAGTTCATCCTCAACCTCCTCTTCACCAGATGAACACTGAGTAATTTTTAGATCAGGAATCGGATAGAGAACATTTTTAACAGACTGATCTTGTTGAGATGTTATCTCAGTCCTGTAAAGTTCCATCGCACAGTCAATAGGTTCAGCTGCAAATTCATTCTTGTCATTATCCTCTTCACCACTTGAGGGAATTTGTATTATTTCTGCTGAATCATATAAAGGCTCAGATAAAGACAGAGGTGATACTGGTGATAGAGGAGTTGATTGTGTAGAACTTGTTCCTGAAGTAATAACATCTTTTTCCCTATTCAGCAATTCATCACTTGCAGTTTCAGCATACCACTGCCAATTCTCATCTTGCTGTTTTGTAAACTCAAAGGTTTCTGATATATTCACAAAACAAGTATCTGTAACAATGGGTCCAGTGGTATCTCTGTTAGAAGCTGATCTATATACTTGAGCATGCTCAATTGCTTGATCTTTTAGCATGAGTTCTCTATTTTTCTGCATTTCCTCATAGGCCTCATCTGGTGTTCTAAGCTGTCTTATTGTTTCTGGAACAGAGATATCAGTCAAGTACTCACCCAAAGTAGCATTATAATCAAATGCCATTGCCTGCGCTGGTTCCTCCACTAGTGACTCGTAAACATAGTCTTCTATCAGCATGCCACCATACAGTGGCTCTATATCAGGTGGAGTGATTTTTTTTGTCATAGCTTTGAGTTCCTGAGCTTTTTGCATAATTTCTTCATATGCCTCATCTGCACTCTTTAATTGTTTTGCTCCAACATTCATTGGTGGTTGTTCATGGGTAACAACATTTTCTTGTTCTGACTCTGTACTTGGTGATATGTTTGAGTAAGAAAATGTCTCATGTATATTTATTTCTGAAACTTGCACTACATCCTCAGCTTGAGATAGGGTGTCAGTCTGAAAGTGACTATTTGGTGGATAATCTTGCAATTTGTCTTTTTCTTTATTGGATTTTTTGTACGACTTTTTGAACTGCCTTTGATCATTTTCCCTCTGTATTTCCTGTTCTATAAATTGATCTCCTTCCTCCAGAATCTCTTCCTCCTCAGAGGAGTCGCTTATATTCTGAAGGGGTTGACCTTGCCTGTGCTTAACTTTCCTTTGCCGCTTGCCCTCTAAACTTTCCTTCTTGTGACCGGGACTGCTATCACTTTCTTCACCAAGTGAGGACAGTGTTGTGGGTGAAGTGGTTCCTGATGTGATGTGGGATGCTTGCATACTGGAAGATCCACCGTCTTTAGAAATATCTTCAACTAAACTCTCTTCTTCTGAAATCTGTCTGACAGGAACATTGTCCTGTACAGAAATAGCTCTTGCGCTATTAGTGTCTGTGGTTTCGTCCTTCTCATTCTCGTGCTGGAGAAATGTTTTAACTGTTTTATTGACGGGACTGGGCTGCATTACTTTGCCTTCTTGTTCTTGAGACAAGAGGAAACTATCAGCACTTTTTTCAGGTACATTAAGCTGCTTTATGGTCCTTTCAGCTTCATGGTCAGTGCCTTCAGTATCTGCATCACTGACTTCATGTTTTGTGATGTAACCTTGGAGATGAGTTGGTGACAAATCCTTATCAGCACTCGCTTCCTTCAGCTGTGAATCTCTAAGCTCTTCATCTCCAGAATCAAAATAATCCTTTGTCAACACTGTTTCTTTAAAATGAGCCAAGTCTGATTCAGTTTCTTTTAAAAGAAACTCACTAGCTCTCTGAATCTCTTTAAGCTCTTCCTCAGAAGAACTGTATGATTCAGGTAAAACAGGCAATATTTTGTGCCCTTGTGGGTGTTTTTTATCATTCACCATTAAGTTGTTTGTCTCGTCCCCTGAAACTGATATCACTATGCTTTCACTCTCACAAGGTGTAGTAGGAGTAATCTTTAACTGAATTGCATGCTCTTCATTCTGATTAAGCTGGTCTGGGAATGCAGAATCTTCTGCCAATTTTGATGCCTGTTAAAAAAAGTTTGCGTTAGTTAATAAATTATGCTATTTGTGAAATGGATAAATGTTTTTTTTTTAATTGAAAAAAGAAGTAACATTGTTTTGTACATTACCGTAGATGTAACTTCACAAGTTTCCTTAAATTCAACGGATGGTTCAACTGTAAGAGGCTTCAGTTGTGTTGGTTCATCGTTTGTCTTGACCAGTGGTTGTACAGTTTTACTTTTTATCTCAAGTGATGTGATGACATCAGTAGGCGGTGCCTCTGGTTCTTCCTGGAGTGTCTCTGCTTCCGGAGAGCTTACATGCTTTATGAGTCCTTCTTCTGTTAATTTCTCTTGTGTGACTGTAGGTTCTGCAGGTGTACTTTTCATCTCATCTGTTTTGTCAGCAGTTTCAATGAGTGTAGACTGTATAGAAGCAGGAGGAGCAGCTACAGCTTCCATAAGTTCCACTTTAGAGGTCACTATTTGTATTTCACTTTTAGGTTTTAGGTTATGGGTTTCAGTGGCCTGACCAACTTCTGATATTTTAATTGTTAGGGCTTTGGGTAAAGCTGCTGATTCAGTTTCAGATGTAGGTAATGGGGTAGGAATTTGTCCCATATCTCCCAGGTTTCCAGATAGGGCTCTCTGAGTCTGGCAGTTCAAGCACAACCACTCCTCCTGTATAAATAAATAATTATCATGAATTTACACAGTCTGTATCATTCTAATTTCAAAATATTGCTTTTGTATATACACAATTATATATTAGGAAACCAGGAACCCCCTTATTGTTTGCATTCATAACGTTCTTTATGCATGTGCTTGGCTAGGCAATATCAAACAGCTATTTCTGAAAAATTAACATTGTTAAGAAGACAATGTTAGCATAGTAATATATTCTATGGCTAGGCAAATTCTTACCATTGTTAATGTTGCTAAATATATTGTGATAAAACCAATTAATTACAGTACAGTGGAACCTCGGATTACGAGTATAATTCGTTCCGGAAGTGGGCTCGTATTCCAAAACACTCGTAAACCAAATTTTATTTTCCCATAGGAAATAAGAGAAACTCAAATTATTCGTTCTACAGCCCCAAAAAATAAATACATAAAAATAATTAACACAAAATATAAAGTAAAAATAAAACAAATTACCCTGCACTTTACCTTTAAAAAAACTTAAAAATAAATCCCGACAGATAAGTGTTTCCGTTTGTGCACGCAGGCGCTGTGTGTGTGTGTGAGTGTGTGTGTGTGTGTGTGTGTGTGTGTGTAATGTGCGTGCACACATACACACACACACATTAACGGACCGTTACCGTTTAAAAATTAACTGTTTAAAAATTATTAAGGAACATCGCTAGTCACACTCGCGTGAGCGCATATTAACGGAATCACTGCTGTAAAGTAAAACAACAACAACAACAACAACAACAACAACAAATTAACCAGCACCTCACCTTTGAAAAGAATCGCGACAGAGCAAAGTTTTTGTGTGTTTGTTTGGGAACCTGAGAGGAGGGTTCAAAATTTATTAAAAATCTTTGCTTGTCTTGCGGAACACTCGTAAACCGTGTTACTCGTAATCCGAGGTTCCACTGTACTTAGGTAAGTTTTGCAGTCACTGGATAGGCTAGATTTATCAACCTAACTTTTCTGTGGATAATTTTATTTTCTCAGAAGCAATGAGATACTCCAGTAACAAACCATGGTAGAAGGTTAGTAAGTTACATTTTTAATTGCCTTAAAGCAGAAAACATCTACAAAAGGGTCCAAAATTAAGTCTCTAGGGCACCAGGGCACAGTTCAACAAAATAAGTCACCATACAGTAAAAACCAATATAACCAGCATTTCTCTTTACTAAAACAATGGTTCTCAACCCTGTTCCAGAAAGTCAATACACATGTGAACAAAGCATTTTCCAAGAAGGCACGACATCTGCCTGCCACGGTCTGCCCCATCACAATGGCAAAAGGGACATAATTTACCGGATGCCAGTGCCAAAACCCGCATTGAAAACTAGTACACTTTTAGCAAGAAAACACTTTTGATAATGTCATCTTAAACAACACTTTGTCTTCTTAGTAACAGCTTCAAAGTCATTCTGAATCGCCTCCAACTGATCCATGTACTTTTATTTACGACTACAAAGCTAACTAGCTTCTAATACAAGACTGAATTCCAAATCGCTCTTTAACCCCTGATCAAGGGCACTACTTGGTGTGTGTAACAAGGGATTCTATAACCTACATAAAATACTAGCCTTCTATTTTAACTTATTTGGGATTCAACAATTTGTTAGCTATTAGAATGCCTGAAATGTCAGTAGCAGTTACTGGCACATCATTAAATGATGTGGTATTTCACAGCATCTTACTTGCAACAGAAGCACTGAATAAGCTAATGCTAACGTTTGCAAATGCCACCAAATCCAGGAGGAATCACTTGTTTGTACATTGTTTGAGGTAGTCACCTTATGATAACAAATTAAACCTCTAAAAATTAAGACCCTTATTACCCTTTTCAACCATTTTCACGCACCTGTTTCTCTTTTAAATAAAAAGTCCACCACACCATACTTTATATGAACATAATCAACAGAAGCTATCGATTGCTAGGGTACTCTTTCATCTGTGTTTAACAATTTGAGAGAATGTTGCAATCATCAACAGTAATGAACAGCTGAACAAGAAGGGGGGCATATAAACCATCTCCTGATAGGTAACGCAATCAGGATATTAATCAGAAGGGGCTGTGTTCTTCAATACAATAACTGATTCTCAACAGGATATACAAAGTTACTGTAATGGCAAAAACTATCTAACTTGGAAACATTAAATGTGTATGTGTAACAGAACAATCAAAGTGCAGAGAGAAATTATAGCTTTCCTCATCTCTTGTGACTTAAATGATAGCTTTTTTATACTAGTCTCATGATTTTTAAATCTGGGATTTTCAATCCTAATTTGCACTGATTTCATAATTAGTACTGAAAGACAGATCTGATATTTGACAATTTGTCCTCAGTTTGAGAAACTCAAATAAATTTAACACTAATCAAAGAAATGCACAAGAATTAAAAAGAACAACAACAAAAAAACAAGAAGACATACACCATATTTCTTTGTTTGTTTGCTTTAAACTACAGCCCTACAGACAAATAAATGCACAGGCTCTTATATAGCAGGATCCCAATGTTGTTTTTCGGCTCTGTTTTGACAGTTTCATGTCTCCCTAAATTGCTAGCTTTGCACTTTCAACAAAATAGTACAACTTAAAAGTGTCGAGATCACTTATTAGCTCAACAACCTTACTTACAGGCAGAACACAGCCACACAATAAACTATGTTCAGATGATGCATGGAGAAAGCCGTGCCACTTAGAGAAAACAGAAACACAGAGGAAAGAGTGTGCAAAAACAGTGGCACTGTCAGCACTGGTTTAAAACCTAACACACATTTGCCTATGTGTAGAGACGCAATCGGAAAGTCTATATAATGCAGAGTCCTGATATATATATATATATATATATATACACACACACACACACAAACACAAACCAAAGCATTGTCGCAACAATGAGTCAGTGCAATGTTGTCATTACTGTCTATCGTCTGACCATCTGCTGTTCACATCCTTAGTATTCAAGCTAAGTAGCATGATTATCCCAGGATGCATTATTAGTCCACATTTCCTGTGTGCCCCTTATATTACCAGACAGAGCATAAAAGCCAATAAGCCAGCTTATACAAACTATAAAAGAAATATTGGGTAAATATTGAAAAGAACACATGTTGTATTATTTCAAAACAGCTGAGTGGTTTATGCGGTTTATAACAATAACTCTGTGTGGTCTTTACACATTAAGTATGGGTTTTGTGCAATTTAATAGATTTTAATAGCTATTTTATGGATAGATCCTGTTATTTTATTTCATTAGGTTTTATTTTTTGTTTAAGAAATTTCATTAGTTCATAATTATAACATTGGTTGATAGAGCATTTGTATTTAATTCCAAATGACATTTGAACAAAATATTCTTAAGGAAAAGTTGTCATAAAGTTACTACATAAATAAAGTGAGAATTGCTGTAACATCTCCTAATCGTGATGAACAATTTAGACATTGTTAAAAAAATAAAAAATAAAAATTCTAGGTAAAGACCAGTGCCAAATTTGCATTCAAATTTGTTGAATAGGATTTGACATAATGTATATGACTTTGACATTGATAAATTCCTTTGTATTGAGATACATGTACTGTACTGACTTTCGTATTTGTAATAGTGCTAATACAGTAGCTGATGAGTCTCCATATAGTCAGAGTGACAGAGTTAGTGTGATGGTGCAGCTCAAAAGGCAAAAAAAAAAGATCAGTCCAACCTTGCCAAAATGATAATGGAATTGCAGCTCCATATAGCATGAGCAGTAAGTGTGCAATGTGAGCAGGTCGATGTGCAACAAATTTTTTGAAGGACAAAAACTTAAAATGCTTGATTATGCAGTACAGTAGCTAACATACAGTATCACCAACTTCTCATTTAGTCATATTCAAAAGGTAGTAGCCTCTCTTTTAATTCTATGATTATAGTCCTGCTGGATGAGGCAGTTTCGTCCATGCTTTAGCTGTTGGACATATGGCGTCACATTTGCCACTTGGTTTCATCTGTCCTTAGGACATTGTTTGAAAGAAGTTAGTTCAAATGCAATTTTTCAGTTGTACTTTCAAGACTCAAGATTCAAGGACTTTATTAATCCCAGAGGGAAATTGCTTATTCTTGGTTACAGTTGCTCACAGTTGTTATCGAGTAGAAAGGAAAAGTAACAAATAACTACAAATAAAAAGAATAAAATACTGTATGAAGAGTCCTAAAACAGTAAATACCATAAATATGACTCAAGAGCATTTGTAAATATTGCACAGTAATCTAATATATGTATGTAATATTGTATTATTATATGTAATATTGTATTACATATTTTATTGAGAAGTAATATTGCAATTATCATATTGTTAATACAGGTAAGTATTAATGTCCTGTTGTGTTACTGTTACTGTCAGTGAATATCCACATAGTGTATGAGTTACAGAGAAGAGTTGCATAATTGTATGGCCGTTGGGAGAAAAGATCTCCTGTGGCGCTCTGTGGAACACTTGACAGTCTCTGGCTGAAATTGCTTCTCTGGTCAGCGAAAACACTGTTTTATGTTCCTTTTAAATAGAGGAGGCTTTCTCCTGATAACCCTTCCTACTTATTCAGTCTTCTTCTAATTGTGCTCTCATGGACTTTTAAATTTAAAGGGTCTAAGATGTTGTTCTTGTTTGATTTTTTTGTTTGTTTTTGACCTTGGGATGAATGTGCTGGGACATGCACTCCTGGAAAGATCAGCAACTGTCTTGATTGCTTTTCACTTGTTAATAATCTTTATGACTATAGAATGCTGAACTCCAAATGGTGTTAGAACCCTTTCCAGATTAATGTGTAGCAACAATCGCTTCTTTAAACCACTGTTTATGTCTTTCCCTCTTTGCATTGCGTTAACACACACCTGAATGCTCCAGAACTGCCAAAACTTCTGTTTTTATAGACGTCAGCACACCTGATGACTATCAATTAATCAGGAGCTGCAACTTACCGTCTTAAATCCTTTGGATGCAGAAAGGGTACTTAGTGTTACGGGCATGTTTTTATAATTGTTTTGCTTCATTTTTGCAAAATAAATAATTTTGACAGTGAAAAAAGTTGTCATTGTAATTGTTTGTCTGAGGTTGTATTTGCCTAATACTGAGACTGTATGTTATGTAAAGCATAATGAATCTTTTCAAGTTTTGATCTGGCTGCCTGCATTTGTGATATCTCATACTGTCACTCTTGCACTTTAATTAATGGAAAGACAGTGAGCTATTGAAAGACACTGGCAATTTTTAAAAACTGGGTTCATTTATTGTATAATAAATTGCTGAATTACAAAACTCTAAATTTGTTTCTGTAAAGGCGACTGCTGCTATTCATCTGCTGAGAAAGTCAAGCACTCACAGCAGTAATTCATGTTGCTGACATTCATTAGAATGATGATCCTTCTTCCTCCTGCATTGCTATAGCGCTCAAAGCTGCAATCGTCTCTGAATGACCAAGCATATGAATGCATACTAGCAGCTGGATTTGATATCTATAAAAGAAGCATAACTCCCGCTAAAAGTGCATTTAACACACAGACTATTCAGACTGTTCTCAGACATCTCAAAGCAGCTTTAAGAGAGATAAAACACTACCTACAGTGCATTAGGGGCCTTTCATCAGTAAACCTGAACAAGTGAACCGAAGTGGTTTTGTGCTGAATATGATTTGATTGGTAGATTGAATAAAATCTGCATTGTACTATAGGGCAGAGGCTCTGCTGTTTTAGAACTATGCTTGGTCCCTTATTGATTTCCTGGCAGCAGCAATTGGCAGCAGATGTAGCTGGCTAATATACTATATTTTCATCAGCCCCCACTGTAGCACTTTCTCTATAAATCAGGCCTAATGATAACAGAGAGTCTTGACCTACATATCTGAAATGAGCAGAGTTATCAGCACTAAGGTTTTAGTGATAACACATTTGTACTTCTCTGACATACAGCAGACATTATTATTATTATTATTATTATTATTATTATTATTATTATTATTAACAATGCATACTTATGCAACAACTACTTATTCATTTATCTATTGAAGACTAAAAATTTATAATAATGTTGCATATATGAATATGAAATAGCTCTATACATGTACTTGACATTTTAACCCATTTAATCAGCTTACAATATTGCACCTTTGATTGACTTAATGTCCTTCTATCATGAATGTGTTCCCGATGTAGGCAAATAAAGAGGATAACACATGGCAAGTTATAGAAGTAGAAACTCCTAGGCACTCATGGTTTTCTGTTTTTGTTTGTTTTTTCAATTAAGGACACTAAATACAGTAACAGCCAACAACTTTCCCCATAGCAAGAAGCAACAAACACCTACAAGATATAAACAAGACCAAAAAAGATACCCCCAAAAAATCTAATCAGAAGACCAACTACCAATAATGGAATTACATCCCATTCTCATGTAAATTAAATCCTGCCTAAACAGGGATCAAAATAACCTATTCTAGGGGACGTGCAGTGGCATTGGTGCGGAGGGTTCAGAAGTCGGTCTTGAGCTCCAGTTACTTTCTGACTACTTTCTTACCTTCCACCTCGCAAACACAGGCCAGTAAGTGGATTGGCTCATTGAAATTGCCTCTAATGTGACTCTGTCTAGGTGGCTTAGTGATTAGCATTGTTGCCTTGCACCTTCATGGTCCAGGTTCAATTCCAGGCCAGGTTCGAGTCCCGCCTCTGTGTGCATAGAGTTTGCATTTTCTTCCTGTGTTTGGTGGATTTCCTCCCACAATCCAAAGACATGCAGATTAGAATGATTGGCATTCCCAAATCGCCTGTAATGTATCAGTGTGTGTATGTGTGTGTGCCCTGCAATGGATTGGCACCCAGTTCAGGTTGTTAACTTGCAGATGTATGGATTCTACGTTTTACATCTTATCTATTCATTTAATTCTCCGCTAGTGTACTTCTGAAGCTAAGCAGTGGCTTCTAGTTTTGAGTATGAGAACATGTGAGTGACTGATGGTTCATAGAAAGTGGACGCTTCCACTGTGGGTATTTTATTCACTTAATGTACATGTTTACAAAGCTATCAAAAAGTACATTTGGACTAGCTGGTTCCTGCATGGATCCAACATCCATTTTGCTCACTGAAACTCCAGATGGCTTTTATGATAACGTTATGGTTTCAATTCAACTCTAAGTTATTAGACTTCTTTGTTGACTCGAAAAAGGCATTACAAACCAGTAATAGAAATTTTATCTCCATAGATATTGCTCTAGATATTGACCATTTCATATATACAGTAAGAAGCCTGTAATATATGTCTGAAAGCTGACTCTGGTGAAAGGTCTACACTAAGTATGGATTAAATTTGTCAGTTATGTAACACGGAGGCCAAGCATGGCCAAATGCACCTTAAGACAGAATGCAACTAAATTAAAGTGATTGGAGGTTGTGCAGTGGCATTGATGGGATCTGCAGTTACTGTGAAGGTGACACAGTGCTATAGTGGTTAGCACTGTCACCTTGCACCTCGAGGTTCCAGGTTCAATTCTCTCCTTGGGGCCTGTGTGCATGGAGTTTGCATGGTCTCCCCATGCTTGTTGGGTTTTCTCTGGGTTCTCTGGTTTCCTCCCACAGTCCAAAGACATGCAGATTAGGCTAATAGGTGTTCCCAAATTGCTCGTAGTGTGTGTGTATGTGTGTGTGCCCTGCAATGGATTGGTACCCCGTCCAGGGTGTACCCTGCCTTGTGCCCTAAGTCTCCTGGGATAGCCTTCAGACCCCCGTGACCCTGTATACAGGATAAAGCGGAATATACTGTACGATGATTTTCATTTTTGTGAAGCTGCTTTGAGACAATGACCATTGTTAAAAGCGCTATATAAATAAAATTTAATTTAATTTAATTGAATTGATGAACTTCCTTGTTGTATTCCTTTTGCTTAGTGCTCTGGGATATGCTCTGGATTCACCATGATCCTGACCTGGATGAAGCATGATCTATCTATCTATCTATCTATCTATCTATCTATCTATCCATCTATCTGTCTGTATGTCTCTTTGTCTGTCAGTTTAATTTGACATATTTGCCAGATGAACTCAGGTGTGGAGTTGTCCACATGGCTTTTCTCTGAACTTTCTGACTCTCCACTTTCCTCCACTATCCACCTCCCAAAAGGATGCCAGTAGGTGCATTATCTTTGCCAAATGGCCCATAATTGTGAGTGTGTGCCAAGTGTTTCTGGAATAGGTTCTGAATTCACCTTAACCTTTACTAGGATAAAGCTGGTACAGAAGATGCACAATGCATGAAAACACTGCATGCATTATGGTCAACATGCCATAGTTAGTCTGTATGTACAATGTCCAGTGCATCCAACAATATATTACATGATTTTGCTCTTGTGCAGATAATGACATGCTGGTTCAATTTGCTAGATGCATTGCTTAGTGATATGAACCAAACCAAGTATTTCTCATGAGTCAGCTCATAAAGAACATTTAAGCCATGTTAAAAATAGTAAGTTGATAATAAGGTAGATAATAAGGTCAATGTTTCACCAGTAGGAGTTTCAGCTGTGTTTGTAAACAGAACTCACATCTGAGCCCCACACAGCATGAACATAGAATCAAACACAACAGTCCTGGACAGCATATTCCTGTTGGTGGTTCACTGAGTGATTAGAAAACAGGCTTTGTGGAAAGGCATGCGTATGTTGTGTGATTTGTAAGGAATAAATAGGCTAAACGGAAGCTTTTGTTAAACTAAATGTCTCCTGACTTACATCCTGGGCAGTGGTGGCTGAGTGTGTTAAGGCTCTGAGTTACTGCTCAGAAGTTTGGTGGTTTGAGCCACAGCTGTGATAGGTTGCTGCTGTTGGGCCCTTGTGAAAGGCCCTTAACCCTGTCTGCTCCAGGGGTGCAGTTGAAATGAATTTTACTGTGCAATAATGTATATGTGGTGAATAAAGGCTAACACTATCTGGAATACCTAAAATTGAAGCTTAAAATGTCTTTCTTTTTTCTTTTATAAGTTGTTGCTATCTATCTATCTATCTATCTATCTATCTATATATCTATCTATCTATCTGTCTATCTATCTACATTTCAAGAAGATCTGTGTAACTGAATGCAATGCCAATGGTTTAGTGTATTTATTGACCGGCTTTTGGCAGAGGATTAGGGAATTGGCTCCTCTAATACTTGATGGTCAAAGATAAGTCTTTCAGTGTGGTGAACCCTTTACATATGCCACATGTACAGTACAGTACTTTCACTTCACTATGCTTAAACTTTTGTAACAACAAGTTACATTCACTACACTTCCATCTACTCGTTCCAACAAAGTAAACTTGGATACTACTTGAAGAACCTTTGAAACATAAGTAAACCATGCTGGCTGATCTAAACCTTTAAACAATTTCCCTACCTGTATCAGTATCCTGATATGGGGTTCATGCCCATGAGACTAGACTAGCCAGCTTGACCCGCTCTCAGTCTCTTCCATCAGGCACACTTATTATTGATGAATTAACCGCACAGACCTTCTGCTCTTTCCAAACACTCGTCTCATTACAACTGCCTAGTATACAGTGATGATCACATTACTGCACTAAGCAAAAAGAAGTACAAACACACAAACATGAGAAAACACACACACACACACACTCAGAGTCAATAGGTATATTGATGTATGAGTGAAAGACAGTTTGTATCTGCTATATCATGTATTTCTGATAATATTACAGTAAATATAATTAGATATGGTTAAGAAGCACAAATTCCAACCCCCAAGTGTCGCATCGCTAAATTGCCTGGAGATCTCAAGTTTGAATGCCAGGTGATATTATAGCCTTTGGCAGCCGGGGGCCTAAAGGGAGCTCATTGGCCGTGCTTTTTCAGAGGGGAGGGATGGGAAGTACCATAGTGGCACTAGCCAATCACGGGTGTCTGTGAGCTCACACAAGTGCAGATAGTGAAGTCGTTCAAGTGTTACGCTGCTCCGAACAGTGCGTAAGACAGCTGTTCACAAAGATGTGAATGGGTAGCGTCACATGGGTAGTGTTTTTGGCCCACCCTGACTGGTAGTTGTAGCCTTGATGGGGGAGTGCCCTAATGACAGGTCGGAATTGAATATGGATGAAAAAAAACAACCCCACAAACCCCGCCCCGTAAAAAAGAAAAAACAAATACCTGTTCATGGATAAATTTTAAAAACTACTGCATTTAGCTATGTTATAAGAGAAATTCAACACGACAAGGTGATCCATAAGCACCTTCAGTGTTGTTACAGTAACTTCAAGCTTCAAGCTTCAACCTGTTTATTCACTATTTTCCTATAAATACGCCCTGCTGAACTTCATTCCCCACTTACAAGACATAAACACATAAACTTTGTCACTGTAACTAATTTGAAGGTTCTTGTAATTATAAGAATGTAAATATATATGCCATGTGTTAGATTCCATATAACTAATAGAGTTAAGGATTATCGAAAGTTTTCGAATTACAGAGGGCACCCAAATATATGTACGATCTCTTGAGACTGATGACAGCTCTCTCCAAGCCCACATGAGGATGTTAAGTGGGGTAGATTAAATCAGATGCTATTTCTGGCCAGCAGTGTGTTGGATAATGTGAGTACAGCAGATCACATTTGTATTTGAGCAGCAAACAGTGGCCTTTGAAATGGTGCCTCCAGACATATGCATAGCAGCCATATATGGAAGCATGTTGTCATTGAAAGGTTCACTGCTTCATTATTAGTGTGGCATGGTTTGACTCACAGACTAAATCAGGGTGGATGTAGGTTGTAAGTCTTAGATTTGCTTGGGTGGATTTAGGCTGATATATGAATCAAGAAGGCAACGATTCATAAAAGTGAGATTACTTTAACTTTAGAAAATAATGGAACACTGGGATTTTAACACTTACAGTATTTAAACTGTCAATCGATGTACCTTACTCGCATGCATCTTGTCTGATTGACATCAATTCTCTTTCAGATCACACTGCATTCACATGTTCGTTATTTACTTGACACCAATCCCAGATCACACTCATACAGTGTAAAAAAAAAAAAAAAACACCATTACTTTACCAAACAGACCAAAAATTAGCAAATGATTCAATCATACAGATCATTTCTCTCATCACGCATCGTCAGTTGAAATGAATTTTACTGTGCAGTAATGTATATATGGTGAATAAAGGCTAACACATCTGGAATACCTAAAATTGAAACTTGAAGCTTAGGCATTCCAATATGTGTGCGCATTCCAATATACTGTAAGTGTGCGCTCAATATCATAATGCTCGCTTGCTCAATTCCAGCCAGTGTGAGGCTAAAGGAGGAATAGTGCCAGCCAATTACTGGTTTTCTGACATCCTGTTTCTGATTGGCTTCTTTTTATGCTCCCTGTATCCCTCATTGAGCATACAGTATGTCAAACCCTTATGTTTTCTTTTGTTCTTGCGGTTATCACCTAGTATATACTTTATCATCGCATGCATTCGTTTACATTATTATTTTTTATTGGAATAAGGTAAATATCTCACAAATGCGTTTAATGAAAAAAATTATATTTCGTACTACTAAACAGAGACAGGCATGTACAGTTCTAATTGTACTTACTGTATTAGTCAATTAAACCTGATGCATTGATTCTACAATAGATGTCACACAGAGAACAGATCAAAAGTTACAGAGAATTATACTAGAAGTATTTTAAGATTGAGCAATACAACCTTTTGCGACAATAAATTCTACACTGTAAGCTATGTATTTAATTGCAAACCACCTAACAAAGTCTGTGCCATATGCTGATAAATGAATAATAGTGATATAAACTTATGCATGCAATGATGAAGTACTGTTGGCTATGTTAAGGAAAATCAACAAAGTTGTTTAACCACAAAGAAATCACACTAAAAGGTCTCACGAAGTCCAGGTATCAAGCATCCAGAATCAAGCTATAAAAAAAAAAACCTTTAACAAATGCATTTGAAAAAGGCACAACTTGACCAAGGTTATACAGTATTAGTATGAACCGGTCGAAAAATAGGGCTTTTAAGCAACTTCTAAGAATTAAACATACTGGTTGCGATAGATTTTCCCAAGATTGCTAAGAGAACTGTGATTTTTTTTAAAACATGGATATTAAATTTATTACTCTGTTTAGTATCCTATGAGACAATTTAAAAACTAGCCTAACAAATTTTTGTAATATTATTGTGGATTCAGTCCAAGTCTAAAACATGCGCATAAAAGAGATGCTTAATGTGCTTTATGGCACATCTTACAGGCAGCCATCTACTTCATATAGTAACTCTCTCTCTCACTCACTCACTCCCTCTCACTCATCTTCTATACCACTTTATCTATACAGGGTCGCGGGGGGCCTGGAGCCTATCCGAGGAGACTTAAGGCACGAGGCAGGGTACATCATGGACGGGGATACCAATCCATTGCAGGGTGCACACACATACACACACACACATTCACACACTACGAGCAATTTGGAAACGCCTATTAGCCTAATCTGCATGTCTTTGGACTGTGGGAGGAAACCAGAGAACCCAGAGAAAACCCAACAAGCATGGGGAGACCATGCAAACTCCATGCACACAGGCCCCAAGGAGAGAATTGAACCTGGAACCTCGAGGTGCAAGGTGACAGTGCTAACCACTATAGCACTGTGTCACCTTCACAGTAACTGCAGATCCCATCAATGCCACTGCACAACCTCCAATCACTTTAATTTAGTTGCATTCTGTGTTAAGCTGCATTTGGCCATGCTTGGCCTCCGTGTTACATAACTGACAAATTTAATCCATACGTAGTGCAGACCTTTCACCAGAGTCAGCTTTCAGACATATATTATAGGTTTCTTATATATGAAATGGTCAATATCTAGAGCAATATCTAAGGGGATAAAAATTTCTATTACTGGTTTGTAATGCCTTTTTCAAGTCAACAAAGGAGACTAATAACTTAGAGTTTCTATATTTGAAGCATTGAATTATTTCAGAATTTCATCTGGATTCGTTGATATATAAAACAATGATTGCTATTTGAAGAAGGTGAATAAATAAGAATAGCTCTTCTTATCATATTTTTAATTTTATTGCCCACCTGTTCTTTTTTAAAACACTTGTAAAGGCCTAATTGAAACCATAAAGGTATAATAAAAGCCATCTGGAGTTTCAGTGAGCAAAATGGATGTTATGATCCATGCAGGAACCAGCTAGTCCAAATTTACTTTTTGATAGCTTTGTAAACATGTACATTAGTGAATAAAATACCCACAGCGGAAGCGTCCACTTTCTATGAACCATAAGTCACTCACATGTTCTCATACTCAAAACAAGAAGCCACTGCTTAGCTTCAGAAGTACACTAGCGGAGAATTAAATGAATAGATAAGATGTAAAACGTAGAATCCATACATCTGCAAGTTTTGAAATTCTAATTGAACTTTAGTAGTGCCAAAAGATACTATACATACATTGTATCTGATTGCTCTTCACATGCGTTTTTTTTACCCTCAAACATCTGCAAGTAATATAATCTAAAGAGCTAACTGCCAGTTTTCTTTTTGCACATCTAAAACAATTTAGAGGCAATCAACCAGGAGTTTTAAAACCCAGACTGCAAAGTAAACATGTAGTCAGAACAGAAATGGCTTACCTCAGCAAGGTGAGGCATGGGGTTAAATCCACAGAGGTTACACACCATAACTTTGCACTCTGTACACGTATTGTAGTTAGAAGGTTCCTTTAAGCCAACATTGATTTCCACCTTACAAAGTGGACAGGTTGGTTGGCTTGATTTTGATGGTTTAGTCAGTGCAGACACTTTCACAGACTCAGGAACAGCTTCTTGCTTTTCAGTAACTGAGGACTCAGCTTTTGTCACACTGGGTTCTTCTATCTTCTTTTCTACTGACTTGTCATCTAACTTCTTTGCCATGGCAGTCTTAGGCTCCCCCGTGGGGACTATAGAACCCTTGCGAGAACTAGGTGGTGTGGACGACTGAGAAACAACAGAGGCTTTACGAGAGACTGGTGGAGATGACTCATCTTGAAGTGCTGATGAAATCAAAGTGGAGGCAGAGCTAAAGATGGATGATCCAAATCCTAAAAACTTTCCAGGGACATTAGTCATCGACTGTGGTGACGGTGATCGTGACCTGGCTGTCTCTGTTAATCCAGCAAACCCGAAACGCTTCCCAGTTGTTGATTCAGAGGACTTAGAAGAGGCAGGTTGAGACTTGCCAGTACCGATGCCAAATCCGAAGAAGCTTGATTGCTGCTGTGGAACCTCAGCTTGTGAGGGCGGAGTCGATCTGCCTGGTGATGCTGTACCTTTTACCACCTGTTTCTGAGATGTTTCAGGTTTCTCCTCTTGTTCATTTTGTTGGGACAGATCTTTTTTTGAAGGAGGGACATTTTCGTTCAAGCTTGACTTTTGATGATCTTCCTTTGCTGCTGCTGAGACAGATGGAGTCTTTACACCTACGTATACAAGGGATGAATCAGCCAATTTGTTCTCTAAAGTTGGTAGCTGACTGTCCTTTTTAAGCAATGTCGGGTGAGGGTTTATTATAGAACTTCCTGTTGGTTCTATTCCTTGTTCTGCTCTCTGCTTCTGGCAATTCAAACAAAGCCATTGTTTTACCTGTAAAAAAAATTTGATTTTTTTTGAAAATCAGTGCATGCCTACAATTTTTTTTCATCTATATTCTCAGTAAACTTACAATTAAAACAACACTCATATAAGACATTATTGACATATCTTCAAAAACAAAACAAAAAACTTTAAGTGCATGTTTCAAAGATTATTTCCTCACCTTTGTCTGATTTGGCATGGGATCAAATCCACACTGATTGCATACATTGCTGTTACATTCAGTGCAAGTGCTGAAATTAGGCTGGCCATTAGAGGCCATATTCAGCTTCACCTTGCAGATAGGGCATCTAGACTGAGCCAGTACAAAGGCTGATGGCAAAGGAGGAGAAGTCTTCATGTCTGCCTTCTCATCTGATGCCTTCTCAACATGTTGTAAATAAGGTGGTTTGGCAGCTTCCGCGGACTCTCCTTCTAGCTTAACCTTTGACTTTTCATCTGCTGCCTGTTCATCTTGTTCTTGAGAATCAGATGGTTTAGTGTCCCCTGTAGGAGTGGTCTTTAGGGCGGGCTGAGAAGTAGCAGAGCCCTTGCGAGAAGTTGGTGGCGTTTTAAGAGAAGCTTGGGAAACTGTTGAACCTTTACGAGAAGAGGGTGGTGTGGCTGTTTTGATAGATGTCTGGGAAACTGTGGAACCCTTACGAGAACTTGGTGGTGTTATGGAGGGCCCATCGTGAACAGCTGATGAGATCAGATTAGAAGCTGAACTGAAGATGGAAGATCCAAAACCTAAAACCTTCCCAGAAACAGACGAAGCAGATTGCGGTGAGGGTGCCTCAGTCAAACCACCAAAGCCAAAGAGTTTCCCTGTGCTTGTGTCAGAAGGTTTAGATGGTGTAGATTTCGATTTAGTACTGCTAATTCCAAACTCAAATAATCCTGATTCCTGCTTTGAAGTTTCGAAATTTGGTATGGAAGATTTAGATTGCAGTTGCTCAGGCTTCTCCAGATCACTGCTACCGTCTGTTGACTTTTCTGTTGGTTCTTGATCAGTTCCAGGTTTGAGTGAAACTACAGACTTTTGATCTTCCATGATAGCTTCAGAAGGCTGCATACCTTTTGTTTGAGACTCTTTTTTAGTGTCAGCAAGAGTTTCTTTTTCCTGGGCCTTTTTAACTGCCAAGTCATTTACATCATCTTTCTTTTTGGTTGTGTCTGTATTTGAAATGTTATCATTTTGAACAAAAGATAGATTAGAATCTTTATTTTGATCTGAAGCAGACACTTGTTCGTGGGATTCCTGAACCTGACGTAGATCCTTTGTGTTGCTGTCACCAGCATTGGTTGATGTTTTTGGTGTTATAGTGCTTCGAGACAGTGTTGAAGTAGATACAATATCTGGTTGTGTTTGTGGTTCCTGTGGTTCAGTTCCCTTTAATGCTCTCTGTGTTTGACAGTTTAGGCAAAGCCATTCATAAATCTATTAAGAAAAAACAAGCAATTAATTTTATTATTTATAATAGATTTTCTTTAATAGTAAAATCTAAATATTCAGTGAATCAAAATATGCAGTGGCTAAAATATACTGGAAATCCAAATGGACAAATATATTACCTCTGTCTGATGGGGAGTGGGGTTAAATCCACAGAGGTTGCACACTGTGTTTTTGCACTCTGTGCAGGTATTGTAGTTAGGTGCTTCATTTGAGACGACATTAAGCACTATCTTACAAAGTGGACAAGCAACATCCAGATGTTTAGAAATGTCTTCCACTTTTGAATTTTCATCTTTTACCTTAGTCATTTTGACTTCCTTTTCACTTAGTTTATTCTCTTGTTTCTTTGCAGCAAAAGGTTTTTCCACTTTGCCTGCTGTATCGGTTTCTTTAGTGGGATGTTTTTCTTGTTCTACAGATTCTTTCTGAGAAGAAGGAGGAATTGTGGGTGTGGTCTTTACAGAAGCCTGAGACGTAGTAGAACCCTTACGAGGTGTTGGTGGTGTTGTAGGCTCATCATGAACAGTTGATGAAATTAAATTAGATGCTGTGCTAAAGAGAGAAGATCCAAAGCCTAAAACCTTTCCAGAAACAGCAGAAACAGCCGGCTGAGGAGAAGGAGATCGAGAACGAGCACCACCAAAACCAAAGAAACCAGACTCCTTTTTTGAAGCGTTAACTTTTGGTGTTGGGGGTGTGGAGTGTTGCTTGTCAGGTGTAGAAATTGATTTATTTGTTTCTACTGAAGTAGGTTTGTCCTCCGGCATTCCAGCAAGAGATTTCACTTTCTGTTGGGGTGATGCTGGAGTTGGTACTTTGTTAGCCTGTAGCTGAGCCTGTGTTGAAGTAGCTCCTGATACTCGCTGCATCTGGCAGTTCAAACATAGCCATTCTTTCACCTGTAAAGCCAAACAAAAATTAATGATAGAAATACCAAAAAAAAAAAAAAAAATTATAAGGAAATTTTTTTTTTCATGTCAAAAATCCAGAGTCATTCATTTAGGTTTAGAATTTGGAAGGTCAAAATTAAGATCAAACATCTTTTTGCAATAAAGTTTCCCACATTCAGAGTGCATGCAGTTTTAATGTGATTGTGTGGCACATTCAAAATATTAAAATTACATGCATACTGTATACAGTAGTTTAGAAATTGCTAGATTTGACTATAATAAAAATGATAATTTAACAATATGACTTATATCCTTAATATTTAGCAGTCTATAAAATAACACTTCTTCCAAAACATTGTGGAAGCCTTATTTTGATTGTATGACAAACTAAATTCTTTTTTTTTCTTCTATAAACGTGACAAAAGCACCATACAAATAAAATGTAAATGAATTTATTTAAATTCTGTAGATACAGTTAATACTCACAATTAAATGTAGCTTTGACATAGTGAAACATGAAGTCATGATGATCATGTTGGGGGTTGAGAACCTTGCTTAAGGGCCCAACAGATACAAGTTGGTGGTCATAGGGATTAAACCTGGGACCTTCCAAACTTTAGCCCAATGCCTTAACCTTTGAGCTACCCCTGACCTAACAGTTTACCCCAAATTTTAGGTAAATCAATAACATTTAAGAGAAAAATTACTCTGCAACATGGACTATGGTCATAATAATACAGTCTGGTAATTTTGGGTTTAGGTTTTATATATGTATATATATATATATATATATATATATATATATATATATATATATAAATAAAATTACTTCACTTTGTTGTGGCATTTGACTAAATCCACAAAGATTAAACACAGTAGTTTTACATTCAGTGCAAATGCCATAGTTGGGTGGATCTTTTGTGAGAGCCACCTTGCACAGTGGACAAGGTTTGAAAGGCTCATCAAGAGTCGGTGACACAGACGAAATTTTAATTTCTGTCTTTTGTTCTTCTTTCTGTCCTGACGACCCGTTATGCAATACGTGTGCCGTTGGAGTGTCCTTTTCAGATCTTTGAGAAATGATAGAACCCTTTCTAGAAGTCGGTGGTGTGGTAGAAGGTTCATCTTGAAGAGCAGAGGAAATCAAATTAGATGCTGAGCTAAAAAAGGATGAGCCAAAGCCTCTGGCCTTCCCAGAAACAGCAGAGCTATCAGGCTGAAGAGATGGAGACGTAGTACCTCCAGTACTGAAACCGAAAAAGCTTTTCTCCTCTTTTGATGTTTCAGCCTTTTTCGGTATAGCAGGTATGTCAGGAGAGGACTGTTGTGCTGACTGAACAGCAGTGGGTTTCTGTGACACTGCTGCGCTAAATTTATACTCTTTTTTTACAACTTCAGCAGCTTTCATTGTGGCATCAACTGAGACATTTGGCTCCTTTTGTGGGTTATCTGTAGTTTGAACATCCTGCTTTGGTGCTGTTGGAGGTATTTTAATTTCCTCTAGTTGAGGCTGTATAGGTTGAGGTTCTGGCGCTTGCTTCTTCTTGCAGTCCAAACATAACCATTTCTTAACCTGTTAAGTAATTAACAGAATGTATGCATACAAGTATTACTTACATACAATTATAAGTTATAAATTACTGAATGCATAAATTTAAAGGTAAATTCTTAATATAATATGGTTGCATTGGCAAAAAATATAAAAGATTTTAACTTTCCTAACAACCCGGGTACACTTGGGTTTTCTTTTTGTTGTGTTTGAGAGAGGAGACACAGCTGAACATGTCTCCATAGTGAACATTTTGACCTATGTTTTGTGGGGGTGTGTGCAAAATTAAATGGATGTTCAAATCAGAAAAACGTCTCGGGTTACTTTGCTGTAACCCTGTTCCCTGAAAAGCGGGAATGAGATGCTGCGTGAAAACGCTATGGGAACATCTTTTTGTGTTACCGGTTGTGAAGCATGTGTGTATCAAACATGCCAAATTTTGCTATATATAACCTTGGTCAGGTGATGTCATCTGATGAAGTGCACCTGCAGGTTATAAATAGGAGTGAACCGGAAACATCCTCAGGTCAATTTTGTTTGAAAGGACTTCCAGTCATGTAAGCAGTGCAGCATTGGAGCGCAGCATCCCGCTTTTTCAGGGAACAGGATTACAGCAAAGTAACCCGAGACGTTCCCTTTCAAAAGCCACACTCGATGCTGTGTGAAAACGCTATGGGAATGAGAATACCAACGCCGCCGCACTGCAAGTGCCTGGACTCCCAAAGTTGTTTTGCGTGTGCGCACAATAGCCAAGGAGATCTTAGACTGGCTCGAGGACCCGTGAGCCCGGAGTAGCATGAACATCCAACTATAAAATCTAACAAATGTGTGCGGAGAGGACCAACCTCCAATCTCTTAATTGGTCCCCCTCGGGGGCCAGACGTGAAGGTTCCAGTTATTGGGCCAGGGATGAAATACTGTCCCCTGCGCCTGAGACAGAAGATCCCTCCTCATTGCAATCAACCACGGTGAGCCGTCAAGGAGAGATATTAGATCCGAGAACCACACTCTGGTCGGCCAACGGGGCGCTATCAATAAGAGGCGCAAACCCTGTTG
>JAQMYJ010000038.1:9698807-9719749 GCA_030014305.1 Clarias laeviceps
TTTTATCTGCAACTACGTGCGGCTCTAGACGAGCTGCGGCTCATTAATCCTGGAGAGAACGAACTAAGGCCTGAGGTGTCAGTCTGTAGTTATATAGCGCCACTCAGCGGTAAAAGCCAGCAAACGCACAAACCCAAATGCAGTCACCGCGCGCCGCGACGGTAAAAGTAACCTACTGTAAATTAACCAGCTAATAGTGTGTATGTTAGTTTCTTTCAGGATAAATACACTCGCAGATGCCAACAAGATACAGTAATATTGTTCATCTTTTCATTTCAGTACTGTAAATTTCGGGGCATACTGTACTTTCCTAGACTTTCTCTCTAATTTAGACATGACCATGTATGACCTGTAAACCAGCTCCCTCCTTCTACAAGACAGCTTCCAATCAAAATGGGTGAAGGCATTTTGATCCTCTGAGGCAGTTGAACCCAACTGACAGCAACCTTTCATACTGCTGCTCATGCAGTATCAGACGATGGTGTAACACATCAGTGTAACATGCTAATGCTTGAACTATGAACAATTATGCAATGGTATTTAGATGACTGACAAGAGCCCTACCTTAGTTTGATCAGGCATGGGGTTAAATCCACAAAGGTTGCACACAGTCATTTTGCAGAATGTACAAGTGTTGAAATTTGGAGGGTTATTTACAAATTTCTCTTTGCACAGTGGGCAGGCTGATAATTTGTCATCTTCCTTCACTTCAACAGACTGTTCTTTGGTGGTCTGAAGTGTTGATATTTTCTCCTCACATCCTGGTTGCTGAATAATTGATTTCGCTTCCTTAGAGGAATCTTTTTCAAAAACTGCAGGTATCTTGCGAGAAGCAGGCGGTGTTGATGTTTTACCAGATGCCTCAGATGCTGCAGAAATTTTACGAGAAGATAGTGGTGTCGTAGATGCTTCATCCTGAACAGCTGAAGAAATAAGGTCAGATGCCTTGCTGACTTTTGAAGAACCAAAGCCTAAAATCTTTTCTGATACAGCAGAAGGAGCAGGCTGGGGAGATGGAGACTGAGACTCGTCATGACGAAGCCCAAAGATTGATTTATCTTTAGCAGTTTCAGTTTTGGAAACAACAGTCTTTGCCGATGTGTCACCTTGTGAGCCCTGTTGTGAAGAGGTTTTCGGAAAAACCTGAGCATCCTTTCGTGGTGATACTGGTGAAGGAGCTTTGATAGATTTTGGCTGAGTTGGATTTAGAGGACTTGATGTTCGCTGCATCTGACAATTCAGACATAGCCACTCTTTTACCTGTAATAACATTGAAATTTTGTTTATGCATTAATAAAAAGCATAGCAATAACAACACACTATTTAAAGTAATATCATCATAATATTTTGCATGTGTTAGTAGTATACCTGTCAACTGAGGTTTTTATTTTTTATTATGGGGTAAATACTGTATAGTATAAATATTGTGTTTACAGACAGCATAAATGTAATTTATGGAAAAAAGTATGCCTTGTTTGTGCATGTCCAGTGTGGGAGGTCACATAGATTAACAGGGTCTAAGTGAATGTCACTACCATTGCTCTGGTGTTAGCATTTAATTTATTACCACCCCGTGATAATGCCAAAGTTTAAGTAAGTGTAGTTAATAATGTGCAAGATGGTGATAAAAGAATAATTCCACAGGAACCTACAGTGCATTGTGAGAAGATATTTTAAATTGACTTTGATTGTATGTAGCTTAGTGGTTAGCACTATCACCTTACACTTCCAGGGTCCGGGTTCGATTCCTGACATGGGTCTGTGTGCCTGGAGTTTGCATGTTCTCCCCATACTTGATGGGTTTCCTCCCATAATCCAAAAACATGCAGATTAGGCTAATTGGCATTACGAAATTACCCGTATAGTGTGTGAGTGAGTGTGTGTATGTGTGTGTGCCCTGCAATGGATTTGTACCCCATTAAGGGTGTACCCCACCTTGTGACCCATGACCCCGTATGCAGGATAAGCGGTATAGATGATAAGAAAGTGAGAGCGCCTGAATCTATTTTTAATAGATTGATTTTCTTACCCCAGTTTTGTCAGGCATTGGGTTAAATCCACAAAGATTACAAACTGCATTCCTGCATTCAGTGCAGATGTTGTAGTTCGGAGGCTCCTTCTTTATTTCCACCTTGCAGAGTGGGCAGTCTTTGGGAAGAGCTTGAGTAGTTTCTATTGTTTTTGTGGCATCTGATGGAGTTTCGCCTTTCAAAATGGTTCCCGGAGGTGGCATTGAGATTTCCCCTTGTAATTTCATTTCCTGTATTTTTCTTTCTTCATCATGTTTAGTTGGTTGTTTTGGAACATTACTAGATTTCTCCTTTGGAGGATCTGGGAAAGACACAGCACTGGAAGATGGCAGTGTATTTTTGGAGATTTCAGAAGTCTTGCTAGAATCAGGTACTGTATTTTCAGAAGTTTGAGAAACAGTAGAACCCTTGCGTGAAGTCGATGGTGTTGAAGAGGTATCTTGAACAGCTGATGATATAAAATTAGATGCAGAGCTGAAGATCGAAGAACCAAAACCTAAAACTTTTCCAGAAAGAGCAGGCTGTGGGGATGGTGAGCGAGATCGTCTACCAAAACCAAAAAAGTCTGATTCTTTACTAGCAAGTTCTGGTTTTGCAGGTTTGGAAATTCCATCTTTTGTTTGTGGAATCTGTTGCTTAGAATGCTGAGTTTGTACATTATGGTTCATCCTAGGACTGCCTTGCTTTTCCTCAGCTTCACTTTGCTTGTCATGTAGTTTTCCATCAGCAACTGATTTCTTATCCTTTGCTGAAATTAAAGGCTCTTTATTCTGTTTTGAGACAGACAGCAATGCTTCATTAGCCTGTTTTTGAGGTTGTTGAGGAGCTCCTGATGCTTGCTTCATTTGGCAGGTCAAACACAGCCATTCCATCTTCTGTAGGGCCATTAAAGGTAAAAAGTGGGAAAATTATACAATATAACTATGACAATTTGTTGTATATTGGCAAACCATACATTATAACCAAGATGAAGAAGATAGTAATATAATTTGCCAACTAAATGTAATCACTATACAAAATTTTAAGCATTATTACCCTGGAAATAAATCTGTACTCACCCAATATTAATAAATTAATCAGATGCTCCTTTTTTTACAGCACAATGTATAGAGGTGGTGAAAAGTACTGTATTAAGACAACATATGCCTTATAGTTCTGGTATGCCTAATAAATGTCTTGTAGTTCTTCCTGTGCTCAAAATATGTGATGTCTCTAATTAGTTCGATCTGGCTGAAGAGTTGTGCTAATTATAAGAAGCTTGCTTAGTTAATGGATGAAACAAATATGTGGCAAAAGTTTTACTTTCTGAAGCCAGGGTATCCACCTCTCGAGCAAGAGACACCAGAGCACTGTAGACGTTTTGATTCTATGCCCAGTCGGGTCCAGCAGGTTTTAAAGAACAGATTGCTTTATACTAAATATTGATTGTTTTATAGCAATTTCTGCAGCATGGTCGCTTAGTTGTTAGCACTGTCGCGTTGCACCTTCAGGGTCCGGGTTCGATTCCCGCCACTGTGTGCATGCAGTTTGCATGTTCACCCCATGCTTGGTGGATTTCCTCCGGGTGCACCCACAGCCCAAAGACATGCAGATTAAGCTAATTGGCATTTCCAAATAGTGTGTGAATGCATGTGTGAAGGTTGACCAGAGTCCCTACCATGGTTGTAAAAATGGAAATAAATACAGTGGAACCTTGGATTACAAGCATAATTCATTCCGAAAGCGGGCTTGTATTGAAAACACTCGTAAATCAAAGCGAATTCACCTATAAGAAATAATGGAAACTCAAGTTATTTATTCCACAGCCCCAAAAAATAAATACATAACAATAATTAATACAAAATATAAAGTAAAAATAAAACAAATTAACCTGCATTTTACCTTAAAAAAAAAAGTAAAAATTAAAAATTATCCCGACAGATAAGTGTTTCCGGTTATGCGGGCAGGCGCAGTGTGTGTGTGTGTGTTTGTGTATGTGTGTGAAGCTAAAGTAAAAGGAGAGGAGGAATCAGACCCTCCCCTCTTCTCATCTTACACAGTAACACTTCCTCCTCTCTTATTTGAATTTCACACACACACACACACACACACATACACATACACACACACATTAACGGAAAGACTGTTTTATCAGAAAAATTAGCAAGAAACATCGCTAATAACTCTCGTGTGAGTGCATGCTAACGGAATCCATGCTGCAAAGTAAAAATAAAAAACAAATGAACCTGCACTTTACCTTTAAAAAGAATCACGACAGAGCAGTGTTTATGTGTAGAGCAGAGTGTGTGTGTGTGCGTGTGTGTGTGTGAGGGAATGCGAGAGGAGGTGTGTGTGTGAAGGGGTACGGTGTCAAATTACGCGCACACATAACAGCATGCTGACCCAGGGAGAGAAATAAAATGAATCTCTAACTTCTCTAATGAGACTTTCTTTTGCTTTACACGCGCGCACACACGTGTTATAATAAACAGTACACGCGCGTTGTACACATGCATACAAAATAAAATATGTTTTACGCACATACACGTGGTCACAGTGTTATAGTAAACAGTACACGCGTGCACGGATGATTATACCGATAGACAAGCACTAAGACTGAGCAGGGAAGACAATTACCCAGAATTCCGCAGTGCAAGAGAGAGAAAAAACATTGGCTCCGTTGTGACGCTCGGCATCAAAACAAGAAGCGCACACGTGATACATGATACTCGGTACTCGTAAACCAAGACTTGTTCGTTTTTCAACTTTTTTCAAATTTGTAAAAAATCTTTGCTCGTCTTGCGGAACACTCGCAAACCGCATTACTCGCAATCCGAGATTCCACTGTACAATGGTCACATTTTCTTTATTGTTATTGTTTCGTTATTGTATTGTTTTTGATAATGTCAATAAATTGGAATTTTTGGAATTTCAATTTAAATTGGAATTTACTTTTGTCTTAATTTATTTGACCACCACTGTATGTCCCAACTTTTACCAAATACTAAAAACTCTTTTGTAGCAGCAAAGTTATTCCCCTTACAAATAATCGCTTGAGGGTCGAAAAGGCGGTTGCCTGCATTCATTCCCCCTTTAATATATGAGTTTAAACATGACCTCAGCCCAAAAACACTTGCGGACATAATGCTGATGCATGCACTTGGCATTCAGCTAGTATTTAATACATGTCAAATAGAACATGGCACATCAGTGAGCATTTGGTGAAACTTTAGGTTGATACAGTTGTGTGTATGCTTTTTATAATTTTATTTTATTTTTATTTCATTCTGAGTTTAGATTTGCTGGAGGAGTAGTATATTCCAAATGCTAACGGTTGTAAAAATCTTTCATGCCCTTTTATATGCTGCTTGCCTGATTTCCTGCATTAAATGGAAATATGTCCACTAATAGAATCCAGTCACAGTAATCAGATTTTTCATGGGCGCTTTAATGGATAACAACACTCAAAGTCTAATTTAAACACCAAAATAAAATAAATATTCTTCTTACCTCTGTTTGGTGAGGTGAAGGATTGAATCCGCATTGTATACATACAATGCCTTTGCAGTCAGTGCAGGCGCTGTAGTTGGGAGGATCATTCTTGATCTCCACCTTGCAGAGAGGGCAGTTTTTAGGGAGAGAAGTGATGTGAGAAGAACTTTTCACTTTTGATGGCTCTGGCTTGGATTCATCTGAATTTCCTCCTTTGTTATCTACAATCTGGGATTTATTTATATCTGTCTTCTTTTTCACAGAGTCCAGTGGTGTGGTGGCCTGGGTGACAGAGGCTTTGAAGGAGGACGGAGGTGGTGTACTGGACCTAATGGAGCTTTGTGAGACTGATGAATCTTTTCGAGAGGTTTTGGGTGTCATAGAAGGCTCATCCTGAACCGCTGATGAAATAATATTGGACGCAGAGCTGATAAAAGAAGAACCAAATCCAAAAACCTTCCCAGTAACTGTAGAGACAGCGGGCTGAGGGGATGGTGATCGAGATCGTGCACCACCAATGCCAGAAAATTCTATGTTTTCTTGAGGGGGTTTATGCTTGGCAGGAGAGGGCTCAACTTTTGAAGGCTTTTGGGATTTCTCCACATCTTGTTTTAGAGGCTGCTGCTGACTGCCCTGCTTCTCCACTGCCACAGTAGATATGTTATCATTTTGCTTTACCTCAGCAGTTGCCTGTCCTTTTTGAACTGTTTTATCAGAAAGATCTTTCATCTTTTCAGGGTGTTCTGACAGAGAGGTCCGCTTATTTTGAGGAGATGATGTTGGGGGTAATGAGGTCTTATGGGAAGTGGGTGGTGTTGTTTTGGACAAAGTCTGTGAAACTGCAGATCCTTTTCGAGAGGGAGGTGGGGTAGTTGAAGTAATAGAACTTTGAGAGACAGATGACCCTTTACGAGAAGCTGGTGGTGTGGTAGATGGCTCATCCTTAACAGCTGAAGAGATCAGATCAGATGCTGAAGTGAGGAAGGATGTACCAAAGCCTAGAACCTTTCCAGTAACTGCAGAGGCTGCAGGCTTGGGAGATGGTGATCGTGATCGAGCTCCAGCAAAACTAAAACCAAAGAAACCTGATTCATCCTTAGTTCCTGACTTTGATGTATCACCCTGAGGTTTTCCGGTTTCTAGCTGCTGACGTTTTTGTACAGGGGGTGAGTCGGTTGGTACCTTCATTTGCTGTTGTTCTAATTTCTGAATGCTGCCAATTTTGGTGTCTTTTTGTGGAGCTGCTGTTTTCGGCTTAGTTATGTTCTTTGTGGAGTCCACAGCGCAAACATCTTTATGTGGTAATGATGGAGTTGTTCCTTCCTTTGGTGAAGCATGGGGTTGTACAGATGGTTTCTTGGGCATCGCTGGAGCATTATCATGAGCTCTTTGCATCTGACAGTTCAAGCAAAGCCATTCAGTGACCTGAAATTTCAGATATAATAATAAAACAGTGGTAAAATTAGCTTTAAATGTAGCCAAATAAACAGATTTTGTCAGTTTAATAAGTGTGTCATTAGAAGAACATTGTACACTCAGCAGATCATAGTATAAACATTTGTTACTTTGGTACACATTGTACAGCAGAGAAAATCTATCCTACAAAAACAGCATTTTTAAAACCAAGTGAGTATGAAAGCAAAAAGGTGAAAAATCCATATTTTAAGTGTGTTTCAAGAAACATTAACACAATTAAACATCACAAATGAGTTACCATCCATCAAATTAACCTACCTCTGTTTGATGAGGCATGGGGCTGAATCCACAAAGGTTACATACAATGATTTTGCATTCAGTACAGGTGCTATAGTTAGAGAGATCTTTCTTTATATCTGTCATGCAAAGTGGACAAGTTTTTGGTAGCTGCTGAGATGATTTATCACCAGTTTCGGGTGATGTTTGTTCCTGGAATTTGTTTTCCTCTTCCTTTTCATTAGACAATTTTTTGGTCTCTTTCGTAATGTTCTGGGAAACATAAGTCGCTTTGCGTGAAGTTACAGGCGTCGAGGCTGAAGATCCGGTATTAGATGAAGGCTGTGAAACTGATGAGGTCTTATGGGAAGTGGGTGGTGTTGTTTTGGACAAAGTCTGTAAAACTGCAGATCCTTTTCGAGAGGGAGGTGGGGTAGTTGAAGTAATAGAACTTTGAGAGACAGATGACCCTTTACGAGAAGCTGGTGGTGTGGTAGATGGCTCATCCTTAACAGCTGAAGAGATCAGATCAGATGCTGAAGTGAGGAAGGATGTACCAAAGCCTAGAACCTTTCCAGTAACTGCAGAGGCTGCAGGCTTGGGAGATGGTGATCGTGATCGAGCTCCAGCAAAACTAAAACCAAAGAAACCTGATTCATCCTTAGTTCCTGACTTTGATGTATCACCCTGAGGTTTTCCGGTTTCTAGCTGCTGACGTTTTTGTACAGGGGGTGAGTCGGTTGGTACCTTCATTTGCTGTTGTTCTAATTTCTGAATGCTGCCAATTTTGGTGTCTTTTTGTGGAGCTGCTGTTTTCGGCTTAGTTATGTTCTTTGTGGAGTCCACAGCGCAAACATCTTTATGTGGTAATGATGGAGTTGTTCCTTCCTTTGGTGAAGCATGGGGTTGTACAGATGGTTTCTTGGGCATCGCTGGAGCATTATCATGAGCTCTTTGCATCTGACAGTTCAAGCAAAGCCATTCAGTGACCTGAAATTTCAGATATAATAATAAAACAGTGGTAAAATTAGCTTTAAATGTAGCCAAATAAACAGATTTTGTCAGTTTAATAAGTGTGTCATTAGAAGAACATTGTACACTCAGCAGATCATAGTATAAACATTTGTTACTTTGGTACACATTGTACAGCAGAGAAAATCTATCCTACAAAAACAGCATTTTTAAAACCAAGTGAGTATGAAAGCAAAAAGGTGAAAAATCCATATTTTAAGTGTGTTTCCGGGGGAAAAAAAACACAATTAAACATCACAAATGAGTTACCATCCATCAAATTAACCTACCTCTGTTTGATGAGGCATGGGATTGAATCCACAAAGGTTACAAACGTGTTCTTTGCATTCAGTGCAAACACTGTAGTTCGGAGGATCCTTCCTGAGCTCTTCTTTACAGAGTGGACAGGCTTTGGGAAGATCCAGAGTATTTTTATCTATTTTTGTCATATGTTCTGGTATATTTTTTTGAGATAAGGGTGCGTTACTCTGCTGATGTCCTGATGTCTTCTCCTTATTATCAGTAGATGATTTAGTCTCTGTTTCCGCTGAAGATGCCTTGGCCTCAATTTTCAATGCTGCAGATCCTTTTTGTGATGCAGGAAGAGTATTGGTGGCATTAGCAGAGGACTGAGATGCTGTAGATCCCTTTCGTGAGGTTGGAGGTGTGATGGAAGTCTCGTTCTGACCAGCTGATGGGATTAGGTTAGATGCTGAGCTGAGAAACGAAGATCCAAAGCCTAGAACCTTTCCAGAAACAGAGGGGCTATCCACGTGAGGAGAAGGTGATCGAGAACGTATACCACCAAAACCAAAGCTAAAGAAACTTGTCTGTTCTTGAGGGGGATCTGCCTTTGATGGTGGTCCACACTGGGCAGTGGGAAGGCTAGTTTTTGCTGTCTGCTGATCATGCTCATTTGTCAGATTCATCTCTCTTGAGCTAATCTGTTGATTATTAGTACCTTCTTTCTGGGCTACTGTTTGGTTGGCACTGCTGATCTTTGTTGGTTGGGGGGTGGACTGTTTTGATGTGGGTCCTGCAGTGGAATCCTTCTTTTGGGTTGCGGCTTCAAGGTGCTGAGGCTTGAGCTTCATCACAGGAGACCCTTGTGGTTCCACTCCTTTTAGTGCTCTTTGTGTCTGGCATGTTAAACATAGCCAGTCTTTTCCCTGAAATATATTAAAAAAATATTTTATGGAACATTTTCTATTTTTAAGATGGTGAAAAATATATACCCAAATATTTTCACATACACGTGGAAGAAAAACTATAGAAAATAAATATATTATATATTTTATATTACATTTTAATGTAACTAAGTACAATTATGCTTCAATAGCATAATAAACATTGACATAAAAACTATTTAAATGCATGTTGTTGTTTTTTTTTACATATGATTTAACTAAACATATTATAACATCTTAAGCAGACACTATTAAAAAGTCTTTTCAAAAATATAATATAGTTATTGAATAATGAATGAATACTATATCTACCATATTATTTATAGAATCTGCTGCAGAATAGAAAAATATTTTTACAAAAGCATTTTGCAGAAAACATTTACCTGCTTATAAAAATATTTTGCTTAAAATATACACAGCAATATACTGTAAACATCACATGTTTAAGGAACAAAATATCACTTTTTGCCTGTCTTTGTCTTTTATTTTCCTATTTTTATGAAAAGGTTCCAATACTTAATAAATAGTCTCCAAATAATTCAAATAGCCTAATACAATGTCTGGAATAGAAATAAAAAATCATGGAATATGCAAAATGCTAAATTAACTTTTAATGACTTTACTGTGCAATAGTTTTAGCAAGTTGTTTTAAAATAATTATTGGCTTATATAAAAATCTTAAAGCCAAATGAATAATGTGTTTTATTGTTCTCAACAGGTTTAAATAAAAAATTTTATCATCAAAACCTGCAGCGTTTCAAGTGTACATGTTCTCGCTTAATGTATTACTAAAATATTATATATGATAAAATAGCTTGGTTTTGAGAGTCTCAAATCATGGGAGTACAATTAAAGTAATAGATGTTGTAATTTCTTCCTGAGATTCTTGTCTGACATGATCAGGCCTAGCAGGTGAAGACTTTGTGGCTGGTAGGAACCACTCTAAGCTTGTTTTATCTTTAAAGCCCATTTTGCAATAATTGCATCCTCTACAGTGATAAAGTCAACAATTTGGAATGAAATGCTTAACTTTACATATTATAACATCTTAAGCAGACACTATTAAAAAGTCTTTTCAAAAATATAATATAGTTATTGAATAATGAATGAATACTATATCTACCATCTTTGCCTAAAAAAAAAAAACAGAGATATGATATGTCAGGATTATTTGAACTGTTGGTCCAAATATAGCTTCTGTAGTCAAAAATATCCACAACACTGGAGAAACTATTTGAAAACTAAGGGGGTTTTGCTCACATTCCTGAATTTTAAGATCCTAAAAATAGTTTGATTTTTTGGTATGGTGCTGCAGGGTGTATTTGAAATCCTAGGGATTAAGAAATGAGTATGCCTGAAATATTGAAACATAGTCACTGATTAAAAAACATTGCAGCATTTAATAAGACATTAAAATGTAGAAAGTGGCAGTGTATATGCTTAATTACTTGTTTAGTGTTGCTGTGAAAAGAAACTTTCATACATGGGGTGGAGCAAATCTATTTTAATGGTTAACTCCAGCCATAGACACTAAACTACTTAATACACTGTCCTGCATCAAGCAATGAAAGCAACTAAGGAAAATTTAAATGACTGGAATTGGGTTAGGAACCCTCTAACACAACCTGGAGGGCTATTAGTGAACTGTCAACTGTCAAATAAATGCTTTCAATCACTTAAATGCTTCATGGGGCTGCATCCTAAAAATATACAATTGAAATCACAACTATGTTATTAGTAACAGCACCCATGATACATAGTGCCCACTGTATTATGATTTGGTCACTATTAACAGGTTGGAAATTAAAGCAATTTTTGACAAGGCCATCGTAATCCATCTTTCAATCTAGGAGTAGCAAGTACTGTACTGTACTTATGTACATATGTAAACAGCATCAATCTGTAGACAGTTTGTGATGATTTGGCATGGAGTTTGAATATGTTTACATTTAAGTTGTAGGTGATTACATTGTAACTGTAAGCAAATCGTACCATTTCATGGGTAGTACATAGCAAAGTGAGTTTGAGTGACAAAGAACTGTCAGAAATTTCAGTTAAGGACAGTCAGGCATGTTTTTAGCAAAAGGTTTGGAAATGTGGCAAAGCCCCTTTAGTTGCCCAACTCCAAGATGTTCACTGAATGCTGTTTTTGCTTCCAAAGAATTACGCAAAACAACATAATTAATTATTCATTGTCAAAAGCGACTACGTCTACCAAAATCAGACATGTGTTACCAGATGTGTGACCAGATGTGTGACCAGATGTGTGACCAGATGTGTGACCAGATGTGTGACCTAATACCTTCCAAAAATACAATGCACACAACACTGTGTTTGTCTTATTACCAGACCTTTTCGTTGTGCCTCGAAAAATGTGAGAAATAGATGAAACTTACTAGTACAACAGAACACCAAAGAACTATATTAATGTAGTTTGCTTCCATATGGAATCTGCTGGAGATCTTAATAACAAGTTGATGTGAATTTATACATAAAACAAGAAATATTTCTGCTTTTCTTACCTCAGGTTGATGGGGCATGGGATTGAAACCACACTGGATACACACAGTAGTCTTGCACTCAGTGCAGGTATTGTAATTTGGAGGTTCTTTCTTGATACTCACTTTGCAGATTGGACAGGCTTTGGGAAGGAGTTTTGGACTGGCTTTTAAGGAATGAGAATAAGTCAGTTGCTCTTGTGTTTGGTCTACATTAGCTTTAGTTGGCTGGCTTACTTCGGTTTTTTTCTGCTCTTGTTTAGTGGGGAGTTTAGGAGAGTCTTTAGAGGCCTCTGACCCTTTGCGGGATGCTGGAGGTGTGGACCTGTCAGAGTTTTGGGAAACACTGGAGGCTTTACGTGAGGGTGGCTGCAGTGTGGAAGACTCATCTTGAACAGCTGATGAAATCAGATTAGATGCAGAGCTAAAGAAGGAGGAGCCAAAGCCTAAAACTTTGCCAGAAACAGCAGAGACTGGTGGCTGAGGAGATGGTGAACGGGATCGGGCACCACCAGACCCAAACCCAAAAAATCCAGACTGCTCCTTAATACGTTCATTATGTGTTGGTGGCTCAGACTTGACAGATGATGGGGCATCTTTAACTGTTTGGTTCTGGGTTGGTTTTGGTTGTGGATATGGAGTTGTTTCTTTTGCTGGAGTTGAACTGTCCTGTCCAGGAAATTTTTGCCCATCTGAAGGTTTGCTTTGCTGACTGGAGGATGGATGTAAGCTATGACTCAGTGTAGTTTCCTTCTTTTGTGCTGTTGATGAACTTTGTTTGACAGGGGATGGAGATGGTGTGGGAGTTTTGTTGGAAATAAAGGGGGTAGGTGGTTCTTCAACTCCAAGAGCCCTCTGCATCTGGCAATTGAGGCAAAGCCACTCTTTATCCTTCAAAAAGGATACATAAACACAGCATGTTAATTTCCCTCCCTCCTATTTTTTCCATTTCTCTTTATACATGTATAATAATAAAGCAAACAATTACTCAATTACTTGTGTACTGTTGTAGAACCAGCCATTTTAATAACAGAAAACGCTAGCCATAAATAGCCATAAATAAAGTGGTAAACTTTTTATTTATGCTTTATGGGATGAATGTCTACTTTAATACAGCAATACAGAGATACAGTATATACTGTATGTCATTTCACTGAACACATGAAGATTTCAGATTACTCACAGATGCATCTGGAGGACTAAAGCCACACATGCTGCAGACAACAGATTTGCATCGTGTACAGGTGTTATGGTTGGGTGGTTCCTTGGAATGAAAATTGAGTTTTGTGTTTTTACAGAGTGGACAAAATGACTCAGCTGTGGAAGTTCGTGACTGGTGAATTCCAGGTCCTGTAGGATGTCCTCTCTTGCCTGTTTCACGCTGTGGAGATATTCCCCTTCCCACCATCTGATGATTAGTTTTTTCTCTACCCGCTCTTTGTTGTTGGGGGCTACCTCGTCCAGATGCTGGTTGCTGGGGTTGCCCCCTGCCTATTCCTTGCTGTTTAGCATCATCCATGTGCCCTCCAGGTTTTTGAGATCCTTCTGACACAGGCTGTCCATTTCCACGCTGTTCTGGAATTTTTTTATTGACATATCCCTGCTGATCCTTTTCTTTTCCATCCTCAGTCTCATCACTGAACAGGCTAAACTTGTTTACCGCAGAAGACATGGCACTCAGTGGGTTTCCCCCACCCAGGAAATTGGAAGAGAACATTCTGTCAGGAGGGTACAGGGTTCTTGGAGCAGGTGAATGGGGAAGGTCGTTATTTAGATAGGGGAGCCACAGTTCTGTGAGGCACAGTCCGCCAGTATGGGGGTGCAGGCAGAAAATCAATAGAGTAACTGCTCCAGTTTTTTTGGAGTCTAGTGAAGGGTTCGTGGAAGGCTTTATGATTCACTCACATTTGCAGGCACATTACCTTGGGACAGAAATAAGAAACAGAAGGTTATGAAATAAAAATGGAAAAATTGAAAGAGAAAGTGATATGAGAGATATGGAGTCAGAAGAGCACAATTAAAATTATGGTGTTTACTTTAAAACAGGTTTCTACAAGCAGTTGTTTTTTTCAAAGATAATAGAAAACACTTAAACACTTGGTGATGTTGCATGTTAAAAAACCAACAGTAGAAACTATAGGTATATTTAATAGTGAAAGTAAGAACATTTCCATATGGTCACAGGATTGGGACAGCTGTGCGGCCATAAGACAATCACTTGTTAGTGAGGCCAATCAGAAAAATGCTTGAGTATGCTAGGGAGCGTATAAACTGGACTGAAGCAATGAAAAAGGCTGCGTGGTCTGATGAGTTCATTTCAGATTGACTCTATTTCAGAACAACTAGTGCATCAGGGTAAGGGGAGGCACATAAAGTGATGGACCCATCATGTATAGGAACTGGAAGCAGTATTCTTCTGGAAGCACTGGAATCAGTGTTAAGATTTGGGGGTTGCAGTGTTGGAAAGAAATGAGGATTCATTTTCACACATAAACAGGGCACCACGTTTTGTGCTCTAACTGAAGCTAAAACTACAGTAAGTAATTAAATCTCTCTGTACGAGGTATAGTTAGAGAAATGTAATTGTGGAACCATCTGTAGGTGCTGAATGTGAAGCTAAAAGAAGATTTGCTATTTTCCCCCCGTTAATTCACAAATATGTAACAAGATGCATTTTAAGTTTTTATGTCAAATAGAACCTTGATTAATAAGCAGTATGTAAGAGCTACTGGATATATTATCTTTCATGCTGCCATCACCAAGACAAACATTGTCTTTTATTTGTTATGCTTGAGCTAATGAGCATGATGAGCATGGTGAATTTAAGATAACAGTCACATCTGAGTTTAAACCTATACCTGAAAATTAGCTGGTAATTTTAACAATAAGTTTTAATAAACTACGTAACCAAAATAGGATAATTCCTTGGTTATTATTTATGCAAAGGAGTGTGTAAGATTTTTTTTCAATGCACACAAATCTTATATTTAATTCTGTATTATATTAAAAACAAAAAAGTTCAATGTTGCTAATTATCAAAAAGCCCAGCATAAACCAATTATGTAATATTTTATACAATTATTTTCATATAGGGAGACATGGCAGAGGTGTTACATATCAATATAAAATATTTTCACACAATATCATATTGCAGTTATGAATAATTTATGATGCCACATGCACGATGCCACATGTGACATGAACTAGGCATTACTATTTAGCCCTAGTAAAAAGATTAGCATAAAAGGAAGTATCTGCTTTATCTTCACACTGATATGAACACATGTCTTTTCTAAAAATGTCCAGCGTAGATTGCTTCAAAGATTATGTGTGCTTAACTATTATGTAATATCAGCCTAGGTCTGGGAAAACCCATCGAGTGTCGCTGTGGCTGTATTCCATGATTCCATGAATTCTGCCATTGTAGGGCAGCATGGACAAACACGTTGTATAGCAGTCACTCTGCATAAAGATGTTTAAAACCTATACCTACTGCAGAATTGATACTGCAATCAGATAATGACTCTGTCAAATCATAATGTAATTTAAAGATTACATTATAAACTGTGGATAAAGTTTATAGAATGTTTAAGTGATATAATAAAACAGCAATAATTCTAGGAAATTCAGGTAGCAAAAGATGCTGAATTAATCAACAATTATATCGCTCGTGACAAAGACCATTTGAGTTAATTGATGATTATATATATATAAATCATATTCTATTAGGGGAAAAATATTTTAGAATGTCATGTAATTTTTTTAATGTAGTAGAAAACTTTTTACATTTTTTTTTTTTTTACAGAAAATTATTATATCAGAAATTACTATTTTTTTTAATGTATACTCCTGGGTAATGTAAATGGGTCAGAATGTAACGTTCTGTACAACAAAGCTAGTATTATTTAAAATATTCTTTTATTAGGTAAATGTCAATGAATAAAAAACAACAGTAATGGAATGTAGACGAACGTGAAAATTATAAACAAGATAATGTACTGGATGACACCATATTTTATCCCAAAGACTCTAGGGGCTGATGGTAATAGAAGGGAATGTGCTGCATCTGTATTTACTACACTGTTCCGACGGGGTTGTTCAGCACCATGGACAGCGCTCTGCTCTTTCCTCACTGCTCTTTTGACGGCGTGAAATTCAACACGGGCCAAAACACAACCGAACCTGGAGCACAGGACGTGCAGTGTGATTCTGCACAAGCATAGGCGTGTAAAGCATTCCCAAGGCTACATATATGTATATATGTTATTTTTTTTCCCCACACACATTAGTCGCCTTCAATTTATACCCTTCACGTTGAACAACGCATAAGGTCATCGGACTTCAATCAATCCGAAATAATCTCACTTCGATTCATCTTTACGCGAGCAGTAAAATATCCAAGTAGTCAATAATTCGCCCACTTCCGCTTCCTTTACACCCTTTTAGAATCAACCTTCAGATTTCGTATTTCAAGCTTTATAAGAGGAGACGGAAAACATGGCTCAGCAGAGAAAGCCAGTCGATCTCTGGCGACCTTCCAGGTAGCATGAAGAAAGCTCCACTAATGCACGTGGAAATCACTCACTGTGGTGCATTTAATTCATCTACACACTAATAAACTAAAGAAGAATAAAACAACAACAAAAACCATTCACAAACTCATACGAATGCAGAGTTGGATTCGATTAAACTGGACGCCGCACAGTTGACAATTAAACAAACAAACAAACAAAAAACATTCAGGATGAATCAATGAAGCATCTAGAGGTACTTTTACCTAATTCATATTCTATTACTGTATTAATAGTTATATAAGTAACCTGTAGTGTACGTCTGTGTCTGACTGTCGAGGTGCTACACAGCCCTGCAATGTAGTCTACTACCATTAATATGGTGCTGATTCCACATGAACCAAACCAGCCCGCTCTCGTTATGGCTTAGTGTCCATATCTCAGATGATGATCATTCATTTCTTCGGCTTTGCCCTTGACCATTTATAGGTTACTACCGTGTCAGGGCCGATTACTGATCTTCAGTCAACAACCGCATCTTTAACAGCGGCTTCATCTTTAGGCAGCCTAAAACACACACACACACACATACACACACACGGTACTTCTTTCAGGTCTACACGCCTGCCTGATTTTTCGCCTGGATTGCAGCGTAAAACGAAACGTGCAGCATAATCTAAAAGTCGCAGTCCCTACCTCCGGGAGATGCCAGGGTATTGCACCCATGTCTGCGAAGAGCTTCCGCTGTTGATCGCTCTCCCCCAGCTCCGTGATGCTGGCTGGTGAGAGGACCGCGGCTCTTGTTTTCGCTACTGCGCATGCGCTACACGAGACAGGTGATTAGCCTATCACCTCCCCGAGAGTGGAGTTAAAGGGACAAAACTACGCCTCTTTACGCTAATGTGTTTTAATCAGTACTACAATCGATCTGTTGTATCGAGTTATATCATTTTACTTTACATTCTAATGCATTTACGTCTACTGTGTGTGTGTGTGTGTGTGTGTTTGTCTCTCTCTCTCTCTCTCATATCTATCTATCTATCTATCTATCTATCTATCTATCTACAAGTGCTACTATATACGTAAGCACTACAATCGATGCGTTGTATCAAATTATTTCCTTTTCCTTTTCTTCTTTTAAGAAGTCTGTATTTAAATCTACTATGTATACACACTGTAAAGTATATATGCACTATATACTGCATATATGTGTCTTCAGACGTTTTTTCTCACAAGCTATCATGATTGCATGTATGTTGAAAATCAGAAAACATAATACACCTCATCATCTCATACGAATCACCTTCAAGGTTCTAATAAACATTAATAAGCTGTGACAAACTGCAGCCTCTGTCCTTCTTTCACCCTTTCTTGTTTCCCTAAAATCGACAAACGGCATTCTTTGGAGCGAGTCAAAGCTGAAGCACGGAGAAACAAAAAACGGAGCTCCAGACCCTTTTCATCAAATGCTATTAACCATACCATGTCGTCTATCACTAAACCCTGAACCCAAATCTTCACACACATTTTAAACAGTCCAAAACATGTCCTCCACACCAGCTGTGGTCTGAAGGTACCTCACATAATTCCACCCACATCCCCATTTTCCAAACCCTGCCTCCCAGATCTCAGTAGTTTAACTAAGCGGTTACATAATATTAGATTATCATTTCCTCCCAGCCAATTTGATTAAAAAAAAAGTCCAGAGTGAGTACAAGAGTGAGTGTAATAATTCATATGGAATGAAATCACGGAAGACCTCTTATTCAACCTTGATTTATGCATTCATGACACATATGTGCAGTCATATATCAGGATGGACAATATACTTGTGCTTAGAGTGTGAGCCATATGATTTAGAATACAGATCAATAAATGAGAATAGCCCGGCTAAGATGTATTTATTAACACAACAAAAAGGGTTATAGTTGAACAAGACCATTGGGAGGATACCAATAAGTTATATCATTCTTGGGGAGCAAGGAGGTTTAAAAAATAGTTATTAGACATGTTCAATCTAGACATGGTCAGTAAATAAATTACTCCAGTTTGGATGTAAAATGCACTCATTGTTAATAATTGTGAGAACCTGATCAGTGATAAAATTGTTCAATGCTGATTGCACTTATATTCAATCTAATCTTTACATGATCCAGGACAAAGTATAGAAAGGTCATGATCATGTACCTCTCATGGTATCATCATGTGTCTCACCAGAAAGTTGGTGGATGTAGGCACAATGGAAAGCAGGTTAGATCGTGAGAAAGCAGCTTGTGACACTTGGCTTCTAGCCCGAATGAGTTTTCCTTCTAAACAGCTCACTCAATGAACAGATATTCAAAGATCTTCTTGCCAAAGCCTGCCACTTGACATAGAACTGTCCAAATCATCTGCCAAGTATAGTACAGGGCGTACTGTATAGGCAATATACCCCTGGGAGCAGAAGACCAATAAACCCTATAAGCCTTTCCAGCACGCATTCAATCATGTCAATTTTCATGAAGCACTTGATAACACTTTACCAAGACTATGTAAAATATTTACAATGACAGTGACAGCTATAGTAAAGAAATACAATTGTAGAAATGTAGAAAGGCAACAGCTACAGTATATGTATCTTTTTAGTAGCATCTATTGTATATTTACATTTTTATTCAGTACATTACACAACAACTACAGTATATACTGTAAAATATTACATTGGTTTCACTTATAAGACACCACATATTACAATTACATAATCCATGAGCTTGTGCTTTATCCTCCGAGATTAGAGTCCCGCAACGGAAATGCTACATTTACATGTTTGTATGTTAAGCTTCAAATACTTTAAGGCATAATTTCTCCTATCTCATCATTAAGGGACTGCAATATCCAAGTAACATTTTATTGGTGCAACACCTCTTAATATAAAAAAGAAGCTGCTTTGCCTCGTAGAATGACTAGTGAGCAGGAAGCCATTAAAACACAGAGCATGAGCAAAGGAGGGACGTGTTTTGAGACACTCCTTAGTTGCCGTCAGAGAGTTAAAAATGTGCAATGAGCGTGTGTGAAGAATGTGAGTCGTGCAGGATATAAAGCCCCCACTCTCCCTACTTCTACTTGGCATGTGTGTCGTGTTCCGGGGGAGGCTGTGGGCGATGATGGTCATTTGTTGCGTCACGCGTGGGGTTGTGTGAACAGCAGGAAGCTGGAATCACTCTTGCCTCCCTCCATACATGAGTGTATGGTGTGGGTGTGTATTTGTGTGGGGAGTTTACAATTTCTGAATAAAATATGTGCTGTTGTGCTTTACATAGAGGCAAATTGTAATTTTACTAAATCTAAGTTTGACAATGAGTCAGTGAAAGCATGGCCAAGTCTGTGAAATATTACATGTACATTTATTTATTTATTTATTTATTTATTTTTAAAATCTAATAGTATCATGTATAAGTAGGGCATGTATAGCTTAATATTTGTGGTTTTTAAGGTTCAAATATAAATATTACATTAGAAATTCTGTGGCGATTTTGCCTACAAACTGAGATAAATAATAAACTGTACTGTTCCTTGTCACTGGGTCACTTATAATAATTTTGTAGGTTTAGTATGTTTCCTAGCTAGAAACATTCATGTAATGTACTGTAGCATCTCTTTTAAAATCCAATTACTGTCCATTTATGTATACTAACTTGCATCACTTTTTAAAAGTATTCTATATCCATGGAACCAGGTGAAAGATATGTTTTAAAGGAAGAAAGATGTATCCTTAAGCCAACTAACCAAGTGACAAGGAAATATAAAGCTTAGCAATATTTCTTATATCAATCTTATATAGAATTCTCACAGTACAGTATATAGCATATAGATCTTTTGCAAGTAAGAATGTTGACAATCACGAATCATGACCTTAGATAAGAGTCACATGTTCACATATGAACTTCACATATAAATAATCATTTCACATGTTATATTTTACAACAGTAGCTGTTTTTCTTTAAAATAGTATTCACATGATGACACATTTTATACATATGTCATATTTGGTATATGACGGTTTTATATATATATATATATATATATATATATATACACTGTATATACTGTTTTGTGTGTGTGAGTGTGTGTATGAGTGTGTGAGTGTGTGTACCTGTATATGTAATTTTTAGCCAAATTTGCCAGAAAGTTTGTAATATTATACGCATTTATATTTTAAACCTAAACATCATAACTACTAGGCTGTACATGCCATACTTATAAATGATACTGTTAGAGTCAAAGAAGTAAATGTATGTTTACTTACATACTGTATAACCACGACTACTACACATACAGTAACTATACATAAGTTGTTGTAATATACATCTGAATTTAACCTGCATGCTCAGTACAATAGCTGACATTGCATGCATACACATGCCGTAAAGGTGTAGAGTACAGCAAAGGGTCACACTGTAATCAATCCAGTAACATGATCATTCACTGTTTGCCAGTTTCATTAAATTTACATGTTCTGTCCCAGAGAGGTAAAAAAAAAAAAGGGGGGGGGGGGGGGATCTG
>JAQMYJ010000038.1:9722668-9735394 GCA_030014305.1 Clarias laeviceps
AGTTTTGAAATCCCCAGTATTGTTGTAGAATGTAGAAAATAAATCACTAAACAAACAAAAAAAGAAATTTGCAAGTGTTCTAAAACTTTTGAACGGTAGTGTATTTATATATTTTCTCCATCCATTTCCAGCCCCTGCTGCAAAACAACATCCCCATAACAGGATATTGCCACCTCCATGCTTCACTGTAGGAATGGTGCTATTTGGATGGTGAACTGTATTTCAGCCACATCATTTTGTGTTATGGCCATCTGACCACCTGCAGCTCAGTGGCCTTTCTTGAGGAGTAGCTTTTTTTTTTTTCTTGCAACCCTCTCAAAAGCCACATTTGTGGAGAATGTGTACAGATATTATTGTCACATGCACACAATGACCACTCTTTGACAGAGTATATATTTTGCATGCCACACTTATTTATTTATTTATTTATTTATTTATTTATTATATGTTAAGACATAACAAAATTGAGGAAAATACTCTTCATAAATATTTATTATTTGATGTTTGGATGCAGGCTTTAAATTAGTCACTTTCTTGTGCAGAACTCATACATTTTGTAAAGTCATTATTCTCCAGCAGAGATAAAGGAGCCATGACTTGTCAAGCTTGAAATCCATAATTCAAGTTGTGCGTGGTCATTTCACAGAATAATGACTCTTAGCTATCTAGGATGAACCAAAAAATTAAATAAATATGGATTCAAAAACTCTAAAGCTGTAAGCATTGAAACAAGTTGATTGCACTGGCAAAAAGCCTGAATTCAATAAAGATTTTGACATTTGATAACATTTTCCACATAAAGGAATCATTAAAAGCCTCCACAATTAGTTTTACCCCTCATTCAAAGATGAAGCCTTTCATGTCATTGCCTTTGCATCTACTTTGACATCGACTTACGTCAAAAAAAATGCGACACGCTTCTTGGATATTCCACGTGACTCTTGTTTAATTCTGGCAGATATTGCTGGATTTTCTTTACAAGCATGCAGTTATGATTTATCAGAATAATGGATGCACATTAAAACACTTGCTTTAATGAAAAGAAGCAAATGGAATAATCCATTCTAGGGAAATTTTGGCACTTAATAATGTCACATATAGAGTGGAGGCAGGATGCAAGTGCAGAATGTTCTTTAATGAAGTTTTAACATAAGAAAACTAACAATACAAACAAGAAACACAAACAGCAACATGAAACCTAAGGGCTAGAAGCTAATGAGTAAAAAAGATTTTGATTTAAAATAGAAACTGGTTATGTGTCCATGACCTTGTCAATTACATGGCCATATGTGTTGCATGTCAGATAGAGTGCATGGAGAAAAACAGCATCAGTTTCAAGTATACCTTTCATGAATAGGAGAGAAGTTACACTTTAATATCACCTTCACTGGCAGGGCATGTAGGGGTATAAGTTAGCAATGTTACTGTATTCCTGCATCACAATGCCAGATCAAGTCCCTGCTTAAATATTCATGAGTCACCACAAATACACAGCTGTTGCTACTGCTGTCTTACATCCTTGATATATTTTGATAAGTGCAGCTGTGTTGGATATGCAAATGTTGGAGTTGATTCTAAAGAAGTTTAAGAACACTAAGATTTAACTCCTTGAGAACTCCGACACTCCGACATGTTATTAGAGATTTTAGGCCAGGCCATGAAATATTAATGCACTGCCACATACTTCAACTGTCTTACCACAACCTGTAGTCACATTATGCCACAGTAAGAATTTCATAAACAACATTTAACAATTTATAAATTTAACATACAATAACAATGTGACATACAAGTAAAAGGAAAGAATTTTTTTTTTTGCACATCTGTTAGGCTCATGCATCATATTCTGGCAGAGAACCTCCATAAAACTGCATAAAGTAAAACAAGAATAAAAATGCATAAAATGAATGTGCAATTTTACCACAGCTTTGTTGGATTCTCAAATCTGGTTGTCAAGAAGGTGTTAATTGATTTTATTTAACAGCAGCCCTGCCAATAATTCCAGCTGTATTTTGAATTACAGTATTGTATTAATGCATATGTTTTATTATTTCTATAGTGTAATAGTAACATCTCACTCATTGAGACTTGATATGGTTTTAGGGTCACTTCATATAGATATTAATTGATTACTTATGTGCTGTTGTATTTATTCCCAATATAATAGGTTTTACTTTTACCTACCTACAGTACTTTTACTCTTACTTTTACATCTACAATGTACAGTACTGTATATGGTCAAATGTTGCTGCGCCTCACCATTAAATCCATAAAGACTGTGTGTCTGGTGGAAAGACACAATGTTACAGTATATTATGTTTTGTGTGTTAGCTTTCTCTTCACTGAAATGTAAAGGCCCAAACATGTTCTAGCATGACAATGTCCCTAGAAACAAATGGAGGGCCATGAAGCCTATACAGACCCCTGACCTCTACCCCAATGGATTCCTTTGTAATGAACTGTAACACCAACTGTACTACATTGTAACTGTATAACTGTAATACCCACAGTCATGCTCTGAAGTTTTGTGTAAAGGATTCCCAGAAGACCATGGGGTTATTAGAACAACAAAAAAAGACTAAATCTGAATGTGCTGTTCAAAAAGTGTCCACAAATGTTTGGCCATATAGAGCATTTCCAGCCAAATGCATTGCTATTGATAATCTGTCTAAAAGTAGGCTTCAAATCATTCTTTAGACGACCATGTATTTCCATTAAGAATCTTTTCACAAACTGAACATGTAACAAAATTAGACAATAGATCCTTTGAGAGCGCCTATCTACCCAGGCCTTTTGAAAAGTAATCATAAAAGATGACAGTGACAAACTACTTGTAAAGCATGACATATCTGTTTGTATTATATTTTCCTCAGTTTTTTGTTTTTAGAAAAATGCTAGCACACTAAAGCCTTGAATCTTCCCTCTACTGCAAAAAAACTACACTCTGTTCTACAACTAAACCAAACATAAGCAACTGCACACCTACAACCTCTATTCTGACCTTTCTGCCTTCAAGTCATCACAAGAGTGTCAAGGGATATTTAATCAATAACATCCTTGATATCTACGACTCTCAAAAAAAAAATAATAATAATTCTGGTTTCAAAACTCCTAGTTCATTGGAAAACCCTCAATGGTGGTATGCCTATGTTTTTTTTCTTTAGAACATGATGTGTACCAGGTCAAATAAATCTTGAATTTTATACAGTTTGGTAACAATGACTTTAATGGAAGTTCTTGCAAACTGTGTATTTGGTCCAGATGATGTGTTACTCAGCTTGGGAAAAGCTTGTGCCTTAACAGTGCAAAAGATTAGGGTTATGTAATTAGTATACATGAGAAAAGAAGATTACACAGCAGAACTACATTGAGGAAAACCCACAGAGAGTGTGATTACTTTCAGATTAACATGTTTCTCTTGCACAGGGAGGCTGACCTTGTTCACTCTGTGCTGCACTGTAGAAACAGAAATAATTAAAATGCTGTAGGCAGAATAAGATTAGTTGTAAGAAACTAGTATGGCAACAAAATAAGCACAATTGCCAAATGTGTCATTCTTGCCATTATTTTAGTTTTGGGAAGATATTTGGCTTTTTAAAGCCCGACTTTTTTTAATGACTGACATATGCACACCGTTGAAAAAGTGAAAGAGAAAAGAATAAATCAGATTTTATCCAAGGGAGCTTCAGTGTTGCAGCAGGTAGCATTGCCACCTCACAGCTTCAGGGTTTACAGCTCAATCTTCTTACAGCTCTGTGCTACCTGTGTCTGTGTGGGTTATCTCGGGTTTTTACAATTTCCTTTTACAATTTCCAATTATCATGTCAGTAGGTGGGGTAGCTATGCTGGTTGTGCATGGAGTCCTGCACTGAACTAGTGTCCATTCAGGTCTCTCAACTCAGAGTTCCTTGGACAGACTCTGGACACTGTTGACCTTGAAATACAAATTAAAACTAATGCATTCACTTATTGCTATATCTTCCTGATTTAAGCCATTTTATCCTTCATCTCATCATGTTACCTGTCCTGAGATTTTTATGACCTCTTACATTTTTGCACATGCTTTTAAGTAGGAATGGTTTATTATCATTCTGATTTAAAGCAACCTTGGGTTTGGCTTCCTCTTCTTCACATACTAGCTTCCTCTCTGCCCCCTGCCTGCCATCTTACTGCTTTTCTCACAGTGCACTTTCTTTCTCTTGGTATCTCACAGCAAGCAATGAGCAGACAAAGCCAAAAAGGTGTCTCAGACAGATGAATTGTGGACATTATAGCAGCTGAAGCAATGGTGCGAGTAAAATAGTCCCACTAGTATACTGTAAAGATCTCTACCAGACACCTTTAGTTCGACAAGGACACCTGAGCAAGTTTGAATGCATTGAAATCTGTTCCTAAACATACTTGATGCAGTAAGAATTGAAAAGGCTATTCTATTTTAAATTTCTCTTAAAATGCCAGACAGGATGTTATGGAGTTTGGTGGAAAAGGATCTTGATGGCACCGATGACCTTCAGCTGCTCAATTAGTGAGACAGATTATACCTTGCACCCAAACAGCAGTGGTGCAATGTAATACAAGCTCAAGACAATCAAGTTGTTTGAGTTTAAATACATAATGCCCAAATGGACCAGTGTGTTAAAAAGACTTTTTAGAATATTAAAAATAAAATAAAAAAACACACTATACTACCTTACTCTATGCAAACGCAGTGCAATATCCTGAACCACTGCCATTTCTTTAAATTAAACTAAATGACAGTCATACTCAAAAGGTAGTATCTTTTAATTTTATTGGTAAAATGAAGATAAGAAAATATGGGCAAATAAGTACCCTCATGATTCAATAGCTTGTATATCCACCTTCAGCCGCAATAACCTGTAGTAACCGTTAACTGTATGACATTGTTAGACTCTGACATCATTATGGAAGAATTTTGGCCCATTCTTCTTTGCTTCAGTTCAGCAAAGTTTTGGGCATTCGCTTATGCACAGCTCTCTTAAGGTCCCACCACAGCATTTCAGTTGGGTTGAGGTCTGTACTTTGACTTGGCCATTCTGATATAGATTCACCAGTGTGCTCTGGATCGTTGTCCTGTTCCATGACCCAATTTCAATCAAGCTTTAGCAGTCAGACATATGGCATCACATTTCCCTCTAGAATACTCTGGTATATAGAGAAATACATGGTCAACTTAATGACTTAGAGGCGCACAAGTCCTATGGCTGCAAAACAACCCCAAGTCTTCACCCCTCCACCACAATGCTTGACAGTGGGTACGAGGTGTTTCTGCTGAAATGCAGTTTGGTTTTTGCCAAACAAGGTGCTGGTCATTAAGGCAAAACAGCTCCACTTTGGTCTTATTTTTCCATAGCACATTGTTTCAGAAGTCTTGTGGTCTGTTCAGACACCCTTTAAACTAGGCAATATACTTAAGTTTCAAGTTTTATTGCCATACTGTTTGCACAGTAAAGAAACATGTTCCCCACGTACAATGAAATTCTTTCTTTGCTGTCCTGCAATGAATGCCAGAAGAAAAAAAAAGATTAATAATAATATAGGTACAGAAAAAAATAGATAAAAAGATATATGGAACAATTGTAAATATTAATCTGGTGCATTGCAGTGTCTATTTTTTGTACAATACACATGAGCTACTTCTGTGATTGAACTGGAAATAAAACCGCAGTCCGTTCGTATACAACGATTGGCTGGTTAGGCTGGTTAGTTAAGTCATGTTAACTACTAAAATAATAAAAATAAAAACGTTTTATTCTTGGGTGCTAATATGTTCAGTATAATATTGAAACTTCTAAAAAACAGGTTGTATTTTTTTATATGATAGTAAATATTCAATGAATAAAACTATAAGATTAAGATTCTGTATGGTTGCCTTTGTGACCTCTTTGTACACTATTGACTTTCTGTCAACGCCCTCCATGAGGAAGCCACCATCACAAGCCAGGTGGATTTTATGTGGAAGCATAGATTTCACTGCCTCTTCTTTTTGTCCTGTTCAGGCACACTGTTGTTTGTACACTGCATACAAAATATTCATTTAGGTAGGTTTGCTATCAGTAGAATGCAAAGTGTTTCATTTGGAATGCAGCCAAGAAAAGGGGTGTAGAATTGCCGCAGCTGCAGTTAAAATGTGCTGGATGGTGTAAATACATTTCAATCAGTCAAATAACCTGGATCACATCTTTTGCCATCCAGTACATTTTAGCTGCAGATGTGTGCGCTCATATAGAATTACAATTTCTTATCCTGTTCTTTAACTCCAAACATCTTTCATTAGATATTACTCATGTATTTCATTATAACACATAACTCATAACAGAAGCCCTCAATTGCTCGTTCAATTGTTTAACAACTATATAATTCAATCAATCTAGTAGTTACACATTCATTGTAGCACCAGACAGTAGTGTAGTAATTGTGGGTATTAGACCTTACTTTAACCATCAAATATAATTTGATGTATTTGGAGCTCAGCCCTTCATGTTACAGACAATAAGAAAAACCCTCTTACTATACATAAAAACTTTAAACATATTTTGAAGTTTAGTGCAGTAAAAAGGCTGTTTTTTGCCTGGATAACAAACCTGTTTTTAATGTAAGTTGTTTGGTATTTTTAATCAGTTGAGCTATAAACCAATCATCCATAACATTAAACACATTAACATTAAGACCACATAGGTTTTGGGTTCCCCTTGTGCCAGGCTGAGGCTCCTCGGGATCTATGGGGTGTGCTGTGGTGTCTGACTCCAGGACATTGGCAGTGGATCCTTTGGGTGATGTGGGTTGCGGGTGAGGCCTCCGTGGATTAGACTTCTTTCTCCAGAACATAACATGGGTTCTCGGCTCGGATTGGGCTCTGGGTAATTTGGAGGCTGGTTTGTAAGCCTTGGGCTTTTTGCCTATTGGACCCGGCAGGCTGTGGTGCAATGGGTTTTCTGGTACCTTTCTGTCATGGCCAGAATTAATATTTTGCAATGCATTTTCTTATACTGTGGGATCAGACCAGCCAGGCTGGCCACTGGTCCCCACTGGCATGAATGAACCTTGGGTGCTCATGATCTTATTACCAGTTTATTTGTATAATTACTAATAAATGAATCATGTCACTGTGTTAATGTTATGTGGTGTTACACTATCATTATAACTAAACTTGTATTTGTAAGGGTCCAGTAATGGATGATTTAATTCTACACTGTCATCCATATTGCTCATTATGAGGACCATCTGCAGTTTGATCTTGCAGATGCTGCAGAGGAGAGATGAAACTGGGTATAATATGACAGCCTTAGACCTGAATATTAACCCCACTATAAAGTCAGCATAATAATGACAACATTGGCCAAGTCAAGAACAAAGCAAATGGTCTTGTCACCACGTCTTAATATTGTATGTCTATTCAAACACACTGCAATGCTGCATGAAGATACTGAATCTACCTGATAAAACTTTAACAGAAGCTTGATTGGCAAGTGAGTCTCAGTATCATTCAGTAGGTCTTTATCTTCACTAAGTGGTCCAGGTCAAAGTGACTCTTGGATGTGATTTTATTGAAACTCAGAGAAAGTCGGTTTTACTCAATACATTTCTGGAAAAAAAATTGCTAAATTTGATAAATTCTGCATCGAAGATACATTAAATATGTGAATTTTTATTCCTTAACAATCTGAAAAAAAGTGCAGCAGGTGTGAATACCATTGTCTAGATAATTGCTATAAACATCAGTAATGCAGTTATAATAAAACAACCTGCTTTAAAAGCTTAATCAACCTAAAGATTATATTTATGAACGTTAGTGAGCAAATAAAAAAAAAAACTTTCAATTTATATATTTTTTTAGTGTTAATTCTCCATACTGCTTGATCTTGGAGGTGTGGGGCCACAGTACTAACCATTACGACACGGTGCTGCTGATTTCCATGCAATCTGGCAAATTATTTTCCCCAAGCACACTTGGTTGTCTATGAACAAATAATAAACTATGCATTTTGGCAATTCATCACAGTGGGGACTAAATTGCATAGCAAAATGGGATGCTTTCAAAAAAAAAAAAAAAAAGCTTCTTTCTGTCACGTAAACAGTGATGGGAAATTACCATCTGGACAAAATAGTGTAGTGAATGAACTAAATGCGTTTGAATACAGAATGCCTAATGCCATTGCAGGTACCCAAGCCATCCCAAATTTATACAAAATTCCTCAACAGACAAAGTTGTAAAGATTTCTATTATGAGAACACTGATGAGGAAATGTAAAGTGAACTTTTTATGTGGTTTTAAATATTTCCCATGATCAACATTATTTGTAATTAAAAGTTTTGTGTGCAACAAAACTCAAAACTTTTCTTTCTTTTATTTTCTGTGAAAACACAATTTATGTTGCAAAGAAAAAAAATGTCCAAAATGGTTATATTTTATTTTGCAGTCAAATCACTCATATCTTAAACTAAAAAGGATATTTTTATGTATCGACACACATTTTCATTTACAGGTTTTAGTTCACATGAAGAAAAATGAGTGAGTAACTGAATGTCTGAAAATTAGTTTATTGTGTTTGCAGTCAAACAGTTTGTACTTTCTGTATCAGTTAAAGGATGTTGATAAAAAAACACCTGCAGTGTTAGAGAACATGGTAAAAACAGACACTTTTTAAACTAGGCAACATACTTAAGTTTCAAGTTTTATTGCCATACTGTTCGCACAGTAAAGAAACATGTTTCCCACGTACAATGAACTTCTTTCTTTGCTGTCCCCCAATGAAGGACAGAAGAAAAAAAGTAATATAGGTACAGAAAAAATAGATAAAAAGATATATGAAACACCATTTTATATGAAATTAAAATATGAATATATGTAAATATGCTGTAAACAGTCCACAGAGTGTGCAAATTCCGCAAAGTGTGTGAAAAAGTCAGCAATATGTTTGAGTAGGTCCGCAGTGAGTGTGCAGTGCTGCAATGTGTGTGCAGATTTTTGTGTAAATGATTGTTCAAATGATTCTTCTATTGATTGTTAGAACTTCACATCCTTTAAATTCTTTAACTGGATAATAATTGCAATCTGTCAAAGGATTCTTTTTTATTAATTATGTTTTATTAAAAATGTGACAAGGAAAAACTTTATTAAATCATTTAAGGATAATATAGAATTTACAATATGCGAATTATGATTTATACATATTTCTGCACACACATTTTTATATAAATATATATTTATTCTGTAAAGCTGCTTTGTGACAATGGAAACTGTTAAAAGCTCTATATAAATAAAACTGAACTGAATTGAATTGAATTGAATTGAATTGAATTGAATTGAATTGATATTTGGAGAACTGCAACAAGGCACTCAGTCTTATGCAATCTAGCAGAGAATATTATATATCATGGTAGGTTGAATTCTGATCCATAATCAAGATTTTATTCTATTAAAGCAAATCTGCATATGTTGTTCCTTAAAATCTATACAGTTTACAATATACAGTATACAAATGAAGACCAAGCAACAGACACAGTGTGTTTTTTGTTACTTTTTATTTTGTTGTAATCTCTATTTTACAATAATAATAGTAATAATAATAATAATAATAATAATAATAATAATAATAATAATAATATATTTTGTATGGAGTAAATTGTAGATGAGAACTCAGGGGAACTGAGCTCTCCAACCAGCAAACAGATCTGAACTAAATTCAACCATAAGCCTCAATGTGTGTACTACACTGTAGCTTGGGCTTGCAAAACAAATGTCAGCCTACAAAGTATATATAATTTCATAATTCAAAAATTTATTAGCTACATGGGGAATTATTGTTTACAGACTGGACAGAATGTCAAAACTGCAAAAGCTAAATTAGCATGACAGGATAGTGTTATTCATTATTGCATCATGAAAGGAATTAAGCTCTTATCAGAGCCGTCAGTGCTGGAGGGAACAGTGAAACTGTCTATGCAAAGTCTGGAGGTGTGGGTGGCTCTCAAGGGCTCTGGACTAAAAATGTTTTATTTCCAAGAGATTGGAAAGGAGCCAAAAAAAGTAAACGTGTTTAGAAGATGTGAAGTATTGCTTGCATTGTGTTACTACACTGTCTGACTGGTGGAGCAGGTTGGCATTTATTGGGCTTCAGGCATATCCATTTTTCTGTTCAGATAATTTGGATTTCTTTCATAAGGGTAAACATGTAAGCAGCACTATTTGGCGTTTTTGTCTATTAAATTACTTTGTGCAGCCATTATATCAAATAAGGCCAAGTCCACACTACTTCAAATGAATGAAATAAATTTTCCTATTGTCACTGGAGCAGTGTTTTTTTTTCTTTTATTGATTTGTTTGACATGCTTTCCACATCTTACAATGAAAACGTAACATTTTAAAACTGGTTTATACTGTATAGAGTATTGTGCAAAGGTCTAGAGCCATCCCTCATTTCTTTATATTTTGCTTCCAAAGAGCCAGACATTCTTGTATTTTAAAAGTAATTTTGATGAACTTTTTATTTTGGGCTCTCAGTTTTGCCAAGTTTTTGGCTTTCATTGAGGGAAATTAGATTGCTAATTTTTCCTCATTCTTTAATTTAATCTATATAATTTAATATGAGGTGAAATGGTGAGTAACACTGTGACTTCACATTTCCAAGGTTAATTGGAATTTGATTCCTGTCTGTAGTCCGTGTGTATGGCATGTTCTTCCCATGCTTGGCGTGTTTCCTCTGGGTTTCCACATGAAGATTTGCAGATTAGGCTAATTTGTGTTTCCAAATTGGCGGGATGGTTAGCACTGTCACCTTGCACCTCCAGGATCCAGGTTTAATTCCCAGTCAGGTTTGATTCCAGCCTCAGTGTTCATGGAGTTTGCATATTCTCCCCATGCTTGGTAGGTTTCCTCCAGGTACTTCGGTTTCTTCCCACAGTCCAACAACATGTAGATTAGGCTAATTGGTGTTCCAGGGTGTACCCAGCCTAGTCTCCTGAGATAGGCACCAGGCCCCCCACAGGATTAAGCGGTACAGAAAAAGAGTGAGTGAGTGTTTCCAAATTCTCAAAGACAATTGCAAAGTATTGTATAAAGGTTGCTTAAAGCTTTGTTTGTTGTTTATTATTATTAGCATTTATTAATTTTATGATCACTTACCTGTTTCACTTAATTACCATGTTGACCCTTTTTATGTCCCACAGTTTTCCCCCAGTGAAAAAATACCTATTCAAAACTGTCCATTCCTAAAAATGAACATGAGTAACATTTTTATTTTATTTTATTTGGTTCTCGATCACAATTTCAGTCTTATTTTATCCCTATCTAAAATAGTGTCTCAGTATCAAGTTGTAGGAGTAGATCATTCTGTGTTTTGCGTCATCCAATAAGATTCACGTTTATGCCAGCACAGATCTATTTATAGAAAGCCTATACACAGTGTTGATGACTTGGACCTTCTTTTGTGATCAAAATAAGTTCTTAGCAACTTAGCTTCACTGCCCTCAATTTTTTTTTAAATCCACAGGAGTTGGTTCTGATATTTCATAATCATCAGTATACTCTGTTTCGAAGAGCCTAGAGTACAGTATATACTGCTACATTTTCAAGTTTGTATTTGAGCTTTTTTGTGAATGATCAAAGCTCAACTTTCACATTCTGTTAAACTTTATACATTTTCTCTTAACAAGGGCTTTTTAAGATCACAGATGACATGTCTGATGAATAACTGATCTTAACTTCAGAAGAAGTAATGATGCTATAGATAACAAACAAAAGGCAACAGCCATGAAGATTAATCCATCATTTATGCTATATGGCACAATGTCTTGGTGAGAATGCAGTTTCCCAGTGGCAAAAAATCCTAAAATGACACTGGGAATAGATGTTGAAAAGACTCTCATTTAAAATGAACCTCTCCTCATCAACTAGTGGAGATATAAATCATTACTCTTTCATTACTCTTGTACAGTTAAGATTAGCCTCTGAAACAAATGTAAAACGCAAATCTATAGGCTATGCATGTGCACCATCTCTCTGGAGAATAAATAATCCGTCAAAAAAAAAAAAATCACATATATTTACTGATAAGAATCCCTTGCATTTCACAAAACTCCCCTCTGTTCAGATTTTATTTAATTCCTATAAATGCTTGTATGCAATATATAATCTCAAAACTGTCCAGGAAATATTTTTTTTATATTCAGGAGTTTTTAAATGTCCACTCTCATCCCAGAGTTAATTAAGTTCCCCAGGGAAAAACATTATACTAATGATTGGTTACACCTAATGGTAACACCAGAAAACCTCCCTCTACATTAATAAAAACATCAGTCCTGTCAGGTACAGTAGGACTTAGTCTGAATCATTTCACCTGCTATTTCAAATAATAAATATTAATAAAAATAGAAAAAAAATACATAGGAGGTGAGGTCTGTCCATTTTGTAGGCCAATAAAAGTCTAGAACACACTTATTCACAATAATGGTGTTGGTGCAAACTGTGACCATTCATTGTGCAGAATAACAGAACACAGTTAAGAGATTAGCTCAGTGGTTAAGGTGTTGCACTGCCTTTCAGAAAGTCCTAGGTTCAAAGTTCCCGCTGCTGGGTCCTTGTGCAAGGCCCTTATCCCTGAACTACTCAAACGTACAATACAGGCCAAAGGTTTGGACACACCTTCTCATCTATCTGTCAATGTGTTTTCTTTATTTTCATGACCATTTACATTGGTAGATTCTCAC
>JAQMYJ010000038.1:9740327-9755839 GCA_030014305.1 Clarias laeviceps
TCCGCCCATCCTTACTGCCTGTGGTCTGCCAGTTAGGAAGTTGGAGATCCACTGACACATAGATGAGCTGAGTCCCATGTGCTCCAGCTTGGTGGTGAGTGTGGAGGGAATTATGGTATTACTGTAAATGCTGAGCTGTAGTCGATAAAGAGCATTTTAACATAATTCCCCCTTCTAGTGTCCAGGTGAGTGAATGATGCATGGAGGAGATGAGAGATGGCATCATCTGTAGAGCGGTTCGGGATGTACTGTATGCAAACTGTAATGGGTCCAGTGTGTCCGGTAGTGAAGAAATGATGAAGTCTCTGACCAGCCGTTCAAAGCACTTCATCACTACTGAAGTAAGGGGTAAAGTATCAATAACCTTGAACCGTTTGCCTTTGAAGCCCCATAAGTTCCAGGTTCTGTTCTGATACTTTTATCTCATGGACAACTTTGACTTTTTTATCATTTTGTGCTATGTTGACTTTCTGTGGGATTTGATCAGACAGGCATAGATGAGCCATAGATGAGCACATCATCCTGTCACCAGTTTACTGGTATTGAATTGATAATAAGTATTACTCATGTCACCTGGCCTAGTGTTAGTGTTGTGGCTGATCGATGTAACTTATAGTTCAACTGCATGGCAATACAGACTGTACTGTAGACATGTCATCCTTCAAATTTAGAGAAAAATCCATTACAGAGTATACATTCAGTTTAACATTATACTGGATAAGTTGAATCTGTCAAAAAACTAAAATGTTGAGAGGAATATTACAAGGATCTATGCAGAAACGGGTATGGGGATGTCTAGATGTGAGCTAAAATTTAAAGAAGAGACAAGTTTATGTTCTTACACTGAATTAAAATAATCAAGCTCTATTGTTGCCAGTTTTATAGCATCGAGAATGATTGAAATCAACCACCATTCTGAATATGTGAAAACATATTTATGAAAGTGGTGGAACCCATACACTATATTGCCAAAAGTATCGCCTGCCTTCTCATGCATATGAACTTCGGTAATATCCACATGTTTGTGAGGTCAGTCACTGAGGTTGTTTGCGCACCAGTGCACAAAGAAAGGTCCATACAGAAATGGATGAGTTTGGTGTGGAAGAATGTGATTGCCTGCACAGAGTCCTGACCTCAACCTGACCTCAACACCTTTGAGATAAATTAGAGCAGAGACTGCAAGCCAGGCCTTTTTGTCCAACAACAAAAATGCGCTTTGGAAAGAATGGTCAAAAATTCCCATAAACACACCTCTAAAGCTTGTGGAAAGCCTTTTCAAAAGAGTTGAAGCTGTTGTAGCTGCAAAGCGTCCAACATCATATTAAACCCGATGGATTAAGAATTGTATGTTATTCATATGCATGTGAAGGCAGACAAGCAAATACTTGGCAATATAGTATACAGCATACAGTATGCTGATTTCTACAATATACTGTACCTATATTACATGTATAGCACAGACTATTTCAGAAGATACTCAGGCATTTTCACATATTTAAAATATTACAATAATAATCTATTAAACATAAATAACTATGCCTTTTGTTTAGTTATTTATTTTTTTATGTTCTGGAGCTTAAAAGACTAGTTCTTATTAACATTTGTATTGCTGGCTCCTGATGCAGTTACAGGTTGTGAATATATTTCTGCTGAATGGTATTGCTGTTCCTTGTTCCAGTCTTTGCCTGTTCTTTTTATTAGTGTGCCAAAGCCAGGGGGACCATTTAATTTCCCTGATTATTGGAAATCCAATTCACTTATAAAATAAAACTTGATTTCTGCCCAGAATGCATGTTGTGTTCACAAGGTAGTACTACTCAACTCAAGTTACTTAAAAGTGTATTGGGAATATCTGTTAACTTTACATGCCTTTGAGATATCTTATCCTTAGTTCCTGCACCTTTGCAAACAGAATCTCTCAGAAATCTATAATAGATAAATTTTCTATTATTAAGCATTTTCCTATGCATGAAAATAGAATGTGTGGCAAAGGTAAATTGAGGTACTGTACATCTGTCAGTACACAGGATGGTTTTAAATTTAGAAGCACAAATTTCAAGCTAGGCAGCCAATAATGTAATACTCTGAATTGAGTTATACAAGCATAGCAAAAATTATTTTCTAGATTGCATTGCAAAATGTAATATTTGTTTTCTAAATAGGTGCATTATTTACACAATGATAATTAAAATGTTTTAGATTATACATAGACTTAAAAAGAGAACAAAAAGTAAAAAACAACAACTATGGAATCAGATTTAAGGCCAATAATTACTACTTATATTATAACATATTTCCTATCACGAAAGCCATTTTAATGAACCCATTATTAATAAATTCAACACAAACTGTAAGAATAGCAGATGCATACAGTACTTGATGAGTACCAGATGAGTACCAGATGAGTCAGCTTACCCCTTAAACCATGGACATGTTTTATTTATTTGAGAATGCATTAAATAGGAATTATATTATTAATTCCAGAAATGAAAATAGTTAAAGTTAAAATCATAATAAAAACCTTGCCCAACACATGAGGCATTCCTGATTTTGATATTCATGGCTTCATGAAGTTGTGTGGACAATTAACTCTCACACAAAAGTGAAATAATATGATATGCTGGATCAAGTTCTATTTTTATAATTAACTGAGTCAGAAGGGGGGATGACATACTGGTAAAAATGTTTTAATTAGGATTGATTCATTTGATAAATATAATAACTGTAAATTTGTCATAAATTTGATTTTGTGTAGAAATATTGTACAGTATTTGGCAGTAGATTAGTCTGTTAGTCTTTTAATGATTGGCATCTACACATCCATACACATTTGTGAAGGCACGCACTTTAAGGAATTAAGGAAATGTGCTATAAATACAAAAAAAGCACATATAAAAATAAAACACTGCAAATCAAAAAACATACAAAAGTCAAAATACAGTACATGCAAAAATAAATAAAATGCTGCAAATACACAAAACACAAACAAAATCAAAGCATGGGCAAAGAAAAAAAAAATAAAGAGAGTTGTTATTGGTGATATATGGCTCTGTGATGATTTGGAGTGATGAGCTTGATTTGATCTAGCGGCTAAGCAGACCAGGAAGTAAAACTTAATAAGACATCAATGAGTGTTTCCAAGTGGTAAATGAACAAAATTAACAGCTTTTTTAGTTATTAGAATGATTGTATTGTGTATTATTAGACAAGCAGAATAAAGTTCCATGGTAAATCTTATCAGCAATTAAATTCACCTTTGTTTTTAACCATGATCTTTTACCTTTTTTTTAAATATATGTTTTTGGTGTTTCAGCACATTTCTTTAATGTTTGTTCTTTCACTTTTTGTCCTTAGAGGCCATCGTACCCCTTGCTTTAATTTTTCTTCAGATGACTGCAAAGTTAAAAATCTGCTTTCTGACCATATTTTCTATCCCCCATGTTTGGGGTAACCAAAGTTTTGGTGTTTGTGTTTAAGTGGTATATACAGGGAGGTTCTAGACTTTCAGCAGCAAACAGGAAATGTGCACTATGCAATTATTATTATTATTATTATTATTATTATTATTATTGTTATTATTATTATTATTATTATTATTATTATTATTATTATTATTATTTTAGGTCCTGCATCACTATCAGCCCCTGGACTTTCTGCATTGTTGAAAGTATAGACACACACAGTCCTTGGCACCTCAGGGTGTAATCTGAATGCTGTGTAAACCAACTCAAATCACCAACTCTAAATAAAAATTCAGATCAGACAGAAATCAAAGTTTGGACATAGGTTTGGATTTATTTTTCTGCATTCTAGAACAATACTGGAGATTTCAAAACTATGAAATAACATATGGCATTAGGTAATTAAGTCAGTGGTTATTTTAAAACATGAAGGTCAGATGTTCTGGAACAGTTCTTGCAAGAACAGTATTGTGTCAAGTGCATTTGCAAAATCCATCAAGCATCATGATGAAACTAACTCTCATGAAGACCTTCCCAGGAGAGCAAGACCAAAACTTACCTCTGCTGCAAGTTCATTTAGAGTTACCAGCTTCAGAAATCACCAATTAACAAACAGCACCTCAGATTAGAGCTGTTATGAAGCCTTCACAGATCATATGCTCTATAACAGACACATCTCAAAATCAATTGTTCAAAAGATTTTATCATATTATTATAATGTAGAAAGAAAGAAAATGAGAAAATACCAACAAATTAGCATTAGTGTGTTTTGGCTGGTGGTGTATATTAGCGTGGCATTACCATGGGCTGTCCATGTTTTATTCCAAACCTGAGAGTAGTTGATAAGCAGAGTAAAGAATCCGAACATGACTTACAATGCTGAAAACAGTCTGTGATTTCAATGGGTTCATTGAGAAACCGCGTGTCAATGTTATGTAAATGAGTCTTTATAAATGGTAATTACACATCAGCGATCTAAAAACCTACAGTATAATCACTAAACACAGGCAGTTGCATATCTCCAGTTCAAACTAATGGAGACATCTAAACCACTACCAAACACCAACTACAATAATTTAATATAAAATACAAGTGATAAATACGTAAAGTATGTGCAGAAAACGTTGCCTGTCTTTGTGCGCAGAGAATCTGAGAATAAACAGTGTTAGCTATATTGAGAATAATGAGTCATCCAATTCACAAGGAAGTAATCGGTGTTGAATCCAAATTTTTGGCTGTCAACCAAGGAAAAGTTATTCTCTCGCTTCTCACATGAGAGCACACGCTGTTGTAAATGGAAGCACTCCATGCCCGCGTTTGTCAGTGTGTGACAGGGAACAGTGGGGTCACTGCATTTCATTTTAGGAGTCTCTGTTATTACCCAAACACATTCCAGTATCTGTGTATTCACCATCAGCTTATGACTGTCATGGTCAAAATGAGCTTTACCACCAAGCACAGTTTTATATATATATATATATATGTATATATATATATATACATATATATATGTATATATATATATATATATATATATATATATATATATACATTAATTCTACACCTTCTACCATTTAGTACATTCCAAACCAAACAATGGAATTCAGATCATCAGGCATAAACATTAAGATTTTTTTTTTTAGTTGGGAAAATTGACAATGTATAGCATAAAAATAGCATCTAATTGTATCTGGAGAAGATGATACTACTAAACTCAAACATAATTTGGTTTCTTTTTTTTTTTTTTATGTACGTTTACACAATAATGGGCAAAATAAGTCTGAATGTAAACGCAACCCACTGGTCTGTCTGTTCAGTTCAGAGTATGGTGGGCTCTTCACTAGTCCTGTGTTTGTCTGGGCGCTCGAGCTTTGCCACGCCGTTCAACCCCATGGGAATAGCTCCATTTGGATGGTGCACCTTTGAGCTTCTTCCTCTTCCTGTCAGATGCACACCACACCCTCTCGCAGTACTGCTCCACCCGCTGGAAGTTGCTGTAACCGATCAGCTGCATGAATTCTTTATACCAGAGCTTTCTGGAGGAAGGGGCAGATGGGAGGCTTGGGAAGGGGCAGGGGGAAGAACGCAGTTGGGCCTCGCTCTCATCATTGTCTCTTTTGTGGAACAGACTCTCCAGTCTGTCCTCTTCCAGCACCTCCAAAGTCACTCTTGATATGGTCTGGACAAAGCCATGCTCCACAGACTGGCACAGGTACACGCCGGTGTCAGACTTCTTGGTTGCCAGAAACAACAAGCCATGAGGCGTCTGAATAACATTATCAGTGTCTTTAATCTGATTGAGAGGAAAGGGATATGAGTTACTTTTACAGAATGTGAATTTTTGATTTTTTGTGTTAATTATGTGATCGATACAAATGATTGAAAAATATGATAGAAAAGTCTTTGTGATAATAATAATAATAACAATAATAATAATAATAATAATAATAATTAGAGCAGTACTAATAATAATAATTCACAAATTACTGTGGTGTAAGAAGAATACAACTTATTTGGACATGCTTTTTTTCTGGGGTTGCCACATAGGTCAAAGGACCCAACAGTGACCCCCGCTGATCAGCAACCCAGGGCCTCAACCATCTAAGCCACCACTGCCCTATTTGGGTGAGCTATTATTTAAAAAAAATATCAATCTTGAGGTGGTAAAGGATGATACAAGCCCACTATTTTATTCAGAGATTCATCTAAAGATAAATTTGCCTTTTTTACCTTATAATTGCATGATATGAATTTTTCATTTTTTTTTTTTGTTGTTGTTAATGTATGTTCCATAAATTTTGGTCTAAAATATTTTAAGCTGGTAAAGAAATTTAACCAGTTTAAATTTGGTATAATTAAAAAGTAGTATGCAGTGCCAGGCTTTACATCTGGAAACGCATCTGGCATAAAACCTACGCCAAGTTGTGTGCGGATCAGATATAACAACAACAACAACAATAATGAAATAGCAACATTTCTACTCAGTTAACACTCGATTACTTCATTTAGATGGAGTAGACAGGCTGCATGGTGTAATTGATTTTGAAGGTTAAAAGGGCATTAAAGTTTGACACACTCACTCTCACTTGATATGCCAGTTATCCTGTACAGGTTCATTGGATGCCTGGAGTCTATCCCTGGGCACTCAGGGCTTGAGGTGGTGTACACACTGTATGGGGTGCCAATCCATCATCAGGGCACAAGTACGTGCACATCCACTACAGGCAATTTTGAAACACCAATTAGTCTAATCTGCATGACTTTGGACTGTGGGAGGAAACCAGAGTACCCAGAGAAAACCCACCAAGTATGAGGAGAACATGCAAACTACATGCACGTAGAACCAAGGTGGGAATCAAACCCTTGAGCGTGTAGATGTGAGGGCACAGTTCTACCACCACCATGCCATAGACCTATAGATCTATCTTAAGTAAAATAGTATGATGTATATTGTATAAATAGAATATTAATAATATTATTATAATGTACATCAATAAATATAGTATTCAAATATTTATGCAAGTTTTTTTTTTCTTTTCCCGAAGTGTGTATACATTTTTTGGCTGACTCTGTGACTCTTCTAGACAGCCATGAATAAAAAGCCTATTATTATTATTATTATTATTATTATTATTATTATTATTATTGTTATTATTATTAATTATTATTTTTATTATATTTGTATTTTTAAATATTAAAAAATCTTTTTTGATTTTTTTGTATAGAAGTGTGTGTGTATGTACTGTATATGTGCATGTGTGTGTTTACCTCTTCCAAGTCTGATCCCTTTATCATGTACCATGTGAGTAAAGCCTGCAAGGATCGGGCTCTACACTCTAACAGGGTGCTGTTCTTTTCCACTCCATACACCAATTTCTCTGATACACTCTGAGCCTCTGAAACACACACCGACATTTAATTTAATTGACTTTGACTGTAAGGCCTGAGATGTAAAAAAAAAAAAAAAAAAAGACAGGCATTCTTAACACTTTAAAACATAGTTGCTAGAATTAAAGTCAGAGTTAACCCTAACCCTGAACGTTTTGCTCATGAACATTATTAGTCACTACGATCTTTGTTAATGAAGTCTGAAGCCATTTTTCTGGCCTTAGCTGTTTTTAAAGATCAAGCAATCTCTTCACGCACCATTCAGCTGAAGCCCATTACACTGCTGCACTGCATTGCCATGACGGACATCCTGCCTTCTGAATCGCCTGGAGAGAGAGAGAGAAAAGCGAGGAGAAGTATTGAACTCTTTCAGCCACAATCTAAGCATTCTTTTTGACATTCGTTTGTCAAGTGCAGAATGAAAGAACCACAGAAAAGAACAAGAATGCAGGGGGGGAAAGGCAGAGAAACAGAGAGAAAGAGACTGTCACTCCCCTGCTGATGGTTCATCTCAGAAAGAAATCAACTGAGGACAGCTTATCTTTTCCGTCAACATCCTGCCTGTGACCGCTCTGACGGGTACTCAGCACTGATTACTCGTGATTTCCGTGGCTGTTTGTACGTGCAGAATGAGCGTTTGATGAGCATTAGCATGTGTAGGAGGTGTTAGCATAAAGTGCTAACGGGTTCAACCTGATGGCTGTGAAATAACTGGCAACATCGGATTAGCGAAACGTCCACGTGAACCCTTTACTGTGCTCTGATGAACACGCACACAATGCACAACTCTTGAAGCAGCACAGATTCTATGAACTGACACATTAATGTTGGATCAGATGGAAGGCTAGAAACTGGCAGGACTGCACACACACATGCACACGCGTACATTGTGAAATAGCGAGGCAGTAGGTGATGAGTAGGAGACATGAGACAGCAGGAGGTGTGCTGAGTCTTCACACTTCACGCTCCCTCACCAGGAGCACGTCTCCATCTTAGCCTCTGTAATGGCCGCAATTAAAACCCTGAGTGCGTTTCTCTGTGTGCCGCAGCACTGGAGCATCCGGAGTAGGGAGATTTGCGTGCCTATACACGTGAGTGTGGGATCGCAAGGTGTGATTGGAATGCTTCAGTCTATCTGTGTGTGTGTGGGTGTGTGTGTGTGTGTGTGTAACTATCCTTTACTGAAATGTGAAGGTATGTTAATTACATTTTTTTAATCACCTCAACATCTGTTAGAGTGGCATAAGAGAAATAATCAAGATGTCATCCTGTTTTCCACTAATAACTGCACTACGTTTGGTCAGGTTTACAGTATGTCACATCCAGCACCTTCTGTATAACGGACGGACGGACGGAGTGAGTTCAAGTGCACAGACAGACAGACAGACAGACAGACAGATAGATAGATAGATAGATAGATAGATGGATAGATAGATTAGATACCTCTTGTGTGTGTAAATGCCAGCAGGTATGTATCTAGAGCATGTATGGCCATCCCAGGCACAGTACGGATCTCTGGCTAGGCAGCAGTCGGCGCAGGCAGAGCCATACAGGCCACACTGGTGCACTTGAACCTGTGCCACTCCCAACTCCGAGCCAACGTACAGGTGTTGCTGTGAAAGAAAAAACAAACTATGATTACCCAATTACCTCCATATATGGATATGATCGTAACCACAATAAAAAAGCAAAGTGGGATATACATAATAATAATAATCATATGAAGAAGAGACTAATACTTTTTATTTAATTCTATTTCATATAAATTGTGTATGATTTCTATTAAATAGACTAAAATATAAAAGTACTAATCTCTTCTTTATATGATGATTATTATTAATGTGTATATATGTATATATATATATTTTTTCTTTTTTTGTTGTTGCTGTTACTGTTATATCAGTTTCGTCTTAAGAGCAACGTTTAAGAAAGTAACTGTTTACTCCTTATCACCATCTAGTGGCAGGACCAAGGACTAGATTATATTCCTTTTTTCGGTGCATTTTCCTGTTCTCAGGGGCGCCTGGTATTGGCGCAGGTTTTATGTCTGGTGCCCTTCATGCCACAACCCACTCATTTCCCCAAGCTTGGCATTGAGGATCTCCAGGTGCTGGGTATTGTACAGTATTTGGGCATAGAGCTAAGGCCCAACAGTGGAAACCCAGCAGTAGCGAGGGCTCGAACCCCGACTCCCCCAGTTAGCAACTCAGGGCTTCTCAAATGCCTGAGCCACCACTGCCATGACTACCTTTAAAAATCAATACTGAAATAACTGGAAGTGTCTTACCCTTTTATTTGAGATGATGATTTCTGTAATGGGCACTGGAACCTATTATAAAAGGATTAAATCCATCAGCATAAGCAGTAGTACATATTAAAAACCAGATGTAACACCTCATCTTCACTACTGTCCATTTACCTTGAACACTTGTAGCTCCTCCAGAAGCACTTCTTCGATCGTGTTGGCCTCTTTGTTGAAAATGGTAATCAATTTTAACACCGCTGAATCATCTGTGCAAGAATAAATAAATAAATGCTTAATTGCTGGGTGTAATATTATTGCTGTAATAAACATCTGTTAGATAGAAATGCATAATCATCTAGTTTAATAAGTGGCACATAAATGTCACATTACCTGTTCCAATGAACAGGACATTATAATGTCCATCCTTAGCCTCCACTCTGTCCACAGCGATCTCGGTGAGCCTGCGTCCACCGTCTGTGTCCAGGAGAATTGGTCTCCTGTGGACTGGGTGCACTGGCTGGAACATGAGCGGATGAGAACGTACGAAACGCAGAACCTCATCCGGATAGCCCTTAGAACTGGAGAACTGACCGCCATTAACCTTACTGGCACACTGAAAAAAAGGAGAAAATAGAGAGAGAGAGAGAGAGAGAGAGAGAGAGCGCATGTGTTTCCTGAAAAACTGTAGGGAAGATAATGTTTTGCTTAAATAAAAATGTGACCAGAATAATTCTGGTTTTATGCTGATTTTAAGCAAGCAAATCTGATACCCACAAAAATGTACTGTATTTCACTGACATTCTAAAACTATAAACAAATAAAAAGTATAATGTTTCATGTCAGGATGTGCTGCTGTTGGAAAGTAATCAACTTTGGGATCCTACAGTGGATGTTTCACCTCTTTCATGTACTGTGGCTCCTGTTTTTCTCTGAACAAGCCAGTAAATAGTGTAATTTATTGCTCATTTCTATGGGTGCCAATAATTATGGATGACATGGTTTGTTGCTATGGTATTATCCCTGGAGCTATTTGTTCAGAAAAGCATTTTACACGCCCTTTCCTTTTATATAACCTTTCAGAACAAAACCATGATAAAAGTCTTACATTGGCATCTAAAAGGTCGGCTTTTTCACGCACAATCATAAGCCCTACAGTAATTGCATGTGCTCTAAAAAATTTCACATTTCAGCCCCTCTGTGTTTTGCTCTGTTATCAGTTTTAGGCATTAAAAGCCTTTGAAATTATGTAATAAACTCCCAAATTTGATTTATCGGAAACCCAGAAAATAAACTCATCATCCTGCACCTCACCAGGGACAAGATACAAATATAAAGCCCTGATACTGTAACTTTCTGCGGCAAACTGTTGTGAAAGGAATGCGTTTTATGGATTATTAGGTGTTGTGACTCACAGATCCAGGGCGAGGGTATGGAACCTTCCCTTCATACACACCCCAGTGGTGGTCAGAGTGCTCTCTATGTGCAAACGGACCATTAAATGCAGCTCGGATCTCCTCCATGTTATACTCACAAACTGCATAACCTTTAAACACGGCACTGAAAAAGGAGAAAACAGTGTTTTTTTTTAAGATATGAAACTGAATGTTGCATGAAATTACATAGCATGCATGCTAGTGAAGTTATTACCTATAACTAATAACTAGTAATAGGTAACTAATTAACTAATAAGAACTAATAACTAATTCATTTTAATTACCAGAATATATACAGAGACATGGATGTTTTACAACATTTAGACTTACCTGGTTGTGCTGAATAGACCGAAGATCTCAGGATTCTTCTCCTCCTTCCTCTTCAGCACAAAGATATCCTCTATCCATAAACACATATAATCATAATCATAATCATATATAATCATAAACACAGTGCAACTTGGGATATTTGAATTTTGTATTTTTTTTATTCATTATACAGTATGTAAAGTAATTATTTTTCAATGATTATGCCTTACAGCTCATGAAATAGAAAAAAAAATCTCAGAATATTATAATATCTAATTTCGAGTTTGAGTAAATTACTAATGTCTACTCATGTTGGTCCACTTTATCAACACAGCTTATAGGCTTATAAGAGCTTACAGGCATTATGGAGATGCCAAATTTCCTTTGCTACCAAAACGTACAATAACTGGTTTGCTGACCGGTTTGCTAATACCTTGCTTGACTCCCCAGCCTACTTGCTTGACCTGAAGCCTATAGACAATATATGGGTTGTTGTCAGGAGGAAATTGAGAAACACCTGACCCAACAATACAGATGAGCTGAAGGCTGCTGTCAAAGCAACCTGGTCTTCGATACGGTCTCAGCAGTACTACAGGCTGAGCACCTTCATGCCATAGTTTTTCCGATATGTCTGTATTGTAGAAACTTTTTTGCTTGATCTTAGGAAATATTCTAATATTTTGAGATACTGGATTTTTGATTTCAATAATCATAGAAATAAAAGGCTAGAAATATTTCACTTTAAACCGAATGAATCTTTAACTTATGAGAGTCGTGTGTGTGTGTGTGTGTGTGAGAGAGCTAATAATAAACAAACAATAAATTGCCTATACCAACAAGCACCATTGTGTTATCCACTTCTTAAAATCTGAACAGCATAGAAAAAATATGTTATTACTAATATTATGCTAAACCTCAGTATTTGTAGAAGGCATTGTTTTATGTATGAAACAGCATTTATGAACTGCCTAGCAGATTGTTCGTGTTATTTAGTTCTTATAAATGTGTTGATGCATACAGTATTTGTGTATGAACTGTGGTTGTGTATATTCTGAAATTTCTTTTTTGTTTCAATCAGTTACACCGAACGAAATTATTCATGTATCAACATATGCAAATTGAGGCCAGAATTTCTAAATATGAACTCAAAAAAGGTTTAAAAACTAGAGACATTATATCAATGTGCAAAAGCTATACAGTACAAGGCCAGAATTCTTTTCTAGTGTAGCTCTTTCACAAAAGAGACCAAATAGCACAGCTCCGTCCTCAAGCCAGAGCCATGATTTATAATTCCTTTTGGTCTCTATTGCCAAGCTGTGTTCACTGCCAGTATTGTATTTTTTTTTTATTATTTTTTTCGCCTAGTCACTTTGCTCAGGAAGTCAGCTACAGAATACTGCAGTATACAGCATTGTATGTGATGAGATTTTTGTTCAACTGGTCCTGATACTGAACAGTGTTAGTGTGAGTCAGTCAGCTGGGTGTTGTCCTACATTCACACTAGGAAGTGCCAAATATGCAGGTGTCCATTTGTTTTTGTTTTTTTCTTTTCATTTGCACATTGCACAAACAATGACTTGACTATGTGACAAATGAGGATTTTCTTTTTCTTTTTTTTTTTTCAGTTTTATGCAGATTAGGTCTGATGCATCAAGCAAGCAAGCAAGGATCAAATTATTTTCCTGACCAGCTCTATTATGCATCTACAGTATTATACATTATTTCAGATCTAAAGAAGTTCCAACTTGCCCATAACCATGGTTTCATGGTTATTCTGTCATACACAACATCTGATTAAATTTTCAGAAGGAAGAAGCTTGGATGGAAGCTTGCAAACATCATTGGTGCCATTGATACTGTAAGTATAAATTCTGTACATGGTACACGATCTTGCTTGCTTTGTGCTTCTGTCAAAGACAGGAAGTCTAGCACATAATATGTGAAAAAACAATTAGTTTTCACACCAGTTAATTATTTCATTTGTGTTTTAACTACTGAGCTTTCTAAGCTTTCTTTGTTGATGCAGTGTCTTGCAAAAGTATTTTAAGCTTTTTCACAATTTGTCACATTACAACCACAATGTATTTTTTGTGATAAGCCAACACAAAGTGGCACATAATTGTCGAGTGGAAGGAAAATGATCTTCAATCGTTAAAAAAAAAAAAAATTCTACAAGTAAAAATCTAAAAAATGTGTCATGCATTTGTATTCAGCTTTACTCTGATACGCCTAACGAAAATCCAGTGGAGCCAATTGCTTTCAGAAGTCCTTTACAGTATATCTATCCATCCATCTAGGAACCCTTTGTAGTCCCTCTGGGTACCGTGAAGGCCAGTGGTGACCATTGTATTTATTCCCATTTTGTATGACCATCCAGTCAACATTAACACGCACATTCACACACTACGGGCAATTTGGGAATGCCAATTAGCCTAATCTGCATGTCTTTGGACTGTGGGAGGTAATCAGAGAACCCAGAGGCACACTGCCTGAAAACTCCAGGCACACAGACCCGTTGCGGGAATTGAACCCAGGACATGGAGGTGCAACGCGACAGTGCTAACCACAGTATATAGGTACAGTATTGTGTTGAGAGACAACACAATATCAGAGAGAGACAGAGAGAGAGAGAGACGGGGTGGGGGGGGGAGAGACAGAGAGAGAGAGCTGAAACTTGTTTTAGACTGTCATCTGACTGACTTACAGAAGAGCAAAAGCATTTCAACTCTGTGAAACAAACAACAAATGATTTAGAACTTTAAGGATAACTCTCACTCAAGCCGCTTCAAATGAAAATACAGAAATACTGTAACCTCCAACTCTACAAACTGTTCTCAGAATCTTACATGTTTAAAGAACACCCAAGCTATGGAGGTAATATATTTAGCTACAGTACAGCGTGTGCAGCTCGGCTGATACACCACCCCACCCCCTTGTGCTACTATAGCTTACCCAATATAACTTAAAAATCCCTGTATGCTATCCTGCATCAGCTTCTGCAAACGGAAGTAGTGTTCACCCCTCCATAAGAGGACTTCCTTTCATTGGTTCACTCTGTGCATACTGATTACTGCCATTTTATCAAAGCAATTATGTAACCAAAACATTCCCTCTGGTTATAGTTCGGCTTTCCATATAGACTCGACCTTCAACATAAAATATGATTTCTTCTAAATGCCAGCTAATATTAGTGCCTTAAACTTTGCCTTAGAGATATAAACGTATGATGAAACTCACAAAATGTCATTTTAAAGGCTGTGACACCAGACATAGACTGTGTGGGATATCGTGTAAAATCAGTCTAACTCTTTCAGACCATTATTACTGTCTCAAAATATGTGAGTAAGGTCATGTACAGACTGTCTCATCATGGAATAAATCAAGCGATGATGCACAGTGATATATCGACCACAGACAATAAGATGTGCATGCTATTTTCAAACTTCTGAATAAATCACTCCTACTGACTGTAGTGCAACCTTGCAGGGACAAAAGACAAAATCAAATCTCAACCATCAGTCTCGAAATCTGGGAGTTGAGACATGTCAACTAAGAGAGAGGGAGTGTCATCCAATGACTCTTTCTCCTACTCTTCTTCTCCATTGTTTACCTAATTTCAGACAGGGAGGGATCATTGATACTGGAAGATATAAATATTCTTCTCTCAGACTGAAGAAGCTACTTGGATGAGTAATAAAATGTTTCGAACTAGAAAGACGGCAGATTGACATAATTCAACTTTCAGATAACCTCACCTGGATGACTGAGAATCTTCACAGACATATCAGTCTGGAAAGATGAACAAAAATAATATTCTATAAAAAATGGTACTGAAACAAACTGCAAAAAAGACTAAGTGATCTAAAGTTTGTCATTTGTCAAAATAACTTTTATACATTAGTACAAAGTATAATTTCTCCAGGATCACAGTGTATCACATAATTTTAAGGACAGTACTATACTGTTAGACACCATTGTCTCACAGTTTGATGTTATTTATATTTTTTGGCTGTGGAATACTATGGCATGCCATGTACATTGTTTTTCTTGTGAAATTCCCAATAAGTTTGATGTGTCACATGACCCTCTTCCTATTGATAAAACAAAAGTTGGATCCAAAATGGCCGACTTCAAAATGGCCACCATGGTCACCACCCATCTTGAAAAGTTTTCCCC
>JAQMYJ010000038.1:9763557-9782827 GCA_030014305.1 Clarias laeviceps
ATCTCAGTCTTTATTTACTCAGTAACGTTTTTTATATATATTTTAAAATCTCACCTGTCTAAAAGAAGCATTGCAACCTTTCTAAACCTGCAGAACGTGTCTACAAATTCAGCGTGTCTGTGATCACTGTGTCTTATCTGATTGGATTTGGCCTGATCTGGTGTGTAGAAAATGGTTTCAAGCCATTCCCATAAACACAGATCTGGAACTGAACGGGCAGAAGATCACAGAGACGGAGGCATCAATCAGCCTGTCAGCATATAATGCAGCCTATCACACATCCTAATCTATTCACACTGTCACTATCAGGATGTATTACACAACCTATCCATCACACACACACACACACGCACGCAAACACACACACACCTCCATTTCACACCTAGACACTCCATTTTCAGTAATCTCAGAGGAAATATAATGTCCAAGTGAATAATGTGACAGTGAAATGGGAATCTTGGAAGTGTACTGTACTGTACTGTACAAGACGCTGTACAAACATACACACATCACTTACAGTATACACCTTTACAGTTTGTCCTGTACAAAGCAATGCTATGGCCTAAATATATTTCCCTATTAAAATATAGCTTTAAATAAAAAAACACAAAATTTAAAAACACATATACAGTATATAAAGGTGTATACTGTAAGTGATATATACTGTATAAATTAAATTGTTTTTGCTTTGTTTTTTAATCATTACTTCTTTCCTTTCAGTCCTGTAATTATTGTTTTTAAAACGGCTACATACACATAGGGTTTGAAATGAGGCTATATGGGATTATAATGCAAAAATAAAACAATGGTAGATTTATGAATGAAATATGCAATTAGCTTAGTAGGTAAGAGCTGCATTTATTTTTCTTCCACTGTCTCCATACATAATGAATTAAATTACTATAATATACTATAATTAAATAGCTATCCCAAATTTAACTAAATTAATATACTGTATAGTACGTGGTCATTCATTCATTCATTCATTCATTCATATGTTAACTAATAAGAATGTAGGTCATTGACCATTGAGGAGATACCTACAGTAGTTATAGACAAGGAAGCAATAGGAAGCAATATTATGGAAATAATATGCTTTATAAGCATCACAACCATCAGTGCACCCCTGGGACATGATAAATGGGAATAAGTAAACCAGGAGTGACTCTCTCTCACACACACACACACACACACACACACACACACACACACACACACACACACACACACATGGTTCATATTTGCAGGGGTCTGTACGGTATTTTGTTATTATAGTGTGTGTGTGTGTGTGTGTGTGAGAGAGAGAGAGAGAGAGAGAGAGAGAGAGAGAGAGAGAGAGAGAGAGAGAGTATAGATAGAAGATATTTGAGTAAATAATAATAATAATAATAATAATAATAATAATAATCTAGAAATGGAATGAAGAAATTTTGGCTTTTGTGAATGCACATGTACTGTATATAAAACGGGTTTTTTATATTCAATATTGTTTAATGTTGGGATTTTCAAATTGCTATAGTTTCTAAGTGTGCTTAGGATATTTAAGTGGCTGTGGTCTAAACCAGAAAACATTCTCTCTCCTTCATACCACAATGACCAAGGGAAAACACCCATGATTCCAGTGCAGCGGTCCACTCCTAGTCTTAATCAGTCATTCTGATAAAATGTGGATGTGCACTGGCCCGTTCGCAAGAGTGTAGAAGTGTGTGATGTGCTACATTTGGTGTGAAAGTGAACAGAAGGCTGCAACATTACTCTGTATTTTAAGGTTTGAGATGCAACCAGGCTTAGTAGGTGTTAGAGAGAGTGTGTGTGTGTGTGTGTGTGTGTGTGTGTGTGTGTGTGTGTAGATTCTATCCATCGTGACTTTCCTTCTCACTTCAGCTCTGTTCTCTGTCTGCTCTTGGATCAGTCCCACTTGTCATTGCATTCACATCTGCATGCCATCACCACGCTTGCCCTCACCTTATGGTGACTGTGTGCAAGTGTCAGCCTGTGTTAGTGTATCAACAGTTATATTTTGTGTGTCTGTGTTTATATCCATCTGTTTTCTGAATTGGGTGGAGAGCAGTATGCTCTAGCAGTAACCTTTGTCATTCTTTGAGCCTCCGAGCCTTCCTCCTAGCCTGAGTGCTTTACCCTTTTGCCTGCAGCTGAGCCCTGGGGTTATCAGGTGACCTGCTCAAACCTGCCTCCTCTAATTACCCTTGCTCTGATCTCCTGCCCCTTACTACAAGCCAAAGGCAAACTAAGAAAATGAACATGAGAACCTCACCCTGAATATTAAGAACACAGGAAAAAACAAGGATAAAGTATCCACAGAGAATTTATGTTTAAGGTTATTTAAGTTTATTTAAGGAAAAATAACACAGTATGGTTATTATGATAGTATTTGTAAATTACTGAAAGCATAATGATGTATGTGTTTGTGTTACTGTCATTATTTGAATCGTCCATATGATTGTTTGTATGTATGTACTGTATGTACTGTATGTATGTATGTACATATGTATGAATGTAGCAGGACTGTCAGAATTCAAAAACACATGAACACTTATGATTAATCCAAAATCCTTAATGTGTTAAAATGATTTAAAGCAAATACCTTTCCTGACTTTTATTTCTTTCTACATTGTAAAACAATGCTGAAGGCATCCAAAAAATGAAATAATACTGTATGAACAGTTCATGTTGAGATGTGTCTGCTATTTATACTCCTCTAATTTGTGGTGCTGTATGTTAAATGGTGATTTTTGAGGCTGGTAACTTTAAATGAACTTCTCCTCTGCAGCAGAGGTAAGTTTTGATTTTGCTTTTCTGGGACGGTCTTAATGAGAGACAGTTTCATCATGGTGCTTGAAGAATTTTGCAAAATGGAAATTTCCTATACTGTTCTTGCAGGAACTATTTCAAAACAGCTGACCTTCACGTCTTAAAATTACCACTGACTTTTGTTGTTACCTAATTGCTTAATGCCATATGTGTTATTTCATAGTTTTGAAAAATCACATCTGAAAAGCTGGCCTCCCAAGAACTACTTTAATCAGCAAAACATATAGAAGTGGTTAGAACTGTAAGGGAGATGTGGCAGTAATGTACAGTTCCCACTGACAGATTGTCTCTTCCACAAGTTGGCGACAAGTTATCCATAGATTTTTAAAAATCAGGCATTTCACTTGCTGAACGTTCTGGGTAATGACTGCAGTGGACTCCGAGCCACCTCGGCCAGGATCTTCATTAAAACATACTGTATACAGTACAGCCTTCTTTAAAGACTTTCATTTATAAGTCCTGATTTATTTGGATCAACCATCGTGCACATGACTTGAATAAAATATTATTTTTTGATACAGGTAAATGATGAATTAAACAATAATTAGGACTGAGTCAAGACATTGGGCCCAAATTACAGCACCAATTTAAACTGTAGTTTTTAATAATTGCAAACACATGTATGTTACATCCCCTATACATGACAAACACAAGCTTAAACAGAAGTGGAGGAGAGTCACAACACAATACAATGATTGTGTAAAAGTGGTTTAGGCCAGCCAGAGGTTTCGAACATATGGAAAAAAAGCTTTTTACCCCTCAGCCTTTTATGTTTCTTCCAAACATTGCATTTGGCTTCAAATAAATCTCCATTCCCTGTGATTAGCCACTCTGTAATTTGGCTGGCGCTCTCCAGAGAGGATGAGACTGTTTGTTTTTGGTCGCCTGAATGTTTAGTCATAGATTTGGACAGAGTGAGAATGATAAAAGGTCCCATCACTGAGACAGTCATGGCATCACAATAAAGCCATGACTGTCAACACCATCACTTTTAGATCAGTCGCAGCCTTGGGCTTACATCTATTCAACTTTCTGTAATTACTAAAGCTCATAGACATAATCAAAATCTATATGGTGGTTGCAACCAATGATTTCACACTTGAGAGTGACATTGTGGTTGAATGAGAAATTCCCAGCATGTTTCTTTTCTGGTGTGAGGAATTAAGCAGGCTCTCATGAGTCACTATGACAAATTCTCCAGCAGAGGAAAACATATCCATTCCAAGACACATGTTTGTTAATGATCACCAGAGAGGACTAAAGCATTTGACTGACCATCGTGCTGCTTCTGACTACACCCATCTGCCTCAGGCATGCATACTCTAGAACTATTCTGGAAACAGTCTGGTTTCTCTTGTGAACTGAACTTCAGCCTTAAAGCATTGCTTTAATCATGTTAACACAGCCCTCAGACTATATTTTCCTCATGTTTCTCTGACCAGGAGCATAAACTGCAGTGCTTCAGTAATATTATCTCAAAGACCCACGCATGAACTTTCTGTCATCTTCAACTGAGGACATGCTTTAATTCTCTACAGTATTCAAGTGTGCACACCTCCAGCCTCTTTCCTTCTTACCAGCCTAAAGTGTCTTAATTTTATTTTTTTTACAGTACTGTTTTTTAGAGCTGCCTGCTTTCATATGTGGTCTTACATAGGATATACATTTCATACATCCTGTATATCCCATACACTGTGTGTGTGTAATCCCTGTTATCCATTATCACCCAAATGAGGATGGGTTGCCTGTTGAGTCTGGTTGCTCTCGAGGTTTCTTCCTATTGCCATCAGGGAGTTTTTCCTTTGCCACTGTCGCCGTCGTCCTCGGCTTGCTCATCAGGGACAATCTTATCATTTTGATTAATACACATTTATATTTCATACAAACTTTAATAATAATTTTTATTGTGTAAAGCTGCTTTGCGACAATGTCAGTTGTTAAAAGCGCTATACAAATAAAATTGAATTGAATTGAATTGAATGTGACCTGAATGAACACAGGCAAATGGGGATTAGTGCAACTTTTTGCCTCTGCATGTACAGGGTGCGTATTAACGTCAGCCAGCACCGGCAGCTAAGGGGTTTCATAGCAGTGCTATGAAACAGCTAAAGTAAGGCATCTGGCTTTCTTCCTTCTCTAGACATCAATGAATAGAGCTGACTAACTGCTAAGCAATTTCAGCATACGAGCAAACGAACTGAACGCAGTTGAACGTATATCCGAGAGCTGTTCAAAATTTGTCCGCATAAATTTACATATTTATTTATTTATTTATTTATTTATGTATTGCCATTTTGTGCAAGATTTAGTGAAGTCTAAATTTAGTCTCAAGAAAGCTAGCAAGGATGGTAGCAAGAAGAAAACAGAGTTGTTTCCAGATTCGTTTTTAAAGCAGCCGGTGCCAAGAGGAATCATGAATTAAGGTTAAGTAAGGTTTAATGTCTATTTATTTTATATTTACTTAATTTACATGTCTTTTCTAAATGATTTTAATTGTTTTTATATGCAAAAATATGATTATAGTGTTATATATGATTATAGTGGTAATATTGGTAATATTTTTGGGTGGCTAGAACGGATTATCTGCATTTACATTATTTCCTATGGGACAATGTGCTTTGCAATACAAAATTTCCCCTTGAGAACTCAACTCATGTTGGTTTAAACTCATGTTTAAACGCCAGAGAAACATGTGAGTTTTAAGATCAGACTTAAACACAATCAGTGATGTGGCCTCATGAACTCACCTCTGGAACAGATTAAATTCTTATGCCGAGATACCCCTGTACAGCTATATTATTAGTGTTTCAAGTTAGTATGATAAAAACCTCTTATAAAAATACTAGTTAAATGCTAATAGTTACAGTAGTTGTTACAACTTACAAAATATTACAAAATTACAATGAAAAATACAATGGGAATAAAGTCTTATTTTACTTGCACATCTAACAAGAAAAAGGTCACTATAGCTTGATAGAGAAGCTGCAGTACCTCTGCTCCATGGCCAACTCTGATGTAGGCACACATCGGGCTGAAGGCTCCAGTCCCGCATGCTAGCAGGTGAGTGCTGTTATACGGCTGGATCAGCTTGATGTAGTTAGCACATTCCGGCTGGAGGGAAATGAGTTATACTTTACGACATGTCACCTTAAAGCAAAAAATATATATATACGTACATTTGATATTTATCATTTTCCACATTTGCCATCAATGTACCTTCTCCCTGCCCTGACTGAGACAGTCATCCACTTGCTCTTTGGAAACAGCCCAGTGAATCTAAACAAAGACAGACAGAGACAGAAAACCAAGGTCACTGAAGAACACGGATAATTTCCAGGTTAGTTTGCTACATGATGGCATCATGAAGAGCACTTCTGGAAAGCATCATTTCCAATCCCCTGTTCCTTATTGAATTAAATAAAATTAAACACAGAGGCAGAAACTTAGCTGTATAGGGGTTAGGGGCAGGTCCACACACAGTAGCACTGTCTGTGTTCTTCTGACCGAAACTAAACAGCCATGGGTAACACTATGAATATTGAAACCTATGTCTACATTTTATAGGAAACCTTTCTAATTAGCCTTTATGTGTTTATGTGTGAGCTGAAAACATACTTACTGTAAGACTCTTTCTTCCTGTATACAGAGCCACCTTGTTTCCCCTCTTAATCTTTATGAATAAAAATCTTCAGCCTATTAAATACTACAGCATAAAAAATAACACTGTATGTTGCCAGAAAGTAAAACACATTTTTTTTATGTTGTTGCCTTTCAGGTGCTCCCATCGAAGGGTCGCCATAGCGGACCATTCAATCCACACACAACTTGGCACAGGTTTTACACCTGATTCCCTTCCCGATGCAACCCTCCCATTTAATCCGGGCTTGGGACCGACACTGAATCCAGTGGCTGGGAATTGAATCCAGGCCTTCCATTTGACAGGAAAGAAACCTATTACTGAGCCACCAATGGCCATGTTTTTTTTATGTATTATGTGATATTTTTTTAGTAGATATCATTATAATCTAATATAGTTATGTGTGTGTGAATAATACTGAACTTAACAGCATTTTTCAATAATATTTGCTAAATAATCCATGTTTATATGGTCAGCATGGTGGTTATCTCTGTGGCCCTGCACCTCAAGGGTCGAGGGTTCAATTCCTGCCTCGGGTCTGTGTGCATGAAGTTTGCATATTCTAATTGGTGTTCTCAAATTGTATATATATAAAAAAACACTGTTATAAGCATTAACACTGGAACTGTGGCCATCCTAACTGAGCTGTTATCTAACCAGTCTAGAGGGATATCTGATTCAGGTTTGTTTTTGAACATTTTGAAGATTACATTGAGATTGTTTTAACTCTTACGATGAGGTGATGGTTTTCCTTCACTGGTACCCAGGAGGCCTGAAAATCTAGGGAAGAGAAGCTGCTTGTGCAACTGTGACATGACATCATGTCATTGAGTATTTTGTAGCCAGGGACCCCTTTCACAAAAGTCCACTAAACAAAGACTTATTTCTTGGGCATTTTTAAAAACTTCCATTAATACTTTGACACAGCACTTTATACCCACCTCTTTATGAGGTTCACTGACTCTGTCCAGGTTAAGAGAGTACAGTGTGTTCTTCCCTCCAATAATCATCCTCTCCTGAGTCTCATCCAGCAGCATACTGTAGTGCTGCAATCTGCCTTCTGCTGCCTGGAACACCCATGTCCTGTTCAACTCCCAGAGCTCTGCATACACACACACACACCCAGAGAATGAACATTATACATGACATCACTCAGTCACGGACAGATAATGGTATTTGGGGAGGCAAATGCAGTCACGTGTGAGAGACATGACAGTTTTTGTGAGAGACATGAGTACGCTGTTCACTTCAGAGCTTATAATATCTCCATCATGGAGTGCACTGTGAGGGTCCATACAGATGTAGAAGCAGAAGGATTAAGCAAGTAATAATTAAACACAGTTAACCACAGTGCTTCTCGGATGCGCATCTCTGTGTGAGAGAGAACTGATAAACAAGGTGTATGGTGTCAACAACTTATGTCATTTTGGCTAAATTTCCTATGTGTGTGTGTGTGTGTGTGTGTCATGCACTCTGCTCCTATGAAATCTGTGGCTGATTTAGCCTGGAAAAATACCAAGCCAATACCTTACTGGGCAGCACACACACACACACACACACACACACACAAAGGCATAGCCAAAGGCTGTTCCCTACTGAGATGGTTATTTAGAGCCTCACCCATTGCCAGTAGACAAATAAAGTGTAACAGACGGTCAGATGAAGATGACTGCGACGTGAAAGGAAATTAAATAAATACACCCTGAAGTTTGTGGACACCTGACCCTCACACCCATACATGGTCTATTTAGCCGTTAGCCGTTACCATAAGTTTACCAAAGCTTTTACCATTAGATGATCATGATGACATGGAATGTCTTCGCTTGCTGTAGCATTAACATTTGCTTTTATTGGAACTCAGAGGCCAATCAAATACAGTACAGTACAGTAAATACATGGTTTACCAAAGAAGAAATTGAGTTTCCTCCACAGAGCCCTGACTTGAACTCCAATGAACACTTTTGGGATGAATTAGAACGCTGACTCCCCCCGGGCCTCCTCATCCGACATCACTGCCTGACCTCGCTAATACTCTTGTGGTTGACTGAGCCTCACAGATCCCCACAGCTGTGCTAAAAATCTAGTGGAAAGCCTTCGCAGAAGGAGGTTATTATATCAGCAATAGTGGGACTAAATCTGCATTGAGATGGTCTCCACATATGCATGTGAGGGTCAGGTGTCCACATACTTTTGACCATATAGTCTAAATATGATTGAACGAGCTCCAAAGTATTTGCTGTTATTTCCTTTTAAAACGTCATACAAAGAGCATTTTCATGCTTGTTTCAGTTCTTCAGTGTGCATGTTCATAGTAATTCAATTGGATTGTGGTTTAGCTCCAAGCTGTTATAAATTACAGTCACCCCACTGTTTTAAGGCTTAACCCTTAAACTATCTCCACCCATGCCCTGCAGCAGGCGATCTCTCTATTGACCGGAGACAGAAAAAGAGAGCCATGAAATTGAGGCTAATAGTGTCACATACCTTAAGGAGAAAGCTACAGCACAAACAGGCAACAGACATTGGTGATAATTGCTTTTCATTTATTCTGACTAATCCACTAATGTTTCACTCTGACTCAAGTGTCCTATTGATGCTTATTTGATTTGCCTTTTGGTTCATGTAAGATGAGGACATAATATATAGAGCAGAGCACAACCCAGGGGACCATCGTCTGTTTAATTTCGTTACAAGCATCTTACTCGTCTATTTTTTTGACCTCATCCTTGTGGCTTCAAAAACAACCGGGTAAGGTAATTTAAGCCAGATAAATTAGACAGACTCCACTCTAGGCCGTGCATCAGATGCATTAAAAGGGTCGTCCACCTCAATACGACCTGCTGTGTTCCATTAATCAGCTCTAGTTGTGATGAAGAGGCATGCGGCTCGTTACTGTTTATGAAGGGGAAGTACGACTAGAACAAACAGCATGTTACAAATGTCTCACCACAAGCCAGAAGCAAACCTCGAACTCCCCCTAAGGCAATGATTGTTTAAACCTCGCCATAATAGAAATTGACAGAGAGATTTAGGCCCAGACAGGGGTCATACCATTAGGGTCTTAAGGGGAGGGGTCGAGCAAAAAAAGAAATTCAACACCCTTTATTAAAATCAGCATCAAGGCCACAATTATCTGGGTGATCTGACCTTTTATTCCAGATTGCTCATATTCAAATAAAAAATTCCAAAAATGTAACTTTGAAAAATTATGATCCATAATTATGATAAAATCCCCTGACATATACTATATACCATTATAATGTATTATTAACTTTCCTATCTCCCATCTTTTAAATGACAGTGAATTGAATGAAAACATTGTGCATTGCAAAAAAATTTATCATGAATGTGTGTCTTAAGGTAGCAGTTATGAGTGGCTTTTAAGAACAATTGAACTAGTACTAAAAGTACAACTTCAAGTTTAATGTACTGTACTGTTTCTCTAATTCATTTCAGTTCCTTTAAGGTTTTCATTTAACTTATCTTACTTTTTATTAAATTTACTGCATATATTGATTCAGCAATATTAGATCAAGACTTAGGATATATCCTTGAGGCACTACATGAAGGAAAAGGAAATAAGTTTTCTCAACCTTTGAATTTCCCATGCATTGTACTGATGATAGTATTAAAAGTATATATTAATCTATTTATTTATTTATTAGCAGCATTAGAGCAATGCATTTAGGAAAAATATTGCATATATCACTAAGGCATAAAAGAAAAAAATAGACAAGATACAAAAAGACTGCAAAGCAGTTTAATACAGTACATTAAATCCATATGCAATGGAATATAGATTAAAATAGAAATTGACTGGAATCAGTCCTTCAGATAAATCCTTGTCCACATCTGCTACCCAGCCATCTCTCTCTCTCTCTCTCTCTCTCTTACTCACTCATGGGGCTATCAGCTATCACAGATAGGGAAGTGCTTTCATCCCAAAGAGGAAAACTTTCATCTGTCACTCTGAGTTTATTTTAATCTTCCCATCTAAGAGGAAGCTCCATACAGTAAATCCTGCATTAAGTGACCTTTTTGCCTTGCTGTTTGATCTCATATGATGTAGTCTGAAGTGTCATAAATCAAAAGTCATCCGTAAAGATGAATTGAAGTTAGACAAAGGAAACACTATATATATACTTAATTTAAAAAATGGATGGATAAATGGAAGTTACTTGGGAATCCAGGCAGCAGTTAGTAGAGCACAGATTCCTCATGCTACCATACTGACTGTGTTAACACACAAACCTCAGTAATTATCACAAAGCTGGTGCTCCATTTGGAAACTTGACCTCTCTATTCACCTTCACAGACTGACTGTCTGGGCTACAGCAATGACCAGAACGTGCACTAACTATCCTGCTGTGCTGCTGATAAGGAACAAAAAAATGCTCAAGGTCACTCAACATATTTGCTGTAAAAATCGCAGAAATCAATACACATATTCGTTTACCCGTGCACCATAAAAAAATACTTCTTTAAATGGACATTTAATGTAATATTATAAAGAGATTGGATGCCTCTCCAAGAAAGCCTATCAGTTGCACTTGTGAAGGAAAGTAATTATAAACACTGTGCCAAAAGTCTCTATAAATATGATAAATTATACTCTTTTTTCTTTATCTGGACATAACTTAATTTACTAAATGTAAATTGTGTGACTCGCCTTCCATTCATTAATTGTAGATTAATGGTAGACGATGGCCTTCACAGACCCTACCAGGTAAAATGTAGCCCTTAAAACTCAGAGCATTTCGGACATTTTTGGTTTTGCAATTATTTTTTTTTATATAAACATACGTAGGGCTCAGGATTGTGCAGAATAGAATGACGTATCCTTTTTTTCAGCACAGCCTGGGCAATATGACGAACTAAGCAATACAAAAAATAATAATAATTAAAAGATGGGTCACATGATCACATGTTTTTCTGGTTGTTTTTGGTTGTACTTTGGTTGCAAATGAAAAAAAAATATGCTATGGGACACTTTGTATTATTATTGTTATTATTATTATTATTTGCAGTTGTAGTAGTAGTAGTAGTAGTAGTAGTAATAATAGTATAATTATCAGCAATTGTTCTAATACAGTATAATTACAACAAATACTCAAGGACTTGCATGCCGGACTCTGCATACTGTATAGTCTTAACCTAAAACTGAAAGGGTTTAAGCCAACAAAGAAAAACTTTAGAATTTTTCAAATGAAGCTCTCTGTAAGCTGAGATTTATTTAACATTTATGGAAAGGTAAATTTATACCTGACAACAATATTCTCATAATTTTGTCTTATTACCTTAAAGAGAAAGAAAAAAGGATGACCAGGACATTCAGAAAATTGCTGCTAAATAAGGAGAATAAATGATTTCAGAATCTGCTAAAGATAATCAGATTTGGAGCAGTAATAGTCCTCCACTTCACAGGTAGAGTGAATTCACAGAGTATTTTTTTCATAACAGCAAATCCTCTCATGTTTTATTCCATGCTTAGCAATAAATACTGCTTAACCAGTTGTATAATCATGTGTCCTGACGTACTGTATAATCATCCTGCATATGATAAAAATGCGCATACATATACACTCGGAATACACCCTGCTTGCTGTGAGCTGAAATTGGTTTTGTTGTTGACAAACAGTGTGACCTGAATTTTCAATGTTACCCCTGGCTATATTTCATAAATATTTATGCCTTCACACTAGAAAAGAGAAGGACACTCGACAAACATTTGGTACATAGACACACCTGAAGTATTTTTCCTGTAATCAAACTGAACAGCATGATAAACAGTCTCTGAGTCAGTGTCTCTGCAGGGTTTGGAAGGTGAAGGCTCTTTGCTCTGATCAGAAACCCAGAGGAGTGCATTTCCTGAGGGATCTCTCTGCTCTGCAAACCAGATGGCCTTGTAGAGACGATACCTTTGGGGCGCTCCGGAGTACCAGCAGACCCTTCGCAGCCTTGTGTATGGCTGGTATTAGCCCCAGTCACTGGTGTTATTTGTACTGTCTGCCTGTGCCAAATTAAGTTTGTCATGACTCCCAATCCAGAGGAAATTTACCAGCCAAGTCTCTCTTCCTCTCGGCAATTACTTCTACAGGAGGACAAGACAATTATTTAACTACAGTAACACACAAGTCAGTGGAAATGCCCCACAAAACTAGGATTGCAAACATGTGCGTTAATATCCCAATCTAAAAAAAAGGCAAGTAAATATACTAGATTTGTCAAACTCTTATCAAGTGAACAGTATTATCGGCCTCTATTCAAGCATGCTTTTCATCTGTTTAGAATAAGTAACCTTATAAAACAGTGATGTGTGTCATTGTTTTTACTGTCAAATCCGCTGAATCTGAAGCTTATGTAAGGTAACCAGAGAAAATTTCTTGTAGTGAAAAAGAAAAAAGAAGAAAAACATCTTGTGATTTTTCTGGTACAAATAATGAAAGCCTAAAGGCGGTGGAAGTCTGTCAATAAACAACGTGAATAAATAGCTAAATGTTTACACACAGAAATATCTTACTATACAACACGCAATTCAAAATACAGCTGTTGATTTAACACCAAATGTTTAACATTACATAAAAGTTTTAAAAGAATGTCTTACAAAATCTGTTCATATGGAATTTCTTCTGACATTTAGTTCATTAACAAATATCTTTAGTTCAATTTGCTCTTCATAAGAATGTAAATGACAAAAGAATTAGCCAACAATAATAATAATAATAATAATAATAATAATAATACAGTTACACCAAACCTTACTTATAGGTATCCCCAAATTTCATTTTTTTTCTCATTTAAGTCTAGGGGGCTGTATATCCACACCCCAATGAAACTTGTATGATAATATTCAATGGGGTCTTGCAAGCGCTCTGGAATGCAGTAAAGCTTGGCAGAAAAAGCACTGTTTTAGAGTAACAAGGATTCTTTTGGGACCCCTGCCAAACCCCCTTTGCTCCTGTGGCTCCTAGCTCCCTCCCTTGATTGGAAAATGAGACAAGTTTCATCAAATTTAGTGCTCAAAAAATACTTCAAGACTACTCCAGGAATTGTCTCTAATTATGAATAATGTTGCACAACATCAGTGAAACTCATAAGGTCATTTTATCACGTTTGTTACATGCTGCCTGGTCAAAAAAAAAAAAAAAGTCACCATTTGGTTAAGGCCAAATTATTGGGCTGTGTCTAGCAAAAAAATCAACTAAGGTTTTAAAACATTAATTGTTTGATGTTTAGCTTAGGGGGTTTATGGGATTCTGATTAGGTTTGCTGGAAGTATGTCAAGAACCCTTCAAATATTATCAAAACTTGGAAGTACTGTATAGTGCTGAACCGTCAACTTTTTGGAAGAAATTTGGTTGGGAAAAAATCATGAATGGAAATCACTTAAAACAAATATTAACTGTAAAAAACATAGCTCTGTTCATTAGTGATAGTAAGAGAATTTCCATATGATGAGAACTCAGAGGATTGGGACTAAACAGGATGTGTGCCCATTAGAAAACCACAAGGCTTTAATATACTAGGGAGCATAAAGATTGGACTAATGAGTTCAGACTGATGGCTATTCCAAAGTGATGGGCAGTGGAATGAAAATGAAATTAAAACAAGCATACTTTTGACTTTTGATTTTTAGATTTATTTATTTTTGCCAGGCAGTGTATAATAATAATAATAATAATAATAATAATAATAATAATAATAATTCAGAAACTGAACGACTACAATAAACATCTCTTCATAGAAAGTCACTATATTAACAATTAAACATTTGTTTTTTGGTAATTAACTATATTGTTTTTAATGTATTTATTATTAGGCTTAAATTATGTGGAGAGTCTGCTATACAAGTTCATGTTAATGTGTAATTATTATTGGAAAAAAATAATAACATTTACTACTAATATATGTACACCTGTCCTTTGTTTTAAAAGCAGAACTACTGTCAGAGATGCTGTTAACGGAATTCAACAGTGATATGCTATAATGGCACATTTTTAATGTGCATACAAACTACATTGTGCTATGATAGTGGATGAAGGATCAGTCATTCTTAGATAAAGACCCAATTAAGTATTTATTATAAACTTAGTATTTTATCGTAATTTCCTAATTGGGGGAACTTCTGAGACATATTAACATATTAATTCAGAATCCCCTAACCTAAACATTTAACTATTCTTAAGTTTTAAACTCAAACCAGGTTTAATCTCAATTTCTCCAGAAGAAACCATCCTGTCTGAAACATCTTAAATGAATACCTGGCATAATCTGTTTTCACTATCATTGTGAAAGATCCAGCATTGCACATTGACGTGTTTTGGCTTTGTATAGTAGACCTGCATGATAGAGAGTGAGATTAAAGCATTTATGGTCTCTTTAAAGGCTGTTATGACACAGTGAGAGACAGAAGAGACTCAACATGCTGATAACCCACTGTTATGAAAAGAAGATGATGGTGATGAAGAGTGATTATGGAATAATAAAGAGATAAAATTATATGATGTCAGATATGCAGTTCATTTAGTGTCATAAAATTATTTCTACCTGCACGTATACTTTAACATACAGTAAGACTCCTTAAAAACAGGTAGAAAATCTAGTGCCCTCCCACAGTCCAAAGACATTTAAATTGATTGCCATTTTCCAAATTGCCCATAGTGTGTGAGTGTGTTTGCTTGTGCCCTGCAAAAAGTTGGAACTCCATACAAGGTGTACCCCTTTTTTGCGCCCTGTGATAGGCTCCAGGTCTCTGGATATACACAGAATAAACAGTATAGACAACGGATGGATAGATACAAATATCAAAGAAAAAAAAATCATGTAATAAATAGTCTAAGCACATGTTGTGCAATCAAAGGACAAATTACTTGAGAGTCTGCAGTGATTTTATTGTTTGAATTAGAAGTTTTATGTAACCCCTTATAATTTCATTCTTGTACTTTAGTCCTTTTATTTAATAAGAAGTGTTTCTGGCCTGCATGAATAACAATTCACTTTTCTTACATACAATCTCTACAATCAACTTCATCCTCACTCCATCATCCTGGGAGAGAATTTTGTCATTCAGTTTATTTGTGAACAAAACATTTTGACCTTTCACCCTGCTCACCTATTCTGGCTTGTTGTTCATTCTAAAGATGATGGAGGTCCGGGGAGATATTTTGCCTTCACACTCCATCACAAGTAAAAATAACACTCAGCTGCTGTTTCCCAATTGCTACAAGATAAACTGTGATACCCTGCTGCTCCGATACGAAGCTAGCTGAAGTGACTGACAGATGTACAAACACACACATTGCCTGTGCTTCTTCTACAGAAACAGGAGGCATGCGCCAATCAAATTCTTAGCCTTGGAAGTTAGATGGGAAACGTGCTGGGAAACTGATGTAAGACAAACTGGAGGAAAAAAGGTCCTAAGTTACCCTTTAACTTTTAGAGCAACTATAAAGCATAAATCGATATCAAACTTTCTTGGAGACAAGTGAAGTTTTTTGTGAAATTTTTTTAATTTAATTTAAAAGCATGTTACAGTTTATTTTATCAAGTGTAGCTATAAAAAGTTAGACAAGGAGTCAGTCAGGGAAAACGAGGGAGAATAAATTTTTTGTTAATATTCAATTCAATAGTTTAAACCACAAAAAATTGTTTCAATATGTCTGCACAGTGCCTAGAGTTAAACTGATTTTTTTTTTTACATTTAACCATGATTTATAATACAATTGTGGGAACAATATATGTTACAAATTTCATCTGAGACCTGGCACGTTTGACCTAATTCAATGATCTCATAGAAGCCACTCTTATACATTAAGACCTGTGATTATATGATCGAACGAGCATTTCCACTTCAAATCATACGCACTGCCTATGCATGTGTACCATGGAATGCTTTTGAAGATTTACTGCAGGAATTTCCCCCTTTTTAATTCCCTGTTATTTTCTCCACCTGGGTTAAAAACGTTCCCCCTCAGCTCTCAGGAAGCCTAAAGGAAATTGGTCTTGGAAGCTCCAAAGTCTACTCCAATCACACTTTAAATGAAAACAGAAAGAAGGAAAGGGAACTTTCAACATGTGAGGTTGAGGTGTTGAAAGATGAGAAAAGAATATTAAACTCATAAAATATCAAATTAAGAATTAAAACAACCAGTGACTGTGATTGGAAAGATTTAGGACTGGAACACAATGGCCGAGTGGAAAAGGATGAAGGAGTGTACCGCATATAGAATAATATCGCTAAGCTTTCACATAAAATTACTTATTGATTTTAGTATGCTAATAGCATCTTGAAAATCTTTACTTGTTGTAAAGGGAATTGGAATTGTCTTAAAGAGAATTACAGTGAAAGTAACCTGGTGATTGATGGTGCATGGCAATTCATCAAGTCATAAAGACAATGGGTCTTTATTTAAATCCATTCCCCTGGGAAATGTCTCTAAAACACTAAGAAGAGTGAACATTGTAGTAAAGAAACATTTGGGTATAATTAAATCAGTACTTTTACTTTAGATTTTTGTATATACAGTAGAGGGGAAAAAAAACTCAGTTCCTTTCTCTATATAATCCACTGCTACACTAATGCATTTTAAAAGTGCTTGGATACCGTCATAGTAGAAACTTTTCTCAATACACCAGCGCCATTATCTGACTGCTTGCTTCATGCCTGAAAGGCTGGCCTCCCAGGAATTCCTTTAGGGGCCCAAACATGAAACCACTTGGAGCCAGGACAGGCACTGTACTGTACATGTAATGTTTGTGAATGATTGTGTGTAGAGGTCCCACAGACAAATGTTTCTCTTCTGCAAATTGGCAACAAGTTATCTGTCCATTTTCAAGGATCAGGCATTTTATTCATTGAATGGTGACAGGAACGACTGCAGTGGGCTCTGAGCCATCTTGGCCGGGTTCATTATTCACAGATGCATGGTCTTCTTTAATACGTTTGCAACATTCAAAGGTTTTACTGGGGCTAAGAATCTCATCACTGGCACCAGCAATCGGCTCCTTCATTCACAAGAAATTTCATCACAAGTCCCAGTTTGCTTTGAAAGTTTTTCACTAGACAACTTTACGTTATATACTTTTACTTGATCACTACTTTAACTTTTTCTGAAGTTAATTATTATGAAAGTAGCAGTATTTTTACTGGAGTCAGTACTCTTTCCACCGTTGCTAATGAGACAGCAGGAAACTAGGAGAGAAACATGGACTCTTAAAATTGTGCATTCAGTTGGATTGAATGAATGTCTCTTCTGAAAAGAGGAGAAAACAGCCTGAATATTCCCTATCACTCGTCTTTTCTGTGGGAGAATAGGCAGATGGAAGTCTCATCAGTGTCAAAGACGATTACTCTGTTTTCATTACGGCCTTTTGTGAAGTGTTTGAATGAAATGTCGTGACCCAAAATGAATGCCACATGAACATGAATGGAGATAATGTGTGGGCTGAAAAGACGATGGGAAACTGAAGGTAAGGGACACTTTGGGTGAACTGGAGGAGAAAAGGTACAAGAAGAAGAGGTGGAATTACCTGCATGCACATGACCATATTCAGTATGAGATCCTTGATGAAGTGAAAAACACCACTAAATGCTGATCTAGCTTGTACTGTTCACACTGTTCAAGACATTTAATTCAAGACACACTTGTGTATCAGACAGAAAGTCATCCTTAAATCCATATGTATGATTTCACTTTATGTTCTACTGATAGCACTGTCTGTGATGTTTATGGAAAGCTCTTGATCTCTATCTCCCTTCTTATCTATATCTCTTATTCCTTTTTTCTAGCCATGAAGTTTTGTCTCCATGACGACTGCTTAGCTCCTATGTTTGAAAGGAAGTGATGGGTTTATTGGGTAAATAGACCTCTTTTAGCTCTCAGGAGAAATGCCAAGAAAAGAAGTGGGGGCGGTGTAATAGCAGAGATAGAAACAGATAGATCTGCTGGATGTGTCCTTGCATTGTTGCCAGTGTGTGAGGTCAGAGCTAAAGCCGGAAAGAACTCATCACTATTCTAAGTACTTTAATTAATTAGCTGCTGCATTGGCAGGAAGCAAAAGAGATTTATTGTCCCTTTTCATTTAATTACTGCAAGAGAAAATTGGGTATTACCATTGTCAAACTGTTTTATTGATTATATTAGAATTACAGCTGTATTTTATTGTTAATTGTTGCTCACTGGTTTATTGATTTCATTCATTTTCTATAAAGCTTCTCCTTTGAAAGGGCATGAAAAACCTGGAGCCTATCCAAGAAGACTTAAGGAATAAGGAAGGGTACACCCTGGACAGTGTGCTAGTCCACTGCAGGGCACGTACGCACACACACATGCATATACAGCACACATACACACACATGCTCACACACGCATTCAATTTGAGCAATTTGGGAACACCTATTAGCCTATTCTGCGTGTCTTTGGGCTGTGGAAGGAAACCCAGCAAGCATGGGGAGAACAGACTGAGGCAAGAATCGAACACTCTACCTATTTGCACCATTTCTTGTAAACAGTTGGTCTTTAAAAAGGTCTTTTTAAAGACCTACTGTTTTTTAAAACAGTAGGTCTTTAAAAAAGTAAATTCAAATTCAAATTCAAATTTTGTCATATACACAGTCATACACAGTACAATATGCAGTGAAATGCTTCTACAACTGCTCGTGACCTTAAAATCAAGATTATCAATAAGAGAAATATTATGGAATAGAATAAGAATAAAATATTTTTAAAAAACTTAGTTGCAGAAAAAAATAGAAGAACAATATATAAAATATAAAATTTGAAAGAAAAAAAAATATATATA
>JAQMYJ010000038.1:9800492-9817146 GCA_030014305.1 Clarias laeviceps
CTCCACATCATTGCATTCAGTTTTTATTCACAATTTGTTTAGTGTCCCAACTTTTTTGGAATCCGGTTTGTATATATGTGGTCTTTTAATATCCAAAAGTCCTTATTATCATGAAATGAACTAATGTCTGAACAGGTAGGGGTATAATGAGTTGTAAAAGGTTTTACACAACATGGTAGTAAAGAGTATTTGGATATTGTATAAATCAGAGGTACTGAATTAAAATTTATGAGGGTCTGGTCAATAAAATGTTCTTCAAGCTGAGATCCGAATTTCATGTTTGTGGTAGGATTCATATCTCTATATATGCAGTAGTTCTAAGTCTATATAAATAAGCATTAATGTTTTTAATAGCATTTCGATAATATTTATTGTCAATTTTTAGTAACTACATTAAACATGAGAACAGTTTGATTGTTGGTTCCCTTGTATATTTCCTTGTATTTGGAAATGGAATGCAAAAAACTATTTTCACAATTAATTAATTCATCTTTAGTGAATCTTCATTTGCGCATGGCTGAGCTGTAAATGATTGTGAAAGGACTCTGGTTGCTCTGTCATACCAGGCTCTCCAAATCTTGTTTTATCTTATAGTAGCGCTCTGAACTGAGGTCTGCCATTTAGTATACTGTATTATGGTATAAACCATTATATGAAAATAGTATACAGTAAACTAAAGTACTATTCTTTATATATTTATCTGTATAATCTTGATGCACCATATTCTCCAAAGATTTTCAGAATTTAGGAGACTTTCAGATGTTTTTGAGAAAAAAGTGTCTAGAATCCCTTTGGGGGAATCCTATCAGTGTACTGTACATTAAAATAGAATCATTTAACCATCCAAAGAACCATCATAGAAACCTTTTGTTTTAATAAGATAGTATAAAACAAGATATAACAATTATGAATCAATATTATATATATTGGTCCATGCATTTGTTAGATAAAGTGCTCCTAGCATGATCAAATTGCTTTATTAAAAAAAAAAAATCAGTAAAGTGTGTTTATGTACAGTACATAAGCATTAGCATGATGATGAATACAGATGAGAAAGAGGTACATATGGCAAAATGGTTTAGAGGATCCTAGTGTACACAGCTCTAGCGATTTGAGTTATCTGGCTATTATATCACACTAGAGCCCCATCACTTGTACAGATGGATGTTATGTGGCTTATTAACTAGCATAAATTCCCGCCTGTCCTGTATAATCACTTTTCTACATAGTCAGGTACCTAAAGGGGTTGTAAGAATGACAAAGCAACACATATGTCTGAACAAAAATATCCATGAGGTGTGTCTGAGTCTGGAAGAACACTGGATTTGACTCTGAACTCTTGAACACATTTTGTTTGTAATGTTACAACCAGAAATATGATTTAGTAAAACTAAATTGTGCATTATCAGTGGGTGTGTTAAGGGGAAAGAAGCAATTGTTAATGTCGTTATGTAAATGAGGTTTGTGTGTGCATGTGCTAATTCCCCTTAATAGTTTGTAAATTCAAATCTCAAAGATAATCAGAGGGTCTCAGGGCGAACTGAACTGAGCTTGACTCGTAGAAATTAAGGGTTGTGAGATGCTTTAAAAACATGCTTTCAAAATGCAACACAAACAAAGTGTGTAATGAGTGTGTTATTTTAGTGACTTAATTGCGGCTCCGTTTCAATGTTCTCGGTAAATAACTAATGTGAAACCAACATTGCTGCAGGGATTAAGTCATTGTTTTAAGAAACTCAGGCATATTTTGAACAAACTTACTCATAATCAGTTTTCACAAATGGTGCAATGGTAAGAAGGGGTTTCTAAACATGTAATAACTGTTTAACATCTCAAAATATTGACTTAATACCACACAGTGTTAACACAACATTATTTCATTTGTCAGTGATTTGGTGCAAAACAGTAAACACAACTTTCACTGCAGGTACGTAATTTTAAATGACATACTGTAGTGCTCAAAACAGAATCTACTGTGACTGTGCATAGTTCAAGGTCAGGAGTCTGTCCAATATACAGCATTGTGTAAAGTCTTGAGCCAACCTTTAAATAAAATTAAATGATAAAAGTTAAATGAATGAAATGGAAACTAATATTTTACTAAATCAGCCTGTAAGTGCCTAAAAATACAATAAAAAAATTGGTTGTTTATGTACCAACCTCAGCAGCAACCTCAATTCCCCCCTCGTCTGTTCCAGCCACTCAGCATTCAGCATCAGCCATATACTAATCACCGGCCTGATCATACTGTATGTCATCATCTGCACCTGTTTCTCACTTGTTCATGCATTAAGTTTGTGTGGCATTGTGTGTCTTAACAAACAAACCAAAAAAATCCTCTGTAACAGGTAAAGTACAGAGACTAGACTGAAAATGACAGCAAAAAAAAATGGCAAAATAAGAGCCATAAAAGTCCTTCAGCAATCCTGGAGTACACTAAAATTACATTAAAAATACAAGAAAGTCAGACTTTTTGAAAGCAAATGTGAAGAAATGAGGAGTGGCCCAAGACTTTTGCACAGTACTGTATACAATCGGTTTGAGAGAAATACTAATTGAAGAGTGATCTAGCTGGTGTGTTAAGAAAAGAACAGTATGTAAGCAATTTAGATCAATTCATAGGTTGGTTGTAGATAGTCCTTTACCCTAATTCAATTAAATTCAAATGTATTTATATACTGAAGCACTTCCAACAATGGACACTGTGACAAGGCAAAGTTACAGAACTACAAATTCTACACATGATTAATAAAATTTAAAAAAAATAGTATAGATTTATACATTGATAGTTTTATCAGTTTGTCCTTATGATTTAATGGTGACAAGCTAAAACTCTAGGCTAAGATGACATGAGGAAGAAACCTTGAGAGGAACCAGAATCAAAAGGGAACTCAAATTCAGGTGATTATTTGGGTGATAGCGGATAGTGCAACCACAAATAAATCCATTCTATAACAGTTTTGTAACCAAGGTAACATCAACACTGTGGACTTTGTGCTAACTAAAACACATTTCCTTTTATACAATTGCACATTTGACCATATAGCACACAAATGTGCAACTGTATAAAAGGAAATGTGCTTTTGTTAGCCCACAGTGTTGATGTTACCTTGGTTACAAAACTGTTCTTGGCAGTTGATGTCCTAAAACTACTGGAGCAGTTGCAGTCAAAAGCCATCATGGAGTAGCCAGCAGTTTGTAGTCAAGTGGTTTGTATCAGTGCAGTCTAAAGTCATCATCATACTTTTGCACCAAGTGGAATTACAGTATCCTGTGCTGTCACATGTAAACCTCCTGGCCAAAAAAAAAAATCACAATTTCAGAAGAGTCAAGTTATTAAGCAAGGAAAACAAATTAAGATATCTGGGTTAGGAACCATTGAACACATTACCAAAACCGGGAAGTCCAGTGCAAGAAATGTGGATGGAAAAAAAACATAAATGGAGAAAACCCAAACACTTTGTGAAGTTGCATGGTACAACTAATTAATAGTAAAACATATAGCGATGTTTACTAGTGAAAGTAAGAGGATTTCCATACACACACAATGTGAAGAGAACTTAAATTTGCCATGATGTATAGAGAGGGTACTTTGGAAAAAGGCTGTGTGGTCTGATGAGTTGATTGTATTTCAGAGTGTGTAAGAAGGGAAGCTCATGAAGCAATGCACCCATCATAACTCTAGTGCCCACTGTACAGGCCTCTGGAGGTAGTATTTGATCTGGGGGTTCTTCAGTTGGTCAGGTCTAGTGGGCAACATTATGTGGCAATGACCTGAATGACAAGGGCACCACATAAATATAGTTTTTTATTCCCTGATTTATTCCCTGAAATTGTTGAGTGTTTCTGGAAGCAGAAGGAATCGTTTTCACACATGAACTGGCCACCACATTGTGTGTTGCAATCAAAACTAGGTTGTTTTTTTTTGGCCAGGCAGCATATCCATAAGCTGACCATATGAGACAGCAGTAGTGAGTGGTCTCCAAGTGATGAGAACTTTATAAAGAAGCTCTTCAAGATAGATCAGGCAGGTCCAGAGAGCAGAAAGGGTCAGGATCACTGGTAACTCAGGCGTGCCATGTGTACTGTAGGTAAAATTGTTTAGTAGGACTAATGCTTAAAACAGACACCTTTTGGTATGTTAACTCATGTAAAAAATTAAGCCCTTTTTAAAATCTGTAAGTAAATTTTAGTAAGTATACATGCTTGTACATTTGATCTTGATGTTTTTGAAAAATGCACAGTAGGCTCATTATATTGGTAGCTTAACATATCCATATGGAGTAAACCTTTTTGCTGCTACTTTGACACTACAAGCCAAATTAACTCTGATCTGGAAAGCTTCAGCTATGTTATAAACGGCAGGATAAAGGATTTTCTTTAGGACTGAATCTAACTAACTAACTGCATAAAAACTTGTGCAAGTTCTTACATTGAACTTCATAGTGTACTGTACAGGTAACATTCCACCCAGTTGCTACATCTCATTTATTGTGCTCTCTGTCTAATTACTGCTGAGTATTTTTATTCATTTATCTTTATTATTCTGGCCAGGGATGCTTTAGATCTGGGGCAAATCTCAGTAATACTTAGTGAGTGGTGAGAACACACACCTATAGACAGTTGAGTTACAGTAGTTGGTCTACCTGCTGACATTTTTTGTCTGGGGAGCTGTAAGAAAACTGGGGCACCCAGAGAAAACCCACATGGTGAACATGTGGTGGTGACATAGACAGTAACTCAGGATCAGGTTCGGACCAACTTAGATTCATGGCAGTGTTTTTTTAATATATCACTATATGCAAAAGGTCAACATTTTCTTTCCATATACTCCGACTCTGACATTCTGTGCATGATGTCATTACCAATATGGATGATGTGGGAATACAGTGAATGGTATGTCTGAAACACTCATTAACAATAATGACCTCTCACTCTTTATGGCTTTGTGGCTATCAAGTTTAATCACGACGTCCTGTTCTTGTGTTTAAGGCTAACTTTGATCTATTTACCATTACACTCAACAGAGGTCCGCCACCATCTGGATCTAACCAAACCAGTCCATGCGACGGTGTATGTCATTTATGAAGACATGTTATATTTCATGATTGTATAATATAGTCCTACTTGGTGAATGAGAAATAAAAAAAAGTTATTTAGCGAACAGCTACAAGTGGTCTATTGTTTCAGAGAGCTCAAACATCAAGTCTAAAGCCTTTGAATAAAGCCTAGTAAAAAAAGAAAAGAAAAAAAAAACGCCACAAGAGCAACGTAGAATGGGAACCATCAGCCGTCAGCTATGCTTCAGTGCTTAATGAGACATACAGTTGCTCAGTAAGGTCAGCAGCTGAAGCATTCACTTCATTTCCATCTCACAGGGCCAAACCACAGCCATGGTGGCATTACAGCAAATTTAAACTGACATGGTGCAATTTAAGTGGCTACTCGCTCCATAAGATTATAAGAAAAAATCAGATTGCGGGTGAATCATAGACTCTAAGGAGTTTCTTCAGATGTGCTGCAACTGCTGCGAAACAAATCAAGATAGAATTAGTGAGCGGTAAACTCTCAGGATGGAATGATGACTTTCACTCATATCAGATGCTTCTGTCTATCGGAAATTACTGCATAATTATGAAGCAATGAGATTCCCTCAGAGACAACTAAACACACCATAAACTGAAAAGTGAATGTCTGCAGCTTGACATGCCTAAAATAAACAAACTTCAGAGCAGAAATGCCGACCTGTAATGGGATTATGATGATGAAGATACCATGTGCTTGCAGAGAGCGCAAGCACAACACAGAAACACTGATGGAGGCAAAGCAGTACAATTAAATGATATTCCTGCCCAGGGATATTGAATTTTTTTTTATTTTATTTTTATGTTAGCCTAATTTGACTGCACCTGCAAGTAAAAAACAGTTTTTTATTCATGTGCAGCATGCTTATTTTAGTTATTTAATACAACAGTTATGTTCTGTCAAACCTTTTATTAATGTTTGATTGGCAGGGGCGAGGGCATTCCATGAGTGAGGATATCTTGGCACAACTCCACTTGGATAAACGTCAGCTGTCTTCAAAATTCCATTGATTTAATTCGAGCTAGCTGGACTACAGGCAGCAATTTTTTAAATGCTACATTTGACAATGTGGCAGCACAGTGACTTAGTGGTTAGCACTGTCGCCTTGCACCTCCAGGGTCCGGGTTTAATTCCCACCTCAGGGTCTATGTGCATGGAGTTTGCATGTTCTCCCCATGCTTGGTGCGTTTTGCTCCAGGTACTCTGGTTTCCTAGGCTGATTGGTTCTCCCAAATTGCCTGTAGTGTGTGAATAAGTGTGTGTATGTGTGTGCTCTGCGATGGATTGACACCCCGTCCAGGGTGTCCCCTGCCTCATGCCCTAAGTCCAAACCACCCTGTAACCCTGTATACAGGAAAAAGCAGTATAGACGACGAGACAAGATGAGACATTTGACAATTGTCGAGTCAGAAAATGAATGAACGACTTAACATGAAACGCTGCCTTCACTTGAGTTTACAAATGAATGACCAAACATCATCTCAATCAGTTTCGATGGGAAGCAAAGAACGTATTTGTTGCTCGGCAACATGTCTAAACCCTATATGGACTATTTTTTGAAGCGGAGATTGAAGAAACAAAATAGGAATACACAGATATAAAAACACTGGTGTCTTCAAGCACATTTTGTCAGCAGTAGAACTGTCACATAAAAGCAATATGGTACCCATGTTTGTAGAGTTGTTAAAGGATATCGCCATGCTATTTACATATTAGTTCATATTATTTATTTTGTAAGGAGAGACCAACATGAGTATAAAAATCAGGCAAATATAGGCTTAGATCCTTAATCCCCAAAGTTTTGTGAGGTAAAGGAAAGTTGATGGGAAGAGCTGTTTTTTTTTTTTTTTTTTTGGTGATCTGCAATGGATTTGCTCCCTATCCAGTGTACAGTATGTTCACGCTTCATATCAAGTGCTTCTGCTTTAGTTCCACAACGCTGATCAGGATGCATGAATAAATTTTAATTAATAAATCAATCTATCATTATTTGGAGGTCTGGTCTGTGAGCAATTTTAAGGTTCCTTTGATATTCAAAGCACGTAATCATCATATTTTCAGTTTCTGGTTGCTCTTAGAATTTTTTTTTTTCCGGTAGTTTAAATGCCTCTGTTCTGGAAATGTGCCTAGCCATGTTGCAGCTCCGGGTGGTCCTGCTGGGCTTTTGGTTAAAGCCAATCTTTCAGTCTCTCTAGTCTGACCAGTACAAAGAGCATAACAGCTGAACCACAGGCTATGGAAAAAAATGAACAGTTATCTTGTTTGTGCTTTTTGATATTACTTTACTTTGATTTCACACACAAATAGACAGACACAACAACAGATACACACACACACACACACACACACATTTAGCTTAGCTAATCCACTTACTTGGCTGTTTTCTGGGAAGTGAAAAGAAAGTAGAAAACACATATGGACAATAAGCTCAGGTTTAAACCAGGAACCCTGAACATGTGGGGCATCAAGACTACCCACTATTTCACCTATTCATTCATCATATATTGAGAGTGGGGGAAGACTCTTTGGGTGATACAGTGGCTCCAGCATTGCATCCTTACAGCTGCAGGGTTCATTTGGATTTTTCTATGTTCTCGCTGGGAGAGAGGGACAAACATTCAGAAGTGATGTGTCTTTATTATCAGCAAAAAAAGAATCATATTTAAGCCTTTTAGCCTAGCGCTCTGGGTTATGTATGCCCTGTACATCAAAAGAACAAAGTCATTCACATGTACATAAGTCATATGGAGACTTGGAGACAGGCAGACAATAGCAAGCACATTAGCATTTTCTGTCAAGACAAAGCAGTTCCAGCGAGTCGTTTGCATCAATATTCATCTTGACATGGGTTATAGAAAGTATTACCATACAAGGAATGAGGAAGCACAATGAGGGGGTTGTTTTATGGGCACATAATGTACATCAAAGAGAGATATAACAGACATTGGAAGATGCACACAAAATCTCAGAAAACCTTAAAGTTCCCATATCTCTCTCTCTAAGTTCTCCATGCCCTCACCTACACAAAACATGCCAGTAAGTGGATTATCTACCCTATAGGGTCCAATGAGTGTGAATATGTGTGTGAATTTGTGTGCATGATAATCTGTGATGGACTGGTGTTCCATTCATGGTGTATTAGATCCTCACTCCCAGTGTTCCCAAGATCCCAAGACTCCAAAACAAAGAAGAAGGCTTAGCCTTGGTACCCTATTTACTGTAACACTATTAAACTTATTAACTGATCAAAATATTAAAGTCATTCTTGCACACAAAATACTTATAGCCAATACAGAAATTAAATATATGGACATATACAATATGTTAAATGTTTTTTACTGTATATGTTACATATAACAAGCCTGTATATCTGTTAATGATAATCTTAGTCAAGGTGAGTCGGCAGTTTTTCCCATGAACATTCAGCTAGTAGAACATCTGATCCTTAAAAATTGATGGATAACTTGTCGCTAATTTTTTGAAGAGATGCATCCGTCTGTAGGAACTGTACGAACACCACTCACACGTTACAGAAACTCGGCTGGGTGTTATTGCCATATCTGGTGTACAGTCCTGACCGCACTCCGAGACATTTCCACATGTTTGGGTCATTAAGGGAGTTCCTCGAAGGCGAGAGTCTCAGATGTGAATCAGGCAGTCTGGTCATGGCTCCAGTGCACTGAGAAAACTCTAATGAAAATGAAAGCTGGAATAAGTGCGTTAGTGTAGCAGGAGATTATATAGAGAAATAATGGGAGTTTTTACTTTCATAATTGTGCTCTGTTATTCTGCACAATCAAAAGTCCAAATTTGACTTGCATCCCCTCATATATCTTTTTTGCTTTGTTTTTTAACTACAAAAGTACAACCCTACAATAAAGCTGAAAATAAGTGGCTTTTAATAACAGTCTGGATGTAGCTGCTTTGGCCATTATGCAACATAATGTGCAGTTACATACAGTATAAAAAAATCCAAATGATTTTTAAGGATACTCCCAAAAGCATGTTTTTTAATCTCTTTTAACAGAATAGTATGAGAGCTTTCTCAGCTTTGGCAGGTTTTCTCAGCACTTTATTTGTATGTGATATGCATAAAGGTCTCCAGGCCAGACCTGTGCTGTTATTTATGGAGATTTTTTTTTCTGTTCAGAAGGAGAGGATCAGCGATAACCTTTGGCACTTTCCACCGCCTGGTACAAAGATAATGAAACAGCGTCAACAGACTTCTCAACAGCACTATAAGAGCGAGCTATAATAGGAAACAAATGTAGTTCAAGTGAAGCTTACTTTCATCTGTTCTTAAAGTTGTGGAATTTTTTATCCTCAAATTATGCTTGTAATCTGTAAAATACATGGATGGAGAGAGAGAGACAGAGAGAGAGAGAGAGAGAGAGAGAGAGAGAGAGAGAGAGAGAGGGACTTGGCTGACGAGTGCTCCATGACCTCACACTGCACTGGTCTTTCAGAGGTCAGGATTAGACACGATGACATAAGGATTATCCGGGGTCAAAGTTCAGATGAGATGTCTCCTGTGTTATGTTTTAGTGACCTTGAGTCTTAGCAAATGTTTGCCTTTTCACAGCTGAAGACTATTTCATGCTTTTGTTGTATAATGTTATTAGGATCAGACAGAGCTTTTATAGAGAAGTCGAATTTTGTAGGTTATTTGAAGGATAGTGATCAATGTTTTGTTTTAACCAGGGGTTAAAATCATTCTTGCTGGTGATAGGTAGTCAAATAGTGAGGAGAATAAACCAGTGATGTAATGGACAGTCTCTTTCTGTCTCAACTTATTCTGCTTTAAAATACCGTCTGATAACTAACTGTTTCTGAGTTGAATCCTGAATATTGTTAGACTTTGAGCCAGTGCACTACTGTATATAGGTTGTAGAACCTTTTGTTCCACACAACATGTAGCGCTCTTGTTCAGGGGTGGGAAAGAGATTTGTTATTCAACCTTGCGTTAGAAGCTGTTGCTAACATTAAACGTGTGCAAAAAGGTGACATGAGTCATGAACCTGTCAGTGTGTCAGCGGAAGCTAACACTCACTTTAATGAAAGATCAAAACAACTTGGACATTCAGAGACAATTGAAACTGGCTTTGTAAAGAAATTACTAAGGAGACAAAGTGTTCTTTAAGATGACATAACACCAGCAGGTGGTTTTTCTTGCTGAAGGTGTTTCTATGACTGGTTTTGAATGTGGGTTTTGGCAGGCAGCTGCTCTTGCCTCTTTCCAGTACTGTAGATCGTACTGACTTACCTTCATCCATGGTTCAAGCCTGGATACAACTTCAATTGTAAATTTTGCAAAATGCTCTTAAAAGAAAAGTCCACTCTAAAGCATGTTTTTATGTTCATACAGTATTTTTTGGTTGTGGGATATTATTTCCTGTTATTCCTGTGAGGGTTTAGCAATAGTGGTCTACATTTACATCACATGAGAACATTGATAGTGAAGTTACAAAAAAATTAAATAAGAGAAATATCTGCAGCATAATACACACACTAGGCTTAAACTTCCAAAATGAGAAATAGCAACACCACACAGATGCAGGTTAAGTTTAAGCAGAGACTGAAGTGCCGTTGCATTGTTGTGTTTCCATTCATCCATCTGATGGCCAGTGGTGACCACTGTATTTATTCCTAATTTTATGACCTCCCATCAACATTCACACATGCACCAACACCTTATGGGCAATTTGGGAACAGCAATTAGCCTAATCTGCATGTCTTTTGACTGTGGGAGGAAATGGGAGTACCTGGTGGAACCCACCAAGCACAAGGAGAACATGCAAACTCCATGCACACAGACCCGAGTCGGGAATCAAACCTGGACCCTGGAGGTGCAAGGCGACAGTGCTAACCACTACACCACCATGCCACCATTACTTTAGTTACTTACAGATACAGAAAGCAATAAATACATCTCTCTAGTACAAATATCAGCAGGTAATCAGAAGTATTGTCGGGAATGTGGGAAAATATTAATGGAAGAAGGTTAAAAAAAATCATCATTATGAAATAATGCAAGTCATTCAGCACTTTTTGAATTGAATTACATTTTCATTCAGTGATTTATTTTATATTACTTTAAATATCGAACAGACTTTTTTGGTAGAAAAGCTCAGTGAAATGTTTTAGTGTTATGTGCCAAAGCTAACAGGCACAAAGCCCCAGCTATTAGAGCCCAATATCCAGAGTGCATGCCATGTTCAAACCTGGCAGCTTTCCCCCCAATTTTCCTCTGCTCTTTCAGGTCGTAGTGCCCTTGAGCAGGACATAAAGAGGGACATACTGTTATGAGTGTCTGGAAATTATTATAAAGCACTCTTTTCTAGTGCACACCCTAACCATACGCTGTCATATCCAAACACTTTACACAGCCTCTCCAAGGGCAACCCTCTGCAAACAGACAGTGCTGGCGTGACACTCCACTGAGAGACTAGTGTTTCAGCCTGCCAACCCACACAAATAGACACACACACACACGCACACACACACACAAAATGTGATTTACTCTGTCACAAATGTCACAGCAGTGCTGAATTGCCAGAGTATTATTACACTGTAGTGGGACTTTTTGAAGCAAATAATTGTCAATGTGAAATCTGCATCTAGAACAAGCCTCAACATCATCCAGTCTCCAAACAAACACAACAAACACATGGAATCACATCAGGAACACAGCCAAAAAAGTGCAGAACAACCTCTCATCAACCTTCACTTATTTGTTTGGTGCCCTGGGAACAAAATATATATTGTCTTTTTTTTAACTACGTATAAACACTGCCCGTTAAAAATTTTTGCCATTTCAAAAGGGTCAAATTATTGGCCTGTGACAATTTAATAAAAAAATAAGATAAAAAAAAAAAAAAACATTAAAATGACTGAAATTGAGTTAAGAATATCAAAACTTTGACACCATTAATTCATAGGACTGGGACTAAACAGATGTGTCCTTAATAGTGATGAATGCACTTCTTAGTGAGATTAATCTGGAAAAAAAGGCTTCAATTTGCTAGGAAGCATAAAGATTGGCATTTGCAAATGCAATGCAAAAAGGCCATGTGATCCGATGAGGGTACAGAAGGAAGTGTATCATGGTAAGAAAGGAAGCACCTGAAGTGATGCACCCAAAATGTATAATGTCCACTGTACAAGCCTCTGGAGTTGCTTCAGTTGGTCAGGTCTAGGCCCAGCAACGTTATGTGGCAATAACATGAAGTCAGCTGATGACATGAATGTACTGAATGACCAGGTTATTAAATCAATCATGGCACAGGCATATTCCACTGCTTAAATTGTAAAAATAGTGTTTCTGGGAGCAGAAGACATCATTTTCACACATGAAGTGGTCACCATATTGTACGCCATAATTTAAACTAAGGAGGTTTGAACAATTCAATTCAATTCAATTCAATTTTATTTGTATTTTTAATTGTCATTGTTGCAAAGCAGCTTTAAGAATAAGAAATTATGGAAGTTTGTATAAAATGTGTATGAATCAAAATGACGGCGAAAAGGAAAGACTCCCTGAGATGGCAGTAGGAAGAAACGTTGAGAGGAACCAGACTCAGCAGGGACCCCATCCTCATTTGGGTGATAACGGATAGCAGGGATTGATCTGCAGTCATACTGTGTTTTAGGAGGATGGAATTTCAGTATAACAGGAGATGTGTTTAAGTTAATATGGAGTCCAGTTTGTAAAGAAAAGGTTAGAGTGCATAACGCTGTGAAATATAATAATTCGGAATGTAAAAAATAATTAATAATAAGCATTATGAGTATCAGTCTTTTTATTAACACCTGATGCAATCCTTAAGGCCCCCATTACACTGACGTTCCCGACATCTGCAAAAAATTAATAAATATATAAAATGATGCACTAAGAACTTATACAACAGCATGCATGGGAAACTGTAATGTGCAACACTTTTTTGGACATGTTTTTAAAAAAAAAAAAAAAAAAGCCTGGTGAAGATGTTATCAATGCAAGATGCAGAACTTAATAAGAAGTGGGAACTTCATTGTCTTCTTATCAATATGATGAGGGCTCACCCTGCAATGTGCAAAATCATAGAAAAAATATTTTTTAACATGGATTTTCTGCAAACAACCATAAAAAGAAAGCACCCACATAATAAAACTAAATGGTATTTGAGTAAGAATGTGAAGACTGTGAATAACATGTCAGAGTTCACGCAGGTGTATAAGTCAAGTCTTTAGTTGAATCACTCCCTCTGTCTTTCTCACTGTGCATCAATGAACCCTGCTATCCTAAATGATCAACAGTCACCTCTCTGCCTCGTTGAGCTTCTCCACACCCGTATCATTGGACAAGAGGGCCTGATCTCTGAACCTGGATGCAGCACTCGGAACATAAATCACCTCTTGTGTATGTGTTGTGAGTGTGCGTCTGCAGATGTTCAGCACATGCCTGTCTAGCATAGTTCACACTTCTGAATTTCTGGACTTTCACAAGAACACATTCTCAAATAGACATATGTGATCTTCAAAACCAGTCTCCAATAATAGATAGCATAACTTTACATATCAATAACATCTGTGGAGTCTTCTCATGTCTACATTTCTATAGAACACAACAGATCTCTGGTTACATTTTAGTAGTGGGAGTCTTAGATAAACACGAAGTCATTACTAATAAGAGTGTAATGCAATAGTAACATCTAGTTTGGGGTTTTACACCAAACCAGTGTTGAGTGCGACAGTAGATCCAGATTGGTCAGGAGGTGTTAATTAATGTTCCGTGACAGCTGTGAAAAAGGGGTTGTCATGAATGTGTTCTAATACATTATTAGTTTTGGAAGGAGTCTCCAGTGTCAGCACTCTGTTACAGTTTTCTCCCACAAGAAGATTCTTCAGGATGGAAGTCTTAGTGCTTTTCAGTTAATTAATTATTTTTTATTAACTTTAAATCCTTTGAGATGTGTTGTTAATGAAAACTTGTCAATGTTGATGATTATTTTCCTATAAAAGTGTTGAAATATACTGTATTTCATAATCATATAATATTTCTTAGTGAACCTCTAAGAGTGTGCTGTGGTGTCTAATACTGGGATGTTAGCGGAGGATCCTTTGGGCGCTGTGGGTTCATGGATCAGATCTCTTTGTTCCGGTGCATTCCATGGATGCTCAGTTGGGTTGAGATCTGGGGAATTTGGAGGACAGATCAACAACCTCGAACTCTTTGCACCCCACATACTGTAGAAGGCTGTGATGCACTGGGTTGTTCTCATACTATCACATTGACTCTTTTCAGCAATTTGAGCTACATTGGCTTTTCCTTGGGATTAGACCAGACAGGATGACCTTTGATCCCCACAGGTATAGTTGAGCCTTGGTTGCCCAAGATCCTGTCACTAGTTTGCTGATATGTAATCGAGAGTCACTGTTATTCACCTGGCCTTGTGGCTGTTGTGTTGTATTTAGATTCCATCAGTTGAATTATTTGTTTACTTACTTTCAGTACAAGTAATTATTTTGTTAAAACAACATTTAATCAAGAAGTTGTTTAGACAGCATTATACTGTACTTAAAAGACATAAAAAGTTAAAGAAGATGTAGCAGTATTTGTAGCAATATATGCTCACACATAAATAGGGTAATACTAAATAAAGTGCTAATAAGATGAAAATAATGCCAGTAACTGATCTTTACATTTATTATTCATCTATGCTTTATTTATCTACTCACCTGTGCTATAATGAAATGTTGTACTACTAAACGTGCTACTAAAAATAAAAAAACTGAAACGACAGGTAAACAAAATCAAAGCTTAAATAGGGAATACAATATTCTTTTCCAGTTTAGCATTACAGTGTTGTTATTGCAAATCTAAGGAAATATTTCTAAAGCATTTTATGTTAGCACATGCAGTATTTTTTTCTTAGATGACCTGGATTTTTATTCGATTGTGATTATTTACAGTAAATAGATCAAAACTAATAAAAGTATGTGCCAGTTATCTGGTGTTAATAATAATAATAATATATAATTTTATTACTTAATAATAATAATAATTTTATTAATTAATAATATATAATATTAATACTATTACTACTACTAATAATAAAAAATAATAATAATAATACAAAGCAGAACTTACCATCCACTCTATGCACAACGGTTTATAATCAAGCATGGATCAAGGCTAAGTTAAATTGAGTGGAGTAGAGGAATACCTCTAGGCAGCATTTCTAGTCCATTGTGAGGCTTTCTTTGAACCATGATGACCGAGGTCCACTCTTACACACATGGGCTTTCACATTCTAATAAAACTATGTCAACAAGTCTAAAACAATGAGCCAGTATGTAGGGCAACATCACCAGTGTAGAGACATGTAATATAGCTTGTTCTGTCTTGATTTTAGAACAGTATGGAATTTGATTGATCATGATTAGATTCAGACAGCAACATGACAGCAACTGGCATTCACAATCATATAAGAAAGTATAGTTTGGACCAAAACATGTAAACCATACAGTTCTAAAATCAAGACAGAACAAGCTATACGAAGATTCTAGAGCAGTACCTTCTGTTGCGTGTGTATATTTTTCCCCACTATTAATGCGCCATTTCAGAGAAAGGCATATTTATGGAGCACCAGGGAAGCTTCTCCAAGTCTAAGGTCACTTAATAGGTTACTTCACTAAACGCTTGGGGTCCACAGATGTGCTCCATAAATATGCATGTTTGGGTATTTGCTTACATAATAGGTTGTCGTTAGCCTTTCGGCCTATCTCATCGAGGGGTCGCTGCAGTGGACCATCCGGTCCACAAACAACTTGGCACAGGTTTTACACCAGATGCCCTTCCAGAAGCAACCCTTACATTGACCAGTGGCTGGAGTTTGGGCATTGGTTGGGAATATGAACTCGCATGGTAAGTGAAAACCTACCACCGAGCAATGGCATATACCTGTAATTAAGTATGATAGTTTCCAAGAAAGAATTGTTCAATTCAAAAGTAACAAATATGAATCAATATGTCTTAAATAATACATACACACATTCAGTCATATTACTTGAACAATTCTTTCCAGGATTAATTCAACTTAATTAAAGTCAAAATGACAAGTCAAACTGGGTCTCATTTAGAACTGCTATACTTGGATACAACTACAGGGGGCGAGCAAAAACAAATCATTTTAGTAGACGTATGTTCTATACTTCACCACCAGATGGCAGACGTGTCTCATTTGTAAACCTTTGTCTCCTAAAGCCCAGGTTAAAAAAAAAGAAGAAGAAAAAAGAAGGGAAAAAGCACATATTTCACTTTTCTTATGTATATAGTTGGGTGCATGCAAAACTTTGGTTATAGAAATAAAAGAAAAATACACAGTAAATTTGAAGTAGTATTGAAATGACTGATCCATATGAAGTTACTCATTCACTGAGTCACTCACTCTTACTCATTTACTCACTCGCCTATCCTAGGAAACTTGGGATACACCCTGGTACACCCTGGACAGGGTACAATCCGGTCCACAGGTGTTATGTTAGATGCTCTTCCTGATGCAACCCTCACATTGATCATTGCATGGCA
>JAQMYJ010000038.1:9817160-9829809 GCA_030014305.1 Clarias laeviceps
TATATATATAAACACACACATAATGATTCACACACTACGGGTAAAACCAGAGCACACAGAGGAAACTCACCAAGCATCCAAACCCCATGCACACAGACCCCGAGGCGGCAAGCGAACCCAGACCCTGGAGGTGCTAAATGCTAAGCCACTTTGCCGGCCCATATGAAGTTACTGAAATTGAAAAAATGTTAACATGCAAACGAGGCATACCTCTGCTACACACCAGTACTATATTTAGTGTTTTATTGTGCATGGAATCATATTTCTTTGAAAACTCCACCCTAAAATATGACGTTTAAGCTGATCTGTCATCACAGGATGACTCTGTTACTGAAGATAAAATGGCAAACAAAAGCTTCTTTTCACTCCTACTTCTCCCCAAACGTTCAGGATCATACAATGTAGAAATAATAGACAGGGCAAGCGTTGGAAGTTCTAAAAGTATTTTAGCATCGTTATGTTGAGTCATTACTGAGACTTGGTTTGGGTAATGTATATGATGACAAGCACAATGAATAGATTAAAGGACAAAAGTGCTACTCCATCACTCTCTTTATGTAGGTAGACTTGAACCTATAAATAATTTCCACAATAAAATGCCTCTAAAGTGAAACCGTTACCCCAGTGAAAATTCAGTAACATGCTACAGGGCAAAGTTTAAATGAAAAAGTCAACTTAGAACCTAATTACAAAATAAATCTTGGATGTCAGTGAAGAATCCGTTTAATTATAAAGATTAATATACCTATTGTTCAGGGTGGAAATTTCTTTAAAGCTAAATTAGACTCACGTTCTACACTAACATATAACTGTCACAGTGTGGAGTTCCACTCCTAATCCATGGTTTCATCATCTCGTGAATGGACTACTGTGACTTCCTGGCTGACCTTCGATCATTAACAGATGGTTCAAAAAGCAGCAGCTGGTCTGGTTCTCAAACAGCCCAAAAACACGTTATACTTTTCTTAACCTTGCACCATTAATATTTGCCTTTAGGGCTCTTGTTGAAATAACAACACTCTGCTGTAGTCTGCAAAGGAACCTTCTTTGAAGTTACCATTGTTACCTTCTAAAAAAGAAAAAAAGAAAAATCTCCTCCATAGGTCAACCATAGTGAAAAGAGACCTATCTCCATTTGTCTTGTAAAACCTCACAAAACCATACAGTAGAAACTAATGCTAATACATTCATATGCTCTAACTGCTAAGGTATTAATTAATATGAATTATGTAAAATACTGTGGATTAGAACCACTTCATCCTGTATACAGAGTCATGGAGGCCTGGAGCCTATCCCAGGAGACTTAGGGCATGAGGCACGGTACACAATGGACAGGGTGCCAATCCATCGCAGGGCACACACATACATACTGTACACTCAGTTTTGACCTCACAGCACAGTGGTTCAGCATTTAGCACTGTCGCTGTGGGATCGAATCTCTCTCTTAGGCTGAGTGTGTATATGAAGTTTGCATGTTATCCATATGCTTTGTAGGTTTCCTCCGGGAGTGACGGTTTCCTCCCCCAGTCCAAAGACATGCGTTGTGGGCTATTTCAAGATTGTGTGTATAATTGTGTACTTGAGTACGTATCTGCCCTCCATTACAAGGCATCGTCTACTTGGTGCATTGATCTCTCTGTGACAAGCCTCCGGATGCCTGCAGAGATATAAGCAGTAGGAAAAATAGATGAATGAATGAACAAATCTTCAAACTTCTTGTCACATTAAGATAAATGACCAATTTACAGTGTTTGCACAGAATACAAAAATAATAATTTCTCTTCAATGACTTTTTCAGCTATTTCTATATTTTTTTTCCTGAATAAAATTCACCTTTTTTCTGCTCCTGGTAGTACAAAATATTTTGCTAGTTCAACATGCAGGCTTTACTGTATCAGTGATATTGGTTTAGGTAGCCCTATATAACAACATACGTATATACTTACAGTATACAGTAACAATATATTAGACCACCATTACTAGAATAAATGCTTACTTGAAACTTTGCTTGCTTTTATATTTATCATATATCTGAATTTTTAATTTTTTTTATTTTATGCTCAATCCTTGTGGAATTTACATTGACTAGTTATAACATTACTGTACTAAATTACAAAAATTAGTAGGATTTTGAAGGTTCCTGGTGTATGGCACAGCACATTAGCAGCAGATCCTTTGGGTGCTGTGGGTAGAGGGCTGAGGCCTCAGTGGATTGGACCTGTTTGTCAGGCACATCCCATGGGTTCTTGATTGGATTTGGATCTGGTGAGTATGGAAGCTGTGTCAGAAGCATTGGGTTCTTTGTCTGCTGGGCTTCATGTGCAGCAGGCTGTGATGTACTGGTGTTTGCACTGGTGCCTTTATATCATGGCCAGCATTGTTTTAGTTTTGGTCCAAATAGTTCATTTTAGACGCTACAGTATGCAGTGCATTACACAGGAAACAGAATTGAGTGGTTCGGTCTTCCAGTCTGAGTCGTTGGTTCTTTTTAATCTAATACACTGCATAGCATCTATGGCAAAAAAATCGAACGATTCGGACAAAAAACCCCAAGGTAACTACTCATTTCTGTTTCCTGTACATAACCTACGGAGGTTTTGCTTTACCCATGTGCACCCAGTAGAAAATGAACGAATCACTCTCCGAGACTCCTCGTTCTTCTGAGTCACGTCAAAGACCTGTTCAAAAAGAAGAAATCGTTCATTTTCAATCGGCTTTTCTGTGGGATTGGACCAATCAGGCATAGATCAGCCTTGGATAGGTGCCATGATCCTGTTATGGCTGATCAGTGTACAGTTAATGTAGTAATCTACAATTTGACCAGTCCATATGTCCTTTCCCTTTTTTTGTAGGTTCAGTAGACAGAGCTTATGTGTAAACTTATGTTTAAGCTTATGTTTTTACCATCATGCCATGCATCATGGGATCCAGTATGTTTTCAAAATTCCAAAGAATAGTATTACAAGAAACAAGAACACAGCAGCAAGTTCTTACAAGAGACATTTATTAGAACATTGGAATACATGCCAAAACGAATAATTTACAGCAGCATTTTTTTCATCTCTCTCCCTCTTATACATCCAGTTTTGCCCAACTACAAAGTGTGTCTGTTACTTTCCAAGTTTCATTGATCGTATACTGTTTTAAGTAGTTTTTCTTATTGTACATTGTAATATAGTGATAAATACACAGTGTGACCTCTGAGATTGCAGGTCAGTGTAGTGTGTACATAATTCATGTGAGCTACAGTGGGAGAGGGTACCATGGGTAGCAGTACAGCTCTTAGCTAACACTGTATTTGTCACATATCTAAGAGCGGGAGTATGTCCACCACAGAGCAAATGTTGCCCGTCAGGAGTCTGCAGTCGTATGTGACACAACATTACTAACTAGCTACTGCAAATGCTAGAGGAACAAATGGGATGATAAGAGCATTCGCATGCAGGTTGTACACACGTTGTTTGCTTTCTTCCCAAATATTTTACAGTATATTCACAGCTACATTCTGGTGTTTTTTACATACTTTTCTTTGTACGTAATTAAAACCGATATAGACTTCAAAAAAAGAGGATATTAAGGCATTTTGCCTTGTCTGTCTTTTCTAAGGTATTTCATAATTTCTGGACTACAGGAAACTATCAGGAATAGAGGAACATAGTTTTTGCTTTGTCTTCCCAGTGAAAAAGCCCATTACTTCATGTTCAGTTCTTCACAATAATACAGTGCAGGCTGAATACAGGTTGGGTGTCACTTTAAACTTAAAGCAAAAGGTAACATTTAAAATACACATAAATGTTGGTTTAATGAGGTCTGATTTAGTAATGCTTTACCTTCTAAAAGAAGTAGATTTTTTTTATCTGTAAAAAAAATTAATAAATAAATCAACATCCAAACATTTGACCCCTGACAGAATAAATTGCATGATTTCAGTAAGGAATAAAGTGTGTGCTGTTATAAGAAAGGAATCAGGTAAGGTGTGATATGATGTGGCACAATGTGAAACAGTTAATGTTACCCCCCTGAAGCTGATTATTTTTTTTGTTTTATAATTAATGTAACGTCATGGTTTTGGTATTTATAGCTATATTCATTGTTGTGTTGTGGGACATTAGTGGCTCAGGGCGAGGTTTGGATTAAGTTTCTTTAGGTCCAGGTTCAATTCCCACCGAATGCTCAAACCCCAGTTACTGGATGCAGTGCGGGTCTCAAGCCCAGATAAAATGGGGCAGTTGCATCAGGAAGGGCATTTGGCGGAATAATTTGTCCCAAGTTGGGTGTGGTCTGCTGTGGTGACCCCTTGACGGGAACAGCTGTAAACAGTCATTCCTTCACTTGTAACTAGATTTAAAGTTAATCATTTTGAAAAAAAAAAAAAAAAGTCCTTAAGATTTTCTCATGGTGGAAAACCTAATGAACCTACCAGTCAGATAATGCAAACTGACCTCCCTTAAATTCCTTCAGATTTTTTCCTGTACACTGTTTTACTGATTGTAGCTTTAAATGTAAATGAGCATATAAGATATCACATATCCCTATGTGGAAGTGGATTTTTTTAGCCAATTAGAAATGCGAATTACTTGAAAGCGATGGCCAGGAGTCAAGCTACAGGAGGGGCTAATGCAAATTACCCCACCCCCACAATTGTGTTTTCATCTTGTCTGGGATGACATCATACCAGCCAGAATGTTGAATGACATCATGACAACCAAGCCAAACTTAATTTGAACGGCACATTTAGGCACATGTATGAACCAAAAAGGGACAAATAAAATATCAGGATATAATTTTCTCTCATATTTTGTCTGTGTAAACATAATATCTAAAAATAATTAAAAAGTGAATTCTGTGTGATAAATGTCATTTAAATAACAGCATTTCCTTTTTTAAAATGTCTAAGTCTTACATTATATAGTGTGTGCACCACATTACTACAGTATAAACCTGTGTTTTTTTAACAACTTTTAACCAATCAGATTCAAGCTTTCGAGCGAACCATGGTATAAAGAGTATTATTTAACCACACTGATGGTGGCATCACTTCTTGTTGTGTCAGCATTACTTAAAGAAGGGTTTACTGAAAATGAAAAAGCAGATCTGAAAAAGTAAACTGGAGTACAAAATGGTTAGTAGCTTAGAAAACAGAGGCTCGAGTGAGAGGATGAGAGATCCCATTAATAAAATAACTCTATATTATGTAATAATCTTATATATAATTCTGGCAAAGTACAAAATTAAATATTACTCTACAAAATAGCTGAAGGATGTATGTATGTTGGAAAGCTTATTGTGGAAAGGGAAGATCTTGCCTATTAGTGTCAGGGCCAAATGCTTTTGGAGTATTTAAAAATACAGAGAAGGAAAATAGTGGGTTGGAAAAAGAGGACACGCTGGATCATCAAGGGGAAAGTGTTTGACTCAAGTTTTGTTTTGCAGATACATGTGTAGAGGTTTTATGCAGTCTATATGCACAGAAATGTAATCAGTGGTGTTTAGCTGTGTCTTTATTTCTGAAAGACAGAAGTACATCTTTAGTTCTAGAAGTTCATTTAATTCTGTGTAATATTTACAGAATATTGTCGCTGCATGTTATTCTCCTTTCTGGGTATGAGTGAGTTTTTCCACTGGAGACTTCCAGATTTTGAGTCTGAATGAACAGCTCTGAGTGTGAGTGTGTTTTTCCTCCAACATACTGTACACTCTCTCTGCGGGAGGGGTGGAATATTGTATTCACATTTCCTGTGTGTGCCTCTCGCAGTCACAGTCAGTAGAATGATCAGAGTCATTTCTCTTTATTTGACATTTGCGTGTTTACAGTTCAGCGAGCATGAGGGGTCACACACTGCGAGGGGCCCGCGGTGTCTCGTGGGTCCTACGATTGCGCCCTTTCTTGCTCTCCTGCATGAGCTTCCACTTGCTGGAGTTGGACTGGCTGGTGTGAAGAAGCTGAGCAGCGTGTGATTGGCTAGCCTGTAGGTGATGGGCTTTTTGTCTCCGTTGCTTCCTCTCTTTCTTCCACACTTGCTCACATAGCTGGTCCACACTGTTGGGACCGGGCGGGTCGATCAGAGACAGGAAGTCCTGGTACCACAGTTTGGCGTGTGTGGAGTGGCTGGTGTCCGATGGTGGCCGTTGGATGAGGTCGTCCAGGTGATCAGAGGGGATGATGTGGAGCGTCAGGCGCAGGAGTGTCTGGATGAAACCATGTTCCACTGCATGGCAGTAATACACACCCGAGTCCTTTGGAAGCAGACTTCGGATTAGTAGACCCTGTTCAGTTCCCACCACTCGCTCGTCTGACTTTATCTAAGGATGCACAAATACACACGCTATTGATTTTTCTCTTTCTTTCATATACAGTTTATAAACTCATATACATAAACATGCAGATCCAGCTCAGTAAAATATAAAGAAAAAATAAATTGTTTTTTAAATAAATAAACAAATAAACTGTCCATAAAAGGTATTGACTACTACTGTAGGTAACCCTGGACAGAACATTTGGTCTCCACATCACTCATTCATCATCTATACCACTTTAACCTGTATACAGGGTCACAGGGGCCTAGAGTCTATCTGAGGAGACTTACAGTAGGGCACGAGGCTGGGAGGACACCCTTGACATCCCAAAGGCACACACACTCACAAGCTATTCGGAAACGCCAATTAGCCTAATCTGTCTAATGTCTTTGGGCTGTGGGAGGAGACCGGATTACCCGGAAGAAACCCACCAACCATGAGGGGAACATGCAAACTCCATGCACAGACCATTCATTTGTAAACTCAAGTGAAGGCAACGTTTCATGTTAAGTCGTGCATTACAGTATGCCTAATTCATTTGCTGACTACACAATTGTCAAATGTCTTATCTCGTCTCATCGACTATATTGCCTTATCCTGTATACAGGGTTACAGGGGGCCTGGAGCCTATCCTAGGAAACTTAGGGCATGAGATGAGTTACTGTCCACCCTGGATAGGGTGCCAATCCATTGCAGGGCACACACACACAGACAAACACACACTCATTCACACACTACAGGCAATTTGGGAACACCAATTAGTTTATCTGTATGTCTTTAGACTGTGGGAGGAAACCAAAGTACCCAGAGGAAACCAACCAACCATGAGGATAACATGCAAAATCTTTGCACACAGACCCAAGGCGAATCGAACCCAGAGTCTGGAGCCTTGATTTCCATTTCCACCACACTGCTGTAAAACAACACCAAACTATACAGTAGTATCAGCTTTCCATTTTTTTGTATTTACAAACACATACAGTACCTCTTGTTTGTGGTCCTCCCCATGTCTCTGGAACTGCCAGTAGATGAGCGCACGCTGAGATTTAGGGCTGCACTCTAGGAATGAGCTGCTGTTCTCCACCCCATACACTGTCTTATCCAGCAGGGTGCTCTCACCATTTTCTTCTTCTAAAAAAAAAGAGAAATATTGCATTTCAAGACACATATACCCACAGGGAAAAGGTCATGTAGAGGGCAAAGAGTGAGATCTGTGGCTATGTTGATGGTCTGTGTGTGTGTGAATGTGTCCATATTCATTCCAATCACATTCTCATGCATCTGTAAGAGGCCCTCATGTCCAGCAGAAAGGATATGAGATGGTAATTCAAACCATGAACTCATAAGGATGCACAGGCACTCAAAACTACACACACACACACACACACACACACACACACACACACACACACACAATATATTTATTGGTTTTGGATGTTTCGTATTTTCATATCAGCGCATCAAAGTAGAATTCTGCTAGGATCTTCTGCCACTGCCCTTACAGGAACATCTCATATATTTCACCTTATGGTAATCAGATTTTTTTTTTTCATTTGTGTGATTATGTGAGTGATATAGGATGACAAACTAAAAACACAGGTGCGTTATGTCATCATGTCATGCCCTAAAGTGCACACGTGATGTCATGCATTTCATGAGAATTTTCAGCAACACGTGTATGGTGCGAAGTCCATGGGAGTTTTCTGTAAGGGTGTGGGAAACAAAAACATTCAAGTCTGTGTGGTCCCTGCTGGAGTGTATATTTCTGTAGATATAAAGACTTCAGTTGAAGTTAAATATATGCCTTAAACACACGGTTCCGCTCAGTTAAAACTTTATTTCAGACCAAAGGTAATAATTGTGGAGGTTGTGAGCCAATTAAGGTTCTCTTAAAGCCTTAATGTCCAGCCTAATGAAAATGTAAACTTTATATTCATTAAGGTAAAGTATATGGTGCATGCCTGATGAGGCGATGAGCACAGCACTCTGTGGTTAGTTATAAAATCCTGAAAGAGTGTTGGCATCTTAAATCTGTAGCTCTTACCGTTGTGCTGCAGATCCATGCACTGAGTGAGAGGATCTCCATTCCTGATGTCCTGGCGCCGAGTCCTCCTACACACACACACACACACACACACACACGTATGAAAGATGATTAGTGAATGCAGGAGGTGAGCTACATATGTGTAAACATTCACTAAACCCTGGCATTTTGTCTTTGTCAGAGGCCTATAAGACCTTCATCTTTCACATCTTCACATGCAAAGCAAAATTGCATCTAATATTAAGGGTGTGTGTGTGTGTGTGTGTGTGTGTGTGTGTGTGTGTGTGTGTGTGTGTGTGTGAAACGGGGCCTGTTAAACCTCCAGGCAATTTAGTTTCTGTATTATAGCCCTACTGTAGTCTTTCTAAAAACATGGCAAGCAGCATATGTCTTCAATCTGTTCCGGACTGTTTTATTTTCTTAACTAGAATAAAAAAATAAGTGTTATATATGGTTACAGTACAAAAGTGTAAACCACTTCAGACAATTAAATTACAATACCAGAATTTTCACATTCAAATTGCACATTTATTTTTGGGTAAAGGCTGATTGAGGAGGAAAGGTCCAAAAAGCAAAGTGCTTAAGTTATGCATTCCAAAAGAATGATGGAGGTGTCAGGTATACACCAACAAACATCTTTACTCACATACTGTACTGTTTAAACTGCATTCATACTAATTTTTATATACCAATAGTTGTATATTTAGTGATTATCATTTTCATATTACTGAACCTTGCCTTGATTTACGATAAGATAAGATGTACAAACCAGATTGTAGACAATTTACAGTATGTAAAATGTACTGTATACAACAATAAACAAGAAGTAAACAAAATATGCATAAGTAACCAAATATACAAAAACTAGTCAGTATGCTTAAGGCCTGATTTACACATTAATGAGTATTTTTAAAAAAAAAAAATTTTCCCTTCTTCATCCAGGAATGCAAAAACTGTGCCAAACCAGCAGGCAAAGATATAACCCTGTACTGTAGGTATAGAAGCCTAAAAAAACATTGTCACTGAGTATGTCACACTCTGATGTCAAATCAAACATGCATGCACTGTATCTAAAAATGTGTAAGTCAAAAAAGTGTTTTTTTTTTTCTTTTTTATGCAGCAACATTGAAAATAGAGTTTGTACTGAAAATATGCTAAATATCCAAATCCAATATCCAACCTTGGAAGGAGTTTCCCAAAAAGTCTGCTTTCAGTGACATAAAACAGAGTATGCGCCTGGACGAAAGGGAAAAATGCCCAGGAAAACACATTTGTTAAAAAAATATTAATAATAAAATAAAGAAAAAAAATCCATGCATGTATGGATAAGGCCTAAGAGTTAAAGGAAATTGTGCAATATTGTGCATATTGCTGTAAAATGGTCTAGCAATCCAAAGGAAAATATACAAAAAAGTCGACATTTGCTTGGCAGTGCAGGGACTCATTAAAGAGCCTAATGGTTAAAGGTAGAAACGTTCTTTCTAAGTTCCTTAAAGCAACAAACTTCTCTCTGTCTGTTAGTGAGTGAGAGTTACAGTATAGTACAATATGGCCTGTAGTCCTTTTAAAAGTGTTGTACTGTAAGCCTGTTGGCAGCATACAGTATCACACTGATCACAACAGACTGATAAAACCCTTACAGAAGTGACCTTCAAACATCCAAGGACTTGAGACTTTCTAGGAATATACAGTAGGTTACTCCATGCCTTCCTGTATACAGCTTCATATTTGCACCCAATCACGTCTGTCAACTCCATGGTGCCTGCAGTACCTCCACACACACTCAATAGGAGATGGTAGAGTTTTGATCTTAAGTCAAAAGCATCGATGGTTCAATGACTCAACAAAAGACCCCACCAGGTCTTTATATTAATTTTCCCATCCACTCGTAATAACCCTAATCACAGCTGCATCTCCAGAAATCTTTTGCAGATGGCACAGTTCACTGTAGTTTCTAAAGTCAGATGTCATTCATGTATACTTTTATGACAAATATTTGGATTTTCCTTCATATGCAGTAATCATAAATAGGTTTTTTTGATCTTTGCCCATACTAAAACAGATTTTTTTGGTCATTTATTGGATTTTGTTAATAAACCTGGATTCTCACATGGACATAATATTTTATGTTCCCTTCATAATATGAACATCTGGATTATGATTTGTTAAACAATATACTGTAATTAAAGACCAGAAAAGTGAGTCATTTGAGATGTCGATTAACATTTTCGTGTGAGATCATTTAAAACTGAACATTGAGACTTAACTCGAGCCGCATTCTTGTTCCAAACTCTAGTTGTATTAAATTATGTGTCTAGCTTATTTGTACTGAAATTGATTGACATGAAATATTGCACACATCTGGGTATGATTTATCCATTTTTGACATTGTGTTTATTGATTTGAAAAAAGAAATCACTGCACTATTTGATTTCAAATGTCACATTCCCTGTTGTTCAGTTCCACCCTGTCAATGCAGGTGTGTTCAAATCTGACTACAAAAATAGCAACTAAGCTCTGGAAGGGAAAAAAAAAAAGGTTTCTGCCCAGTTAAATTAACAATACACTACTGTTATAGGAACACTTGCACTTGAATGAAAACCGAGCTCCGTGTGTAACCTTTTTGTAAGCTTGACTCTGGACATATTCTACAGAACTCTTTCATTCACTTGTTTATATTCCCCTCCTGCAGAAAAGCAGAGCTGTTCAGCTGCACACTCATAGTTTCAAGGCAGGTTAAACAAGCTGTGATCACCAGCTGGGAGTACCTCTTAGCAGTGGGGAAGTATCGGGAACACTGCGAGCCATCCCAGGCACAGTAGGGATCTCGTGCTAGACAACATTCAGCGCAGGCCTTGCCATAAACGTCACAGCGGTGCAGAGGCATCTGGGAAACGCCAATATTCGAGCCTAAATAGAGCTGTTGCTGTAGAGAGAGAGTACAATTTCTCATGGTTAGTGCAAAAAATGCATATAAACTCTATGTCTGTCTGTCTGTCTGTCTGTCTACACACTACCAGTCAAAAGATTGGACACAAGTTGGGATGTATTTTCTACATTCCAGAACAATACTGGATTTTTCCAACACTATAAACTACATATGGCATTAGGTCATTAAGTAACAACAGCAAATTTCAGTCGTTATTTTAAGACACGGTCCACTCACGGTCCAAAATAGTTCTTGCAAAAACAGTATTGTCAAGTGCATGTCCCATCAAAAATCTCATCAAGCACCATGATGAAACTAGCTCCCATGAAGACTATCCCAGGAAAACAGCATCAACTGTTCAAAGTTAATTATTGCATAGTTTGGATGCCTGTTTTACAATGTGGAAAGAAATTAAAATATGGAAAGACCATGGAATTAGAAGATGCGTCCAATTTTTTGACTGGTAGTGTGTGTAGATGCACTACAGTATATGGACAAAAGTATTTGTCAGTGAATTCAATCAAGAATCCCCAGTTAAGGCAATCTTGATACTTCAGCATACCAATTCTATGCTTTCAACTTTGTGGCAACAGTTTGGTGAAGACAATTTTCTATTCCAACATGACTGAACCCCAGTGCACAAAGCAAGGACTATAAAGACATGGTCTGATGAGTTCAGTGTGGAAGAACTTGACTGGCCTCAACCCGATCGAGCACCTTTGGGATGAACTGGAACTAAAAATGTACAGTAAGCCAATGTAATGTCCAACATCACTGTCTGACCTCATAAATGATGTACAGAATGTATGGGCATGAAATCCCAGAAACAGAAACATTGCAAAATCTTGTGGACAGCCTTCCAAGAAAAGTGGAAGCTGTTATGGCTGCAAAAGGGGGACCAACTTCATATTAAAGTAGTTATATTTGGATACAATGTCATTGAAGGTTTAGCCAAATACTTTTGTCCATACTATAGAGATAGATACACAGCTTCATCAAGCTTTACATGAGCAAATGTAAGAATAGACATGAAACCTACCAGATTCAGTGTGGATATCTGTCATTAATATTGTATGTGGCAGAACCTATCCACACTGAGTCTGGTAGGTTTCATGTGGATTCTTGCATTTGCTTATGCAATAGCTTATGGTAATGTTGTTTTAAAGAGGCTTTAAGAATTCTATGTACTGTTCAATTATGAACCAAGCCAACCTCTCAGTGTCAGCTTGATTATTCACCTCATGCAGGAGAATTCACAGCTGCAAAAACCCACTCTCTAACTGTGTGTGTGTGTGTGTGTGTGTGTGTGTGTGTGTGTGTGTGTGTGTGTGTGTGTGTGTGAGAGAGAGAGAGACAAAAACAAAAAACACTCAACCTCC
>JAQMYJ010000038.1:9831240-9844672 GCA_030014305.1 Clarias laeviceps
ACTCCATCATAGTGTACTGTACTGTACTGTACTGTACTATATATACCAGCCCAGTGTTCTGTTCTACTCCATACTATATTGTGCCAAAATTATATATATATTTTTTTTACTCTACTCTAATAGGATTAGGGTAGGGTAAGGTATGTATGTATGTATATATGTATATAATTGTACTTTTCCACACAATATGAGCCTATGATTATTGTCACCATGGTTATGACTCTGCCATGTATCTATACAAACCTGTGCCAATGAACATGACGTCATATTGGCCATCTTCTGCCTCCACTCGGTCCACGACGATCTGTGTGAACTGGTAATCCACATCAGTCTTAATAATGATTGGACGGTTGTTAAGGGGAAGGACAGGGTTATACATGGCTGGATGGCTTCTGACAAAAGTGATAACATCATCAGGAAGATCCTTTGTGGACTCAAACCCTCCAAAGGTTTTGCTTGGACACTTTCATAAGAACAGAAACAGGAGATAATGATCAGTGCATTTCCCGGGCTCTCCTTATGTGCCAATTTAATTATAAAGCAAAGCTGTCTCACTGTGCCAGGGCGTGGATAGGGCACTCTGCCTAGAAAGGGCACCCACTGATAGTTGGGTCCATCTCGGTGCGCATAGGGACCCAAAAACACTCTCCTTACATCAGCCATACTGTACATACATACTGCTGAGCCTTTAAAGATATTACTGTACACAAGCACATACAGAAATCATTGTAAGTAATTGCGGTCAAAGTCAGTCTCTCATCTTATACCTTGATATTATATTAAGGCAAACAATGTTATTAAATACCTGGACGTTGTGAACACCGCATAGATGATTGGATTCTTGGAATCCTTTGAGCTCATCAGAAAGACATCCTCTGCAATGAACAAAAACAAGAATTGAGTTTCACAATTTAACAACATTTACCCATTCCCTCAATCATGCATACAGTCATAGAGGCAACTTACGCAGCTCATCAAAGTGTGTGTCAATTCCATTAAGGCCTGGAACTGAGCAGATGAGCCGAGCTTTCAGGAAGGTGGTCCACTTATTCACCAAACTCCTGTGACCTCCAAAGTCATTCTGTAAATAACACAAACATGTTCATTGTTAAGACTTAAATACAGAGCCATTGCTCAGCATTCTGTCTTGTATTATGAGTTATTGAGCACTTTAGAAATTACCCTATGCCATATAATCTATCAGTCCCACTCTCCCTAATCGTCTACACCACTTCATGTGTACAAGGTCGCGGAGAGTCTGAAGTCTATCCCAGGATACTTAGGGCACGAAGAGGTGTACACACTGACCAGGGTGCCAATTCATCACAGGGCAGACACACTCATACACAAACTCATTCACACATTCATTCAATTTGAATCTATGGGCAATTTGGAAACGCCAAAAAATGTCTCTGGACTATAGGATGAAACCGCTCAAACACGGGGAGAAAATGCTACCTCTACGCATACAGACCCCGAGGTGGGAATCAAACCCGGACCCTCAAGGCACGAGGCGCCAGTGCTAAGCACTAACCCAACGTGTCGCCCTATATAAAATCACCTTAAATTCTCTAAAAGGCTGAATAACACTTAATTAAATAGATTTGAAATTAACATCATAAACATCAATTAAGATGGCAAGTCAACTTAATTATAGTAGCTATGCTGTAGCTGTGGTTTATAATTAAACTTCAATATCCTTTATTTAATATAAATTGCAAATACAGCAATGATTTTTTTTGTTAAAATATTTTATCTTTGTTTTAGTGTTAGCTAAAGGGAAAACTCGCAAATGAAGGAATCTTAAACGTGTACAAAAAGTTCTATACATTTTGGAAGAAATATACTTTTTGGGGGTTATTCGGACTATGTATGCAATCAGAATGATTTTGAAGTAAAACACTCTAGATGTCAAGAATTTTAGCTTTAATTTAAATGGTGTGACAAAAGTGTGGCATTAACCATTGAGGAATTAAAGTCATTTTCTTATACAGAAACACAAACACACATTTTTTGTTTACAGAGGCCAAATGTGTATGAAAATGGCTGTACTGTAATTCCCATAATTTATATTATAGTTAGGGTTAGGGTTAACGTATTATATAGCATTTACATGTATATACTGTAAACCCGACATTAACAATTGCTTTTTCTTTTCTTTTTTTTTTTAGCTTACGTTGAAGTTTTTCTAAGCAGGATTTATTGTGATTGTTGTGATAATTATAACATAATTCTTTTGTAATTAGAAAATAGCTTTTTTCCCCTCTCTGTAAATCCCACATACTATCACATTCCATATGTCCAAGCTGGGGCCCTGCTTTTAGATGTAATCCCACATTGACATCTGTAAGCAGTAAGGTCTGGCACTCCCAGATAATGTTTATATTATTAGCAGCACTTCCCGTAACGAGAGTCTGCATGCGTTGTTCGTGTGAGAAATTGCAGTTAACATTAAAGCGGTACGAAAAAAAAGAGAAAAAAAATGCCAATGTCAGCATTTATAACATGTCAGTTGGAGGACCCATGACTCAAATTTGCTGCATGGTGCCCTAGTGTCTCATCCAAGGTGTTTTTCTGCATCACATCCAGTGTTCCCTGGTTAAGCCTCCGTTCCCCGGTGACCCTGACAAGCGTAAAGTGCTTACTGTAGATGAATGAATTCGAAGGGTCGAGAGGTGACCTGAACTGAAGTTGCAAAAGCACAAAACTTTCTCTGGCATCTTGAAATAATGAGACAATTGTGTGTGTGCTGCTGCGGAGTGGATTCCAGTCATGCCAGAATGCCAAGCGGCACATAATTGTGAACACCTTTCTCCCGCTCGCCGCTCTAGAGTCCCACTTCAACTAAGTGCAAATGCAAGTTGAACGTTAGCCACAGAGGGGCCTTTGTTTCGGGCTTGCCGGTGACTCCGGTGACATTTCAATCTCTCTTCGGCTTCGTGGTGGGCGGCGAGATTAGGATGCAAGAAAAACACACACGTCGCCAAAGAAACTTGGCTTCTCAATCTCCCATGCCTACTGTGTGTGTGTGTGTGTGTGTGTATATACATAAAAGCAAACAGGTATGCATGTGCATTAGCGCTGCACAATTCTTGGGAAATGATTCATTCACAAACGAGATCACCTGCATAGATGAATCGAGATCGAGAATCCTGATTTTTTATTTTTATTTATTTCGCTTAATCGTGCAGCTCTTATGTGCATGCTTGTGCGTACATAGTAAGATATCTACTATAAGCCCTTTTTTAATGTGCATGTTTGCAGATCTGTGAATTTCTAAATCATCTTACTTTACACAGCTGTCCGATCCTGGCGTGTGTAGCTTTGCCGGTTTGTTCTCCGTCTATGGCGTTCTCTCTGAAGAACGTGTAGATCTTGTCGTCTTCAGGATTGTCGCTCTCTGGAATGAGGTGGACGCTTACAAACCTTGGTTCTGCGCACACACACACACACACACACACAGGGAATTTTGCATGATGTAGAGCAGATTCTATAGACCTTGGTATTTGCTCGATGAGGAGTTAAGCACATCAGGATGGGATGTTATGGCAAATTAATCAGTAAGGCGGTCGTGTGATGCAGTTTTCATCATAAATTCTATTATTTTTCAGAAACAATATTTTGATTTATGTAAGCAACTAATTCAATTTCATTTATAAAAGAACACCATAATTTTTTTTTTTTATCAGTTTACTTACATATTATCACATATTTGATAACAGCTATTAGGAGTCTCTTGTTTTTTTTGTTTTGTTTTTTTTTTTAAACAAAAAAAGTTGACACAAAAATTCCAAAAATGAAAATGTCAGTGTGAGTGTAAAAAAGAAAAACTAGAATAAAAGCAACTTGACAATTCTGACCAATCAGAGTCACCAATCCAACAGTGATGCTGCGGTATTGCTAATATTATTTACCACATTAATTAATATTAACCCATACCACTCACAGCTTATTATTCAGTTAAACAGCTTAAAGCATGTGCCTCACCATTGAGCCACCGGGAATCATGCTGCTCCGTCCTGATTGGATGATGCTTTCCTAATGTTCGGAAAACAGCAAAGTCTCGTCCCATGAAGTCGGCTGCCGTCCCAGAATACAGCTCACCATCTGTCAATCATATTGCGCTAAAGGTCAAAAAAGGGTTATGGCAGAGAGATAGAGGAATGACTGATCTCAGGTGAACACTCAATTCGGCTCGATGGTTGTCACTTGAATATGATTTCATGGAAAGTGTTGTGGAAAAAAGATCCTGTGGTGAAGAAAGTGTGTGTGTATGTGTGTGTGTGTGTGTGCATGCATGGATGTGTGTAAGTGACCTTTAATCTGAGATGAGAGATTTAACAGAAGAATGTGCTGCAGGGAGAGTACAAAGACAAGAACAGTCTGATCTTTTCATCCTCTTAGAAAGACTGTTAATCAGAGGTATTGGGTTTCTATTGAAAATAGCCCACATTCACGCACACACACACACACACTAGGAGCACTTATAGCTTTCTACCTCTGCCTTGTGTGTACACACACAAACATACACTCACCAATAAGTAGGGAAGCAGTCATGAGTTTTGGGTCGTATGGGCTTTTCCCGCGGCCGTTCTCAAAGTTTGCCGCTTCCAGTCTGAAGATGTTGTCCTACACGCACACGCACACACACACACACACACACACAGCAATAATAAGCAAAATGAGCTCACTGGACAGTCAGATTTTAGAAAGATAGAAAGTAAGTTTACTGGCCATTTTATTAGGTACACCTGTACACTCATGCAATTCATGTACCACATGATTGGATATTTCTAAATCCAGCCTATTTGAAACCCACAGAAAGTGCACAGTGTATTTTGAGTGTATGTATCGCACAGGATACTATTTTTAATATTTACCAGTGTCCGATATCTAATAAGGCAGTATAAAGATTTTGTAGTTTGTATCACATGCACTATACAGTATATATATGGCGTTATGGCAGAATAGTCCATCCAATTTTTCTGTGAGATTTTATTTGATTTAAAACATTTTTTTGAGACTTTAATTGCATTTACTTAAAACTTGCACGTAAGTGTTACTGTCTGGAGTAGAAGTTTCTGTCTTCCTACTCACCCGTGTGTAATTCATTTTATAATATTTAGGAATATGTCAAAAATCAGGCCACTTAAATTCTCACCACATAAATCAGAATGCTTTTTTATATACATGAAATTTGCTGAAGTCGTGATACATAAGTAAAAGAAAAACGTAGACCACCAGGAAATGAGATGTCATTACACCTTTTAATTCATAAAGAAAATAACTAATCAGGGGGATATTTACCTCTGGCCGTTTGCCCACCTCCACATAAGCACAGGCAGGATGGAAGGCTCCTGTTCCACATGCGTACAGGTGAGTCTGATTAAATGGCTGCAATACTTTTATGAAATTTGAGCACTCTTTCTGCAGAGAGAGATACAGTAGAGAGAGAGAAAGAGAGAGAGAGAGAGGTTTGACCAGCTGGATTGAAAATTGGTTGTATGAGTATATAATTGATGGTTTGTCTGCACACATGCACACACACACACACACACACACACACATACAAGTACAGAAGGATAAGAGGTCAAGTGTATGTACAGTAACCCTTTATATCTAATCAGTCACATTTTGGGTGATTTGAGATTGGCATGTTTTCAGATACTTGGTTCAATAAGCTCCATTTTGATGGTAAGTTTATTACTGTATCATGTCCTGTTGCTGAAATGTGGCCAGTGCGTGTTTGTTTCACGAGATAGAACCTTACTTTTAGAATATTTAAATGAGCATTCTGTGATGTAGTAAGAAAGAGGGAATACCAGGATTTCCCAGCTACCCCTAAAAATAACTTCACTAGCAGTGCAGATTTATAGTGAAAAGGTGCATGTTTGTCTCACGCAATGGGAGTAACCAGCTTTTTTTTTTTTTTTTCAAAAATAATTTATATAATTTAAAATTTTAACCCGCAGGTTCTCACTTAGGTAAGACCTTAAGAACATTTTTTTTTCAACATTTAATACTCATTTGTTAAAAAGCAGAATCTCAAAGTACAGTAGATTCCAAATGTGAAAGATGTGGCTGTGACATAACAAAACTCTGTAAGTTAAAAAGAAGAAAGTTACCATGGTAACATGGTATAAGAGTCAAAATTTAACCTTCTGCAGCAAATCGGCAGCAAATGGTGGCATTAGAGTATGTCAATCATTACTCATCTCCAGATGTTCACTAGAAAGTCACACTGAATGGTCAAAGGATATTAATTGTGAGCATATTGTGAGACCCAGGATAAGCGTAGGAAACTTTATGGGCACTGCAATAAAAAGGGTGAGACATGGGCAATTCTACAATTACAATTACAAAACCTTAAATTACTTAAGGTTGTGCTATTTAAGGTTTTGTAGAGTAAAGAACAGCAATACAGAACCATAACTATTTTTGCACTTGCTCAGCATTCTGGACAATTCTGAGTTTGTCTGCTGTTAAACGGATATAGATGTATCTTTCATGTGTCATATACACAGTAGTGAGATATACAGACTCTGTGCACCATTGTGCTAAATTAACATACATACATACAAACACTAAACACTGTGGTACAGCGGAGAGAAAAAAATGCAGGCTTTAAAAAATAATAATAAAGTTATAACAGCTGTATGTGTTTTGAGCAGCATGTGTTGATCATCAACAGGGGCAATCCTGGAGTGAGCATCGCGAGGTCCCGTGTGTGTGTGTGTATGTGTGTGTGTGCGTGTGTGTGTGCATGTCTGAACAAGCCTGACAGTTACTCAGCATGAAAAAGCTTTTTGAGCAAAACACACACAGGCCTGTAACATGTTAGACATGTGTGAGACATACAAACATTTTTTCTAGCCATGCAAGTAAAACAGTGCTGTGGAACACATGATGCTAGCAGAAAAGGACTACTGTACATGCCACTCATTCACTGTATCTTGTTGGTCTCTGACAGTTCACTGTCTCTTACAGTATCTGACATTTCTATGGATTAGGTCAAGTTCGGCCCTTGTGGGCTGCGAAGGTACTACAGGTGGACCTCAAGAGACCATTTAAAAGAATGAAATAAAAAGTTTAGTTTTTCAAAATTTTAATTATGATCAAAATAACCACAAAATATTTATGCATAAAGATTTATAAAAATATTAAAATAATTGCAGGATTTAAATAATGTGCCAGTCTTGCATGATAGATGTGTGAGTAAAGGTTGGGCCACAGAAACATTTCAGATTTTAAACTGAGCAAAAATATTTATTAAAAAAAAGGATCACTTATGTCTTTTGGGAAACAGTTTTAAATTGATACATTATATTTTGTAGGTGTTTTTTTTATGTCATATTAAAACATTAGACTAAACTATATATGATATAGATTTTACTTGAGGTCCACTCAAATTCACAATCAAGATGTAACGCATAATTTAACTTATAAATTTGGTAATAAATGTTTAAGTACTTTTGTTTATCTAAAACATACTAGTGGATCGACTCCATACAAGTAACATAGAAAACATGTGTAATCCCACTCTTACTAATCCAGGTTATGATTGAACATGTTTCCTATTTTATTGTATGAATTCGATTCACTATGACTTTGACAAGGATAATGTGGCTTCTCAATAGGAAGTAAAAACCTTTCTTAGTGATTAAAAGAGCTCCTGAGATATCACTGGAGAAAAGCAAATGCCAAAATTCAAAAAAAAAAAATTAAACATCTGCTTACCCAATTACATCAGCCAGTTTAACTTACATAAATGGCACATGTACCTGTTATAGAATTTTCTCAACCCATTTCTTATTATGCCTTTTTCTACAAGCATCATGCATAAAATTTGCATAAATTCTAATTATATATATATATATATATATATTTTTTTTTTTTTTTTTTTTTTTTTTTTTTTTTTTCACTGAGCACTATACACCTAAGCCTCACTATAACGATCCACTTTAAGGTCAAGTTATCTCATGCAAATTCATATGGATTTGCAAATGTAAGAGCGTTTTGCATAACACAGTGGCTCATTTGTTATGACTTTGTGAGTGGGCTCTTCTGGTGCACCTTTATACCATGTGGTTGATCTCCTCCTTGAGCGTCAGATGAGTGGATCCTTCATGAGGGCAGCTGCTCTGTGTTTTCAGCAGCTCTTCAATAGCCACAAACTTGACATTGTTCCACTTCAAGAAGTTAGTAACAAGCTTCAGTCAGGCGTTCTCTTTTATCAGTGCCCTCTTCACACAAAAGCCATCTTTCATCAAGAACCCTCTAATCACAGTCATTGTGTTTACATCAAAATCCCACACACAAAATTGTACTGCTATTCATTTATATACTATTGGAAGTTTACTAAGCTCAAAGTTTCATTGTGGTGGTGGAGGAGGAGGAGGGAGCAGGACTGTGCTGTGGTTCTTGGTTTCTGTGGAGAGCCTCTGGCATTATCTCCGACGGAATTTAGATGAGACGGAGTGATAGTTATACGAGGAAGTGGTGTAAACTCCTGAATGGTGCTGAGCTTGTAAAGGGCCACGTCTTAACTGGACTTCACAGTTACAGTCGAATGCTTGCAACTTGGATGTTTTTCTTTAGCAAATAAAGACATAAAATAAGCATAAAATTGTATGCTTTATTAATGGTTCATTGTGGTCTGAAGCCAATCCCAAATAGTATGATTTAGGAATACACTCTAGAAACTTTATCCATTTTTCCATACCACTCATACTGTGACCCATGAGACTTATGGACACTTTTTATGGGGTGCCAACCTCTTGCAGCACACAGGCACCTGCAATTATACGCTACAGCAATAAGTTTACTTCAAAAATGTGCTATGAAGAAACCCATGAAACAAGCTCCATGCACACAGACTAAAAGTGAGATTTAAACACCCAACCCTGAAGGTGCATGGCAAGAGTGCTAACCGCTGAGCCACTTGTGCCACCTGGAAAGTAATTATAGCCTCGAATTTAAATAAATCCTAATTTTCTGTCTAGTAATTATTTTTGAGCATTAATAGTCATATTTAAAGTCATGTTATTATTATTATTATTATTATTATTATTATTATTATTATTATTATTATACTATTTGTTTAACTTGGTATACATGTTTGGTAATATAATAAATATCAAGTTTGTATTAATATTAATAATAATCAAAAAATATTTGGTATATTTGAATATTTTCAGATCTACTACATTTCCCTGTCTTTTTTTCTATAGTTCATATATAGAATACAGGTTGTGAGATATTGCTAAAATCAACAAATCTAACATACAGAGAGCAACCAAAAATAATAATCTCACCTCATAACATTAACATATTAACACTGTTTATCAATTATACACCAGTTAACTGGTGATAGGACTGCCAAGCCGACCTTCAAACTCCCAATCTGACCGATCTACAGTAGGATGCATCAGACATACAAGTCCGATCCATGGAGGCCCCACCCCACAATCCATAACACCCCCAGAGATCCTGCGCAGCCAAACCCTGAGGGGCCAAGGCCACTTTAGTGGCTCAAGGGGAACCCAAACAATAACTTTAAAAAACCATTAAAACAGTGGAAAACAGCATTGTTGGTGTTTTAGTGATTAGAACTTTGTTTTAATCTATTACACTAAGAACTCTACAACTTACTAATGAGACACAAACAAAAAATAAAACTTTAATAAGGACTGTGAATTATGTTTCTTACAATTCATATTAATTTAGCATGTGACCTAATACAGCGAGGGTGTTCAATCCAGTTCTGAAATTTCAATCTCCACCATAGTTTATAATTCATCAACCTAAACACACCCATCCAACCTGGCAATTAACAGATTAACTGAATAAACTGTGTTAAAGCAGAAGAATCAGTAAACTGTGCTGGAACTCTCCAAACATCAACAAACTCACCTGTACATCCTTTCCAGCCCACCTACACTCATCCCGGTGTGATGAAGATGGAGGCCAAGGTATCTATTAAAACAAATCGAACAGAACAACAGAGAGGGAAAAAATAGTTATTAAACACTTTTTATATGCCCAGTCATAGTTAAGCCACTGCAGAGGTAATAAATAATGTAAGTTTGTGTGTGTGTGTGTGTGTGTGTGTGGAGCATTGGGTTTCTGCCTCTGAGTCTAATACGCTTTCCATGTGAAGGTGAAATCTATCAGGCTGGTTTTAAGTCTCCTAGTGGAGAAGAACAGACCAGTGCTTAGTAATCCAACCTACTTCCTGCCTTATGGCTGTGAAAGAATGAGACGTTGTTTAATTTAATAAACTTTAGCCAGGTGCAGGTGTTTGAGCTAAGCAAAGGAGAGAAGATAAACGCAGGACATGACCTGATGATTCTTAAGAAGTTTTCTTGTTTTTTTTTTTTTCTTGCGTATTTGAAGCAGCTTGTCTATGCACACTCACACACAACCATATTTTTCTTCTCATGATACAGGGTACAGAGAGAAGATAAAGCGATAAGAAAGGAATGAGGACAACACTGGAATCTGAGGATAATTTGATACGATAAGTCACTTTTTAGATTAAAATGGCCATATCAGTTATAGTTAGGCTACATCTCAACCTCAACACTCTCAGGAATTCGGTTATGCCAAACATCATGGCTTGTTTTACAATTAAGGCAACTTGAGATTAAAAGCAAACATGAGTCTAGGTTGATGTCAGGACCAGGGTGAGAACAGTGTAAGGAAAAGTGGTTTTACAGGTTCTTTATCCCTATAAAACCATCCGGATGAAATTCAGCACAACACTGCTACTTAACAATGCTTCTCCTTATTGAGAGAAAAATGAGCCAACTGGCTGCAGCCAGCCACAATTTGTCAAAGTAAGGAAAAAGATTACCCTGTAGCTGAATTTGTATTGCGCATACATGACGTTTAAAGATCTATCTAATATGTATGGACCATCTCTATATATAATGGGACATTTATAAAATATGAATTTATTATGATTTATTACTGTAAGTCTGCTTTATTATGTCCTCCTTATTTTCTGATTTTTTTTTTTTTTTTACCTACATTTAAATGGTTAAGGTGGCAGAGTTTCTGGAGTATATCCAAAAACACTGTTGGTGATGTGTTGAAACACCATAAGTGCAAATACACCCACACACAAATTTACACATTCATTTACACCTAGGAGCAATTGAACATTAACCTACTGGTATTGATGATGTACGATCAAACCCATACAAAGATGCAAACTATACAAGGACATTAACCAGAGCTTATGATAGAACAGATATGCCAAAATCCCATCATATATACTGTACAGTACTGGTCAAAAGTCATAAGCCTCATATTTTCCTTCCAAAGAACCAGACGTTCTTGTATTTTTAATGCATTCTTGAGAAATAGTTCTCCAGGCTTCCTGAAGGACTTTTTTTGGCTCTCATTTTTGGCAAGGTTCTGGCTTTTATTTTAGTCCAGTCCCTGTACCTGACCAGTTTCAGAGGAAGTTTTTATTTTTATTTTTTATCATTATGCCAGTGACCTATAAATCATTCAAGCAATAAAAAAAGGCATGAACCAATTCTAATCAGGTTGATGATTAGTTTACTGGTGATGCTGAAGGCTATGTGGTTTAACAGACAAAAGGGGAAATGAGGTTGCTGTTAGAGTTGCTTCATGAGCAACCAATATTTAAATTGTATCTTTAGACATTTTGTAGCCTGAAGCAATTAAACATGTGCTCCCATTTCATTAATTTAAACTACATCATTTAATTTCATTTCATATGAAAAAAATTAAGAGTGGCCAAAGTAATCTGCAAAGTACTGTAGCTCAAATCCACCTCATCATCCATTATTTATACCATTGTGAAATAAGGGTTTAGAAAAATTAAGTATCCTGTTTCCCCTACTGTAGTATGTGAATTTATCACAAGCACACTGCCTACACGGCTGATGAAAGATGTCCTGGTTCTCTTGAAGGTTTGTTTATCACACTGAACGTACTTCACCTACAATTATTACACTTGATATTACTACATACAAAAACATAAGAATAAGGAATTATCCAGCTTTCGTTTATCACACAACAACTACTGTACCAGGCAAGGATTTGAGAGGGAAGTGATTCTCAGAAAACAGTCTCTACAAACTGCTGCTCATGATGCGTCACGGACAGCTTAACACACACGGAGAAAATTGCTATCCCTGTTCTTCATACATGAGCTAACAGATTGGCTAGTCTTGCGCTGAGTGATAGACGCGCAGACTTAGAGCAAGGCCATTTTTTCTCTCTTGACTCCAGATGGCTGTTGCTTCGTCTGGATTCAAACTTACAACCTCCCAACACTAGTCTGAACTTTTTGTTTTGGTCTTGTTGCTCCACTCAAAAGGTTTTTCACACCTAAAATACTGTTCGTACAGCAACTACTTATCCTGTCATAGCCATGCTAAGTGTTATGGTCAAATCCTTAGACATAGAGTTCAAGCAAGACTATAATCTTTAGTGTCCTTACCAGTTGCTGGTCCATGTTGATGTCTATCAGGTTGAATGACAGGAGATGGTCCTTTGCTCCCACAAAAAGCCGACCCTTTTCTTCGTCTAGTAAAAATGTGTGGAAAGCCGAGCTATTGGCCAGTCCATTAAAAGTAAACAAGTTGTTCGACTCCAACATTTCTGTGGGAAATAGAAGAGACTTTGTTTTATTACTAATAAAGAATTATAGTAGAAATATTCACAATTGCTAACAGTTCTAAGGAAACTGTTTAACCAAAGTCTGCTCATCTTACTCCACTATTTGTACAGTATCATATCATTACAGCCATTAAGTTTGAAAGGACATTGTTCATATGTGTAGACATTTTCCAACCACATGTCACCACTAAGGTTTCTGTGTTCGGCAGCCAGGCTGCTTCAGGGCAGAAGGAGTCTTAATAAACAAATGATCTGGCTCGGTTGCAGAACACTTCTGCACGGTAGCTAACTCTCTTCTTTTACTGCTGATGATGAGTGTGACGTGTGAGTGTGGTTTTGCTATAATAAAGCTGAGACCACTGATTCAGTTCCTTCTCTTTCCATTTCCTTTCTTTCTCTATTACATATCACACACACAAACACACAAAAGGAAAAAAGATATCAGCTTGACTTTGGTGCTGTCTGTGTCACTTCACTTATGCTTGGTGAAGCCAAGAATTATATATGTAGAGCCATGTGGCCTTTGAAAGATCAGTGGCAGGTTAAGTTAGGGTCATAGTCAGGGCAGTTCTGACCTGACATTTGGGGACCCTTGGACAAGCTTTACCATAAAACGTGTGGAGCCTTAACAAGAGCAAATACAGATTTGAATATAGCTAACAGCAAAATTAATAAATTAATTAATTAACATCTATAAAATTACACTACCATTCAAAAGTTTGGGGTCACTTTCTAACTCCATGATGGTTCCTGATTTTTATTTCTTTCTACATTG
>JAQMYJ010000038.1:9849870-9860308 GCA_030014305.1 Clarias laeviceps
TAAAGGAGCTGCGGCTCATTAATCCTTGAGAGAATGAACTGATGCCCGAGGCGTCAGTCTATAGTTATATAGCGCCATATAAAAAGCCAGAAAACGCACAAACCCAAATGCTGCCGCCGTAAGGCGCGGCGGTAAAATCATTATTCCGGTTGACTACCTACTGTATCTGATATGATCTGTGCCCGAATCTAAAAACATTTATACAGATTTATAAAATATTTTAATATTAGTTTCTTGCAACTATAACTTTATGGAATTTTAGTAAACAGTTTCTTTTCTCAGCACAATAAATGGAACAGACAGAGATCAACTTTGGAGGGAAAAGTGTAATTTTTATTAGATTTTTATACAAAACCTTACCAGATCAGATCTTGTATAGGTTGCTTACATGAATGTTGTGTGAAATTAAAAAGGAATTTTGTGTTTGTGAGCAGAATGAGCAGGAAAAAAAAGAATGAGTGAAAACCTCGTGTTCTTTTAGCATTTATGATCGATCCAGTACAAGAAAAGACGTGATTTTATTAATTTCTAGTACGTTGATTATTATTTATTTTTTTTATTCGTTATTTTCTTTTTGTTTGCTTTAACCTAAACACTGTCCTTCTGCAACCTCCTGGTTCACCAAACTCCCCACAACACCTAGTACTGAAATCTGGCATCACACAGAAACATATAGGGTTTGTATGAACAGTACAGTCTCTCTCTCTCTCTCTCTCTCTCTCTCTCACACAGACACACACAGACACACACACACACACACACACACACACACACACACACACACACACGCACAAAGCTATTGTTATGAAAAACATCAAAGCGGAGAGAGGACAGATGGAGTCAGAGGAATAGTCCCATCTGAGAGTGATAAAAATAAACTCCTCTACTCTACATACATCCTTCCCTCCCTCCCTGTGTGTGTGTGTATATGGAAAACTATCATTATTGTTGTCTCTTTGCTATCGTCCTATTAAGACAATTGAGTACATGCACCTGTGTTTCCAAAACTTTCCATAGATAGCTAGTCCTTATCAACACCTTGCAACAGCATGTAGCCAGGTTACAGTATATCCTGTATAATATAATATCATATATAATATCATATATCACATAGCTAATGAATTCCATTCATTCAGAATGACATAAAAAGTGACATTAAGAGTTAAGATTAATTAGCTTCATTTTGTATAATGTACAAGATTTTCTTTATAATAATGCAACTTTTGCAAAAGAAGTTAACTTTATCTTTCTTTTATTACACACAATATAAGAAAAAAAAACATAACTATGCACGCTGCATGGTGTGCATAATGATGCACACAGGAAAATATTTATGACATCAACATCAGTATGAAGTAATGGATTTACCAAAATCCATTACAAAGTCCACAACAACTTGCCAGGGATTACACATTTTGTAATAATCAAATCGCAACATAATACATATAGTAATGTTGAACATCTGTGACACAAATTAAGTTTAAAACAGATAAACTCTAAATCATAAATGCTATAAACTTGTTATGTTAGAGAGAGATCAAGAAAAGTAAAACTCTACCTGAGTTTTACTAAAATTGACCCTCAAATTTCCAACAAATAAGAGACAAATAAACAGCTCTAGAATAAGTGCATTAATCTAAACCCAGCTTACACACATGTCCGAGTCTAAATGTTATGGAAAATTAATCAACACCATCAGACCAATATCTAATTTCCTAATTTATTACATGAGTGGGTTAGATAGAGCTGAATTACTTTTAGTTTTACCGGATCAGTCATTAAATTAAAACCACTGAAAAGTGACCTGAATAGCATTGATTATCTCATTACAGTGGACTCTGTCAAGGGGTGGGATTAATTAAGCATCAAGTGAACAGTACATTCTCAAAGCTAAGATGTTGGAAAAAAGAAAAAATGGGTAAGAATTATAATCTGCATCACTTTGGCAAGAGTTAAACTGTGATGGCTAAATGACTGGGTCAAAGCCTTGTGGGGTGTATCAATAATGTAGTGGGTACCACCTAGAAAAAGCAGTTAAAGGAAAGAAAACTACAAAAGTCATGACTCCCCATTGCTTATTGTTAGATTTGGGCATTAAAAGCTATCCCATCTGGTGTGATCCCACAGAAGAGCTACCGTAGCACAAATGGCGGAAAAATTAATGCTGGCATCAGAACTGGATCAGCGATGGAAGAAGGTGGCCTACTCTGATGAATCATGATTTCTTTTACATCATTTGGGTGGCCGGGTGCATGTGTGTCTGTTATTTGAGGAAGAGATGCACTATGAGAGGAAGGTGAGCTGGTAGACACCCATCTACCTAAACATTGTTACTAGCCTTTAAATTCAACAATACATTTTTTTGAAATTTTGAAGGATTAGAGGCTTAAAGCTAAAAGTTTCAATAATCTTTATTATTTCATCACAAACTTATAGCAGTCTCATCTGTTCATGTAGAAAGGTGCTTATATTGCAAACTAGAAGTTTGTTCACATTAAAGAACACACACACACACACACACACACACACACACACGTTTCTGTGTTGATACTGTCAGGCAACATTGGTTGATATTTATATAAGGGTGTTAATGTTATTCTGCCCTGGGCTCAAAGGGGGTGTAAAACTGCCCACCCACACACACACCCACACACTCTCTCTCTCTCTTTTATCATTCAAGCCTACTGGTCCGGTCAGGACTTCCTCATGGGTGGTACCAGTGTTCCAACATTCACCATCACCCATATCGCCAAGGGCAGCTTTCCCTCTGTGATGATGGAAATAAAGTCTGGGGAGCAGCGTGTATGCATGATTGAGCCTGGAGCCTATCCCATTCTCTTCTTCCTATGATCATTAGGAAATGCAGATGATGAACATGTGACTTATTCCAAAAAAGAAAAAATATTGGGTTGAATGTATTCAGTATAGTTACAGTGGACTGTGATCAGTTGTCAAAGTTTCAGTGATATCACACAAAATAGCATTCTGATTATGCAACCCACTACATAATCCCTGAAACTGATAGAGGGAATTTGTAGTACATTTCCATGTACAGGTTTGACATGCTTGAGGAGCGCTACTGGACATATTGTAAAAATAGTTTAAAACCTGTCTCAGCTAGACTGCATGAACATGTTCACAGGCATGGGCATAGTTTCCACTGGGGAAACGTCCACCCCCAACCTTAAACCCTGTCCCTGGTTTTTAAACTTAGCTCGGGGTTGTGGGGAATTTTTTATTTCTATTTTATTTTTTTTTGCTAAATATGCTAAACGCTCCTGCTGCAAAGCCAAGTTGATACTTCGTGAGTGTTAGGAAGAGAATTATAATATGCCATGTCAGCACTTTGTGCCGAGTAACAAAGTAACGACGATATGCGCCATTACTGTCTGAATGCCATTATGGTGAAGACAAAGGGGCAATAAGTTTTGTGTGAAACATTCAAAATGGTCGAGCAGAAAAGGAATAATTTATTCTAATGGTATGTAAATGATACATTCTAATAATTTAGCGATACAGTCAGTGCAATAAGGAAAAAAGGGTCAACCAAGGGTCCCTATGTAGTGGATTCCACAATTTAGTGGTCTATTCCTCTCCTCAGTAATGTCCCTGCATGCACTTTTATTCTCATTGAATGAAGAAATTACAAAGTGGTTTGACGATATCAATAAACATTAGTGGATAGACTAAACTAAACATGGCATGTACCTATTTTAATGGCATTGCAGAAATAATTCTATTTATTATTATTATTATTATTATTATGGCTGAGCATTATTATAACATAATAATACTACTAATAATAATATTAATAATAATAATAAATATAGTTGCAAGCAATCATGACCGCCCCAAGCACCCTGTGCCATCGCCACCCTGGGGGCACCGCACAACCTGTGTTGTTATTTGAGTGTGTTAAGACCTCGAAAAAGCAATCGCCACCCGGTTGCACCGCACAACTTGCACACATCATACACTACAGTATACAGGGCTAATGTTAGTTTGGGCCCTAAATATTTTTTGAGTTTGTGTGTGTGTGTGTGTGTGTGTGTGTGTGTGTGTGTGTGTATATGTATGTGTGAGTGTGTGTGTGCGCGTGTGTGTGCGCATGTGTGAGTGAGTGTTAACATCTGTGATGTGTACGTGTGTCTAATAGGCCGCACATGCTGGAAAAAAGCATCACACTATTATGTTCCTCAATGTGATGTCACTGAACGTGATGTCACTGAACGTGTCACTGAATATAATGCTACACAGAAAGTTATTAATCATTTTTCAGTGGAACTTTAAGGCATCGTCAAGGCTGACCCGTTCGAGATATCAAAAATCCTCCTGCAATTTTGCATCCTCAATGATCACATCGGGCCGGTTTGGTGACGATCGTATAAATTCCCTAGGAGGAGTATATAAAAATCCATTGGGTGCGTTTTTGGGAACGACCCAAAATAACCGACCTTCTGTTGAGTTGAGCCCACACGTGTGCCTACGTGAAAGTGCATATGAGCTATGCAGCAAAATCTCGTGTGGGGGCTCCTGGGGGCCCCGGGCCACACAACTCTCAGCAGATTTCAACATGAGCATGTTAAGACCCCCAGAAAGCCCCAAATAGTGGGGAAAAAATAATCCTTAGGAAAACAAGAGGGTCCTTGGGCCCTAATAATAATAATATTAATATTATTATTATGTTATATACAGTACATATATCCACATATACCATTTTTAAGGTTTTTTTATTCAATAGACATACTCTTGATAATAAAAAACATTATATTTAAAGAACCTTTAAATATATTTCAGAACATCATAATCCATTCAGAACATCATAAAAGTGTCTCTAAATAAATATATAAAAGATTATAATAAATAAGAAAAGATTTATTCCCACATTGACAATCCTATCTTTTAGTCTCAGAACAGGTTCCAAGTAGATCTTCATTGAACCTTATAATTTTAGTCGTAATTTAGACGTAGTTAGCATTTTTTTTCTGACAGAAAAGGTTTCCCTTAAAAACAAGGAACCACCAGAGAACCCTTAAGTTCATTTGACTTATTCTAAGTGTTGCAGCATTAAAAGTTCAACATATTGTCTATTCTGTGTCGACCCTCAATAGAAGCTTTGTCTTTCACAAAAGTCTTCAAAAAGAACTCTACTAAGAACAAAGGCCTCTCTTAAACTCAAGTGGCACAGGTACGTGCCGGCAACACAGCATAGGTAAATGACAATTAAACTTATCATTTAACTAATTAACTAATTATTGTATATTTTTATTTATTTATTTATTTATTTTTGTTTATTTGGAAGCCTCGCATATGTGTGTTAAGGAAGGAAGACTTCAAACTATTTTTTTTTTATTTGGTTTTGGGATATGTCATGTAGAACAAACGTTATCATAATTACTATCATTATATATTATAATTAGTCATCATTATTATTACTTCTATAAATGAGCAGATTATTTTTGGGACATAGAAACTGAACACAACAAGGTTTTTTGTATAGTTGGTTAAAATAAACTAAAATTCAGTTCATCATATTGTGCCTATTTTGTGGGAAAAAAATAAAGAATATGTCACTCTGAGCCCTGTATGTTAAAAAAACACACAGTAGAAATAGCAACAATAGCTAAAATCAGTTTTAAGCGCTACGGGCAGGTTTTAAGTTGATTTGGGGAACGACATTTTAGGGAACATGTTTGTTTTTCACAAACTATTTGAGGAAAAACATGTTACACAGTGCAATGTTTCTGTACCTCAGTGTTAATGTAGAGCTAGATTTTTTTTAACGGGGTTCTCCAAATATAGTACAGTTATCTCAGAATGTCTAATGATGACAGATTTTTATTTTTTTTTACTGTTACATCATTAAAGGTTATATTCTCTCTGTTTGTTCTTTGTAGAACTGCACAAAAAGGGGTTCAGTTAGATCCTTACAACATAAAAAATCTCTTGAGTTTAATGTTTTAAGGTATAAAATGTGTTTTCCAGTGTTTCCAGTGTTTTCCATCCTAAAAACACAGAATTCTAATGGAGATGTTACTTGCAGTTTATGACAAGTTTCCCCTGGAGGAAAACCCACAGAATGCTTAAGGCTTTTCATTAAGGGTTCTTCACTTAGTCTAGTCTATATCGAACACTAACACAAGTAGAATCCTAAAAACAAAAAAAATATTCTTTAAGTCTTAGAACAGACAAAGTATGATTTACTGAGGAATAATAGAACAGACAGGAATCTAAAAAACATTTGAGAAACAACCTTTTTCCCCCTTTGTTATAGATTTTTTTCTTTGTTTTACATAAGGAAATATTATACGGTGGTGTATTTCAGTATTTGGGCTTATTAGGGAAGTTTAAATGACAGGGTTACATGAATACAGTTTGTGTGTGTGTGTGTGTGTGTGTGTGTGCCCTCCTTTGCCCTCCTCTGTGTGTACTCAAAATAAAATCTGACACTTTTTGTAATAACAAGTTTGATTCATATTGATCATATTGAACATGTGCACATGTCTGACACACACATACTGTATGTACCCACACATGCACATGCACACACACACACAGGTTTATTTCTATGCTGAGTACAGAAAGGTGCCTGTAGGTGTCAGTATTCGTTGCCTCAGAGACATTATCGTTTCAACAGCGTCTGTCAGTCGCGCAGCTTTACAGAGTGCATAAAGATGTAATTTTCCACTACCTAGCTAATGAGGAGCTGTCAGGAAACTGACAAAAATAATGACACTTTTCTTCTTTTCTTCCTGCCTTTATTGTCATCTTGCCATCCTATCTCTCATTATCTAACTTTTTTTTCAGTCAGTTCATTTTGCTCAACCGTAACATAGAAAGTGATGTGTGAGGACGAAGGGAGAAGTTTGACGTCACTACTGTAAATTGTACCATGAAAATGAAAAAAAAAATGTCTCAATTAGTCATCTGTGCTAGGAGTTAGGAGCTCGTCACACGTGCCCAACACCAGCAGTCTTATCATGGGGGCACAAAAGAGCACACATTCTGGGTTGTAATTGATGTATTCTGTGTCATAAATGAGGTGCAATGAAAAAAAAAAAAACTGCAAGCTCTCAGTTATCCATGGTGCATGTGATAAAGGTGAGGAAGATCAGTGTATTGTGTTTGGAGCTCACAGAAAATAATAAGAGCTGTATTATATATGCAAAAACAAGCCAAAGTGCAGTTTATAAGCGTTTCAGTCTGACTGCAGTTCTATTCATGTTTCACACACACTGAGCACACATGTACCTGAGTCCGCTTATTAAAGCAGCGTACAATAAACGAGCACTGCCGTAAATCTTGGATATCTGTTCATGTGTTTTTGCTGTATTGAGAAAAGATGTGCGGAGAAATTTAACACACAGTGAAAGAGCCTTGTCTGACTTTTATATATATATATTTTTTTGGAGAAAATGTGAAACTTTAGCAATAGATTATTACTTCAAGATGCAGAAGAACCAAAAACAACCAAGTGATCGTATCCGCTTTGGAAGTAAATCACGAAACCTTGAGCTGCAAAAGATGATGTTTCAGAGCAAATCAAGCTGTTTTTTTTTTTTGGATTAATACTGTATAATATACCACATAAAATATCATATTTTAAAGTTTATTATACATTACATAATAATTATATACTGTATATACCAGACATAACATTTCAAGCGTCTGTATACAATCAACAGTACAATTATAATTTTAATACTAATTAAATTAGCACAATTATAATAATTTTACATGTGTGAAAGTAGAATCTTCAAACTTCTGTACTTCAAATGCACAACTATAGATATAGACCTAGAATGTGAATTTCAAAATGTACCTTAGTTAAAGTCAGTTTTGTACCTGAGTTTGATGTATGAAACCAGCAGAACATGCAGCAGCAGTAGTGGACATTAAGTGCTCTCACCTTTGTAGGAGAGTTTGAGTCGGGGCACGTTGCTTTTGGCACGCTGAGCATCGGCTCCTCTCTGCGGTGTCCAGAGCCCGCACAGCAGCACTGCCATCCCCCAGACGTAGTCCATGATGAACCCAAAGATACACAGCTACTAAGTGAGGTCCAGATCTTCAGAGCAGCACCTGAGGATGGAGCAGGTGTATGGATGTGTGTAGAGTCAGCGTGTAAGCCATACAACGATCACATCCCTCTTAGTGAACTGGTCAGCCCAGGCAGAAGAAACCTGACCACCAGGAAAGGATCTCAAGACACTTCACTTGTATGATGTATGTATGTGTATGTGTATGTGTATGCTGTTTCCTAAGCTCTCAGACTGTTTCTCTACTTGCTCCCCTTGTCTTGATTTCTTTTTTCCCCTTTTTTGTCCTGATCCGTGTAAAAGTAGCACCTCAGCTGAAAGCACGCTGAGACAAAAGTGAACTTTAGCTTACTAAAGCTCTAAACACTTCTACTAGCTCCCTCACATGCATTCATACAAACACCGGACTCTGTAAGGCTCAGTGCACACAAACACACACACACACACACACACAAGTCCACAATGCACGTAGCCGAAGAGAGAGTGAAGCCAAGTGAGAAAGCCTGGCCAAGTGAGCAAGAGAGGGAGGGATAGAGCAGGGGGAAGGGGGACGGGCTGGAAGGAGAGGATCCTGTAGGTAGATTTCTCTTTTTACCGCCTGACACAACAGATCCTCCACCCATATGAGCACACGCGCACACACACATACACACACACACACACACACACACACACATTCTGTCACATCACTTTTTCTTAGCGTTATTTACAGAATTACTTAGTTGTCTCCCATGTTTGTGAATATATTACACATGCAGTCTCTGTATTGTATGTACTTCAAAGAACGAAAGCAAGTTTTGTTAAGTAACAGGATGAAATAGTAATATTTTTAAAACATTCCACAGAGTGCATTAAGCTTAGTTTTAAATAATGTGTTAAATAATTATTGATAATGTGTTAAAAACTGTAAAATAATTAATGACAGTGTGATGCCCTTATTATTTTTCCTTAAGTGGTTGCTGGAGTGTTTTATATTCACCTACACCACAGCAATAAACAAATACAAATAAATAAATAAAAAAATTTTAATAATAATAATAATAATAATAATAAGTTCTCCTTCTTCTTAATAATAATAATAATAATAATAATAATAATAATAATAATAATAATATCATCAGTAGCATTTATAGTAATAGTAGTAGTGTGTGTGTGTGTGTGTGTGTGTGTGTGTGTGTGTGTGTGTGTGTGTGTGTGTGTGTGTGTGTGTGTGTGTGTGTGTTGAAGTTGCAATAGGATGATTTCCTGGAGTATTCTATATTCATGTACTCCACAGCAATTTGCCGGTGCTAAACAATGACATGTTTTATTTATTACTTTTATATATATTTATTTAAAACCAAATAATAATAATAATAATAATAATAATAATAATAATAATAATAATAATAATAATAATAATATGCTGCTAGCTAAAAATATGTTTTATCTAATTGTTTGTTTGTTTCTTTGTTTACTTAATTAATAAATACAACAGTGGGACCCAGTCAAACAATTTATTAATTTCTGACTGGACAAGGCAGGGGCATTCCATGAGTGGATGAATGAGGATGTCCTGGCACAACCCCGTTCAGACTCACTCCATGTTGAATAAACTTGAATTATAAGCCGTCAAAATTCCATTAATTCAGTGCGAGCTAGCTGAACAATTTAAAATTGTTACACTTGACAATTATCTAGTTATCAATAGGCAGAATTTATGACTTGACATAAAATGTTGCCTTCATTCAAGTCTACAAATTAATTACCAAATAGATTCTCAATCAACTTCGGTAAGGAGTGAAGAACGTGTCTAAACCCATACAAACATTGTTTTGGAGAGAGATCTGAAATTAAATCTATCTACTATGTTATGACTAAATTATATTACACAAACATAAAAATGCAGTCTGGTGTCTTCAAATTTATTTTGCTGGGGTTAGAACTGATGTATAAAAGCAATATGTCGCTCATGATCGTGGGGTTGTTAAAAGATATACCCATGCTACATCCTTGGTCCTATGGTCCTTGATAATATTAGGCCATATTATTTATTTTGGAAGAAGAGGTCTATATGAATATGAAACTTGGGTGAACATTTCTATGAAATTAAATAATATTATTATATAATAACATTTTCGGGCAAAAGCTTAAATTCAATTCATTCCAACCGAAGTGGCATGGCAGAAAAGACTTCCATCAGGACATTGTGGCTGGAAGCCAAGGGTGCAAAATTGGACATGCTGTCTATAGCAGAAGAGACAGTAACACAATTTACACAATATAATCATGCTATGTACTGTAACATACAGTAGCAATTGTCTTGTTTGTTACTTAGCATGAGTATAGTGTGTAAGCACATAACAGCGTTTATCCTCCATGGCTTGTAGCTGTTTAGTCATTGCAATTCATCAAACTGGAAA
>JAQMYJ010000038.1:9860408-9874112 GCA_030014305.1 Clarias laeviceps
TTTTTAAAAAAGAGTAAAAGAATAGTAATAGTATTAGAATAATAGTAATAGAATAGTAAAAGAGTAAGAGAATAAAAGCATGACACACACACCACCATGCCACCATCTCCTAGCGGGCACTAAAGTGTTAAAAATTGTTGCAAAGTTAAACTTCCAACAGTGTGTACAACTCTTCAACATTTCAACCCCTCCAAATTATTACTGAAGTGTATTGTTTTTGCTCTATAAATAAAACCATGATCATTTGCTCCGTTAGTCTGCTTACTTGTGTCCTGTCTCCATGCACTGCTTCTGGTCTAAACCAGACATAGATCCTTCTGCTCGGCTCAGCGCAACCCTCACCCCAGACGCTTATTTTTAGCCTGCCGCACGCAAGAGGTGAAGACAGCGAGAAGGAGTGAGAGTAAGAGAGGTGTGTCTTATCTCTCAAAAATGTTCATGTTCAAAACCATTAACAGTGGATATAATTAAAAATGTTTAAAAAGGAAGAGATAGAAAATAGAAAAGAGAGCTTTACAGTACTTTCACTGTGTGACTGAGTGTCTTATAGCTGCTACTCGTTAACACATTTCCTGTCACATTATCAGCAGATTTACAACGTATAGACAAACAGCACAAGACAATAAGTCATACCTATTGCCTAAGCCGTGCACTCATAACACAACTTGCTGTTTTTTCTTTTCCTATAACTGCCCTGCCGCCCCAGTGGAGTGAACTATTGCACACTGATCCTGACCTCCAGGTCAGCAGTTTCCTCCTCATATTTCCATTTGGCAGTGCCTGAGCGCTGCAGGAATACTTGAGTAATTGGGTTTTAATATGGTGTGACACATGAACACTTCTAAATGTGTGTGCTATTGACAGCATCGATCCTTCAGCAGAGAGATCTAGAAGAGTAAAGAGCAAGACAGAAAACTGCAAACATCACACAGTTACTACCAAACAGCAGTCCCCTTGAGAGCCAATAGCTTAGCATGTGTGAATATATGCGTTGTGTGTCATGGAAAAGCACTGAAAGACAGAATTTAGCTCAGTAATTATTATTATTATTATTATTATTATTATTATTATTATTATTTCCACAAAAGATCTGGACTTCTGAAGGTGTGGGTTTGATATTGAACGAAAGCGACTATTTAAAGAATGCAAGTTAATAAAGAGCTGTGCATGGAGATGTTTGACATTTGTTTTTTCATCAGCATCACCATCATGGTGAAACATGGAGCCACTGATGTGTGGAACAATGAAGTGAGAAACAAGCAAAAATAGACTAGCCATAGTCCAAATATAGATCTGCTTTTAGGAGTGTTTACACATAAGATAAAATGAGCCTCATAGATAACATGGCACAAAGGATTCAACAGAAATCACATACATAGTGTGAAGAAAAGTTTTGAGATAAGCTCTGTCTACAAAAAAGTACTATATTACTAATTACTAACTTATTAATACTTTATTATTATCTGGCAAGTAGGGTGGGAGTTTTCTAACGATCATCATGCACAAGTTGCCAAATGGTTTTGACATTTTCAGGATGTTGAGCTCGTTGAAGGTTTTCCTGATCTCTCGTCATCTTCCAGTGATGTTCTTCCGCTCTTGAAGTGGATGTGCCACTCAAAACACTTCGAACAAGTCATTGCAGCATCTCCGTAAACTTGTTAAATCATGTCAAACATCTTTGTGCAAATCTTTCCAGTTTCACACAGAATTTGACGTTCGATCTTTCTTCTAACTTGCTGTTCATGATAAGTTCGCGGACATGGTAATGCACATGGTTAGAATAGCACCAGTTTCACAGCTCACAATGTCCACAGGATGATGTCTTTTGGCACGCTGACTTATAAAGGTCAGTGCTCCCTTTGACTGTGCGTGGGTCCACAAAACTAGTCTCAAAACCTTTTGATACCACCTTGAAGTACTGCACATCTACCAGCATATTTTGTTCTTAACAAGATGTTTACATTATAAGTATATCATCGTCATCATCATCTATACCACTTTATCTTGTTTACAGGGTCACAGGGGCCTGGAGCCGATCCCAGGAGACTTAGGCCATGAGACAGGGTACACCTGGATGGGGTCCCAACAGAGTGCAGTTACTTAAACTGCCTTAGTCAGGTTAATTATAAGAAAATGCATTGGTGAGATGAAGTAATTCTGTAAATTTTTCAACTTTCCAATGTTTTTTTCCTTATTCATTGATTAATTCATTCGTTTGTTGGCTTGCGATTTCATATTAGACTTTAATATGAAGAGAATCTTTTGCCCACAAGCTGCCGTCTGCATCCCTCCATTGACCAAATAAAACCACAAATAAGTTATTGTTCACCAGCAATTACACATAATAACAGCTTGTAGTCTCATGAGGCATAAACATGGTGCTGACTGACTAAATGAGTCTACATAGCCATCTTTCTCCATGACCCCAGCCCTCTAACGTTACATTAGGAACATTAAAGCAGTGAACTGTCTCCAAGGCAGCAAGGCGTCACACAGCCCGTCCAAGTCTGTTCCCAGAAATTCTGCTGTGCTGTGATCAGATGACTGAGCTCTAGGCTTTCTCTATACACATCTTCTGGAGTTGAACTGCTTTGCCTACTAGGGTATATAGGAAATTGAAGAGCTAAAAATGAAATGGACAATGAAAGAATTAATAGTTTATAGTTTTTAGCATTATTTTGTAATGCTAAAAAGCCAGTAATATAGTTACCCAGACTACATAAATTTGATAAATATTAAGAAACTAAATGGACAAAAGAATATTAAATTAGTCATAGATTTTCTGTTTACTACTAAATTAAATGAAATTAAATATTCTAGCCAATTCACATTGGGAAGAACTACATTTAGTGCAAATTATGGCAAAATTACCCAGCAATAAGAGTAGCAATCAGAATAAATAGCAATCAGAATTAGCCATCAGATTATGTCAGCTATAACCACAGAAAAACTGTATCCTTAAAATCCTGTCTTTGGTACATTAAAAAACCAAGACTACATTTTTGATGATGTTTTTCATGTTTATATAGTAAAATAATAAAAATTCCATAACCAGATAAATACGACAAATGTAATGTGATATTGCATGGCTTCACTAGCGATACTTTACCAGCTTACCTCAAATAAACTTACTGCAATAAGATCAGGAAGATCTTATAGTATATTTATATTTTGTAGCTTTTCCTAGTCATTACTCTAATACATCTTAGATACGGTTATCACTTTTTAAGGGATTTAAGATTGCACTTGTTAATCCAGAAACACTTGTAAATTCTGTGTGTGTGTGTGTGTGTGTGTGTGTGTGTGTGTGTGTGTGTGTGTGTGTATGTATGTGTATGTACTGTATGTGTGTGTGTGTGTGTGTAGGTACAGTATGTGTGTGTGCATGTGCGTGTGTGTGTGTGTGTGTGTGTGTGTGTGTGTGTGTGTAAACCACTTGTTAACTGACTCGTCGTCTTAGTAAATAAAATCCTTTATAGTGCTAAGGGCAAGCCGGAGCTAATTCCACCTGAAAGCGCTCTTAGATATGGAAATACAGGCTAGAGAGGTTTTGCACATTCAGCAGAGAGGAAAGGCGTTAGCTGTATGAAAGGCTGAGATGAGAGAAATGCTCATTATTCTTGTAGAGTAAACTGGTCTGATCCTTTTAATCTGCTAAATCCTTTCTGTTAAACATGACAAAATGTGTGAATGGGCTTCTTGTACACTTTTTCCTCTTTTATCTTTACCTGTTTGTTGTTGTTTTTTTGCTAGTTTGTGGATTATACATATCGTCTGTTACGTTTGTCCATTATGGACAGAAAACTGTTAAAAGCTGATATATAACCTGTCCGTTATAGTTGGTAGTGTGGCTGTGTAGTCATATAAACTTTTTGACCATTGATAGATAAATAATGTAAAAAGAAAGAAAGAAAGAAAGAAAGAAGGAAGGAAGGAAGAAAGAAAGAATTTAATTTGATGCTTTACAAGACATTATCATTCCTTTCCTCTTCTCTATTCTCCTCTCCTCACTGCTCCATTATAACTGCCATGTCTTATTTCATTTTTATGTCCTATAAAACTGAATCTTGTCATCAAACTCTGTCTAAATTAAGCTTAGTGAACTTAGACACATTAACCAGGTAATAAAATACAGCATTAGCAATGGGGTGCTGCTAGAAATGAACATGCATCTGTTCTCTCTCTCTCTCTCTCTCTCTCTCTCTCTCTCTCTCTCTCTCTGTGTGTGTATTAAAGGAATAAAGGGAAAGAAGATGCATTTATTCTAGTACATTGTGAAGTTAAACCATAAAGAAACTTTTTTTGCTCTTTCTTATTAACATCTGCATGTAGAGTAAAGCAAGACCTTTAGTGGTAAAAAAAAAAAAAAAAAAAAAAAAAACAGTGATTATTTCCAAAGTTCTCTACCCCAAAGTGCAAAGGCTAGTCTTGATTTCATTTAAAAACCTCAGAGGTCAATAGGAAACCACTAAGCACTTGCTCAGCCAATGTATTCAATGCTCACCCACACGTAATACCCACTACTGTATATACACCTATGGACACAAAAAAACAGACTCATACAGAACCATATGCCCATACCTACTCACTTCCTCTAGACCCTGCCTTCTCCATTCTTCATCTCTGTAGTTCAATGCCCACTCAAACCACCCATTGTTTGGGTGGAGAAGAGACATTGTGTCAAAGAGTTTGGGGAAAATAAACTCGTAAATGAGAGTGTTGAGGTCAGCTATTAAGCTAAAGCCCACTCAGACCTCTGCCTTGTGTTTAAAGTCTTAAAAATTGTGGAATTTTTTGCTTATTTATAGAAAAAATCATTAAATCACCTTGGTATTGTGCGAGAAAGTGAGACACAGAGTCTCTACCTGCTGTCACTGCAGGCACAAGAGATGGACCGACCGATTTCTCATAGCCACGGGTATTGGGTTTCTCTCTGCAATGAGGACAGATGCACTGGCTCTCTCCAGACACGAACAAAGCATAATTTCCACTCTGATGGAACCCAGCTGTAGAAGCATCAGCCATCCTCAAAAAGGAAAATGGTGTGGATTTAAGAGAGATAAGGTGTGTACCTTTCCTTTACTAGACCTTAATCTCCACCACATCCTTTAGAGTTTGCCAAGAAAAGCCACAGCACCTAATAACACAGTAATATCTCTTCCTGTGCAGCTTTTTTTCCTCCATGCTGTAATATTTTCTTTAAATATGACATGCTGAAATTGGTCTCCTTTATGACAATTCAATGATAGCAAATAATAATAAAAAAAAAGAAAATCCTCATAAATAGAACAATATATGATTATAAGATATATATGAATGATATAAAACTCTGGGATGTGCACACATGCCTCAAGGTTCGACTACTATTTTTAATGCATATGGCCAAAATGACAATAGGAGATTTCTCTATAAGCTTTTCAGTGAAGGAGAAAGGTCACACTCAGTATGCAGTATTAATGAACACACACCCTCTGCACTATGAGTCATTTTCTTTTTTGTCATAAAAAATAGATGGCAAAATAAAGTGAAACACCACAAAGCTATGAATAAATTACTCAGGGCAGTGTCTGCTCCTGCATGTGATAGTATGCAGGTCCCACCCTTCCCTAGAGTTCAAGTGGAATCATTGTGAAAGTTAACCCACTGAGTCATTTATTTAGAAAATCATATTTCATCAGTACTGCACAGGCAATGCAAGAGTCAAAAATCTGACTGCAGTTTCATACATTTATATAAAATTTATATGAATAAATACCAGAAACATTTTGATGTCATCTCCCAGACCGCACATTTTTAATACAGCTCAACAAGTTAGTCTGTTCTGGATGATAATAAATTTTGACCATATAATATTATAATAATCTGTGTATCAGTATGTACACTTAAAAATGTGATTCTTTTATCAATATATAAAAAATTAAGCATAGAATGTACACTCAAGTAAATGTAACATTTTTACCCTTATGTTAAACTCATTAAATAGATAAAGTAATAATATAATATAATAATAATATATTATAATAATATAGTCTAATATATATAATGAAATATTTGACATTTGTTATATTTTATCATATAAGTCATAATAATAATAATAATAATAATAATAATAATAATAATAGTTAATAGTTAATAGTTATTGTTATTATTATTATTATTATTATTTTATTGTAATATTGTAACAATATTTACAAAATCTATTTATTTTAGTAAAATTGACATAATATCAATATGTAAAAGCTACGAGGCTAAAATCATGAATACAATGTGTTTACATTTTAATGAGTGTAATCATATTTCCTCTCAACAGACCATTTTTTGTTCATCTTCATTGGTTTCAATCAATAAATACAAAATAAATGTAAATAAATTTAAATATTATTAAATAAATTAATGATCATTAAATACATATATGATGTACACAACAATGACATATTTAAAGAGTATTTTGTGTGGAAAATTATCATCCAACTAGATATTACATTATAAAACCATGATTATGACAATAAGAATATAATAGCTATAAATGGCACTTTTGTGCCTGCTACTGTACATGCTGCAGAAGTACATTCTGACAAAGGGTTTACTATTTTACGTTTAAGTTCATAAGGCTTCATATTTTTTATGTATTTAATTTACCAAATAATTAAATTATACTTATTAAAATCACTCTGTGCTGGTTTGCATTTCCAACATGTCCTATGTACAATGCATGTCTACATGTTTGCTTGCTTTTTATAGTATAATACGTTATTCTGCTTCTTATCGTTATTCTGATTATTATATGAATTTATAAATTCAAAGATAATGTCACTTTTTTTTACATGATTAAAAGATCATTTTACTCAACATAATCTCAGAAAGCAGATTTCTCTAAAAACTTAAAAGGCCCTTTTAAAAATAAAGGCTTTAAAAGTATTCTCTTCATGCGGAGTCCAGTATGACCAGAATGACTTCCTTGCAGACCTAATGTTCGCTGACAATAGCTCCATTCTTGCTGAAACTAATGCTCAAGCTATTGGCATCCTGTTCCAGCAAAGCCACCATCGCCAAATGCAGATAAGACTAAAGTTATGACCAAAGATAGATCACTTAACAAGGTCCAAATCAAGCAGGTTCGCTTGTGCAGGAGAAAGTTGTGGCATCAACCACAAAGATCAAAACAGAATCAATCTGGCATTGGCAGTGTTTGCATCTTTGGAAAAAGACCAATATTACAACCAAAACCAAAGTTTGCCTCTTCTGGACCGTAATACTGCCAATTCTTCTAAAACATGAACTCTGCTCAAAGCAAAGATGAACAAGATCGCCAGATACTAGGTGTATCTTTACTGGACCATCACTGAAATAAGATGATTTGAATCTGGTGTGACCATTAACCAGCAGTCAAAGACCAAATCCGGACGAGCAGACTCTGATGGTTTGGCCATGTCTGCAGAATAAAAACTAATAGGCTGCCATACAAGATCATGTCAAGAGAGCGGCCATACCACTGGAGGGTTTAATGAGCAGGACCATATAAAACTTGCATCAAACAAATTGAATAAGATCTGCGGAGCCAACAACTGACCATTGATTAGGCCAAGTGCAAGGCTGCAGACTTGCACTTGGAAGAGCGGAAGACGAATGAATCCAAGGAATCCACCTGCACCCACAGCATCATATTGGCTTACCTGATCTACCAACCGATGCCTAGGGATCAAAGAAGAACAAGAAGAAGGAGTACCTAAACTATGAAATTAAATCAGGTATAAATAGTAGACCATTTTGAGGGGCTGTTGCTCCAAGAGGGCAAATGAGCAGGTGATTGGACAACTTTAGCCCTGTTGTGTGCAAATTCCTGAAATGCATTACATACTGCCTTGATTTATTCAGGATCATCCTACTTCAAAATACTTGACTTTCTGTATATTCTTTGATAGTCAGAAACAATTTAGAGACTCAATTTAGGTTTTCATAACTGAAACTTTGCATTTCTATTTGCCATAGAAAACTATAAACCAAGCTACAACCAAATGTGCCTACTAAAAAAATTCAGACAGAAGTTTTGTTCAGCTCACAATGATGGAAATTCTCTGTAAAAAGCATAAAATATATTTTACAATTTTCAAACATGAATGAATGCATTTCATCTAGAAGCTAAGAATTTCTTTTTTTTAACATAGGAAAAAAAACATTTAAGGAAAATGGTTTAAAAATACAGTATGATTTAACGTGTAAGCTTTATAATGGAAACTGACATGTACATATACTGTATAATAATGACAAATAGCAACTTGATATGTATAGCAGAAAAAAAAGCTTTTTAGGCATTTATGACATGCTGTGATTGATGAAGACTTCCACCTCCGCCCATTTGGCCAAAATTTTACATTAAGGAAGTGAACATGGGTGTTTTTGTTTTTTGATGATGTAGAGTGTTGACAGTTTTGTTTTATTATGCCTTAAGAAAACATTTTTATAATGCAATATGTTTTTAATTAAAAAAAAGTATAAATTTCTATTAGTTAACGTCTATCGGTTAGACTTAGAGATAAAGAGATGGGGTTCAATCCATTCTACAGTGTGAAGAGAGTAGCACTTTATATTAATATACTATATTTTAAAATAGTTGATGAGCTAAATGAAGAAATTTTACATAAAATTGCTCAATAGTAAAATAAAAATATAAAATTTAGCCATGTTGAAAATTTACATTCCTCAAATGTCATATTAAACTGCACTTCTCAGGCAGCAGATTACATGTTACAATGGTAATACTGCTCAATTTCAAAGTGTACCACTTAATGTTCTCATCTACACTTCTCTAGGTAAGATTAAGCAACAGAGACCTTGAGGGATTGAATATGACAGTGGGAAAGAGGTGAAAAACTGAACCCACTACCCAGCATGTAAGGTAACACCTTCGAAAGTAGACATAACAATAAACTTTACCAAAGCCAAAACGAAAGGGCTTCAACCTTCCACCATTCCCATTTAAATGAAAGTGCCTACAGAGATCTGGATTTTACAACAACTCTTCTGTCTCATTTAGGGCCCTAAACTGTCATCGTTCAACGTTGAATCCATGAACACTAACATTTTCTTCAATCAGATGAGTGATTATGTCTAGTAGTTTGTTTAAAGTCACTTGTGTAGAAATGATTCTTCCAAACAATTTGCACAAGTACCTCTTTGTGCCGAACAGAGCCACACTGGTAAATCAGGTTGATAGATTTATTTTTTTTTGTTACAAAATTCAAAGTAGGAATGCTGAGTAAAGGTAAATGAGATGAGATTGCTATTTGGCAGGAACTGATTCAAGGCTGGCCATCTCATTAAATCCCTTTTAAGTTGCATGGAGGAAAAGTGCCTGTAGACTTTGATCAGCAGTTGGATGTAGTTGGTGTTGGGTATCTGCCATAACACTCTTAAATGTGAATGTAGGGTCTATGAGCCCTCATGAATAATGCCATGAATAATACTTGGTAACATGACAACATAACTAACTTCAAGAGAATGAAAAAAAAAAAGTGGCTGTTTGAGTGAACGACTGTTTACAGATGCTTAGTGTCAGAACTTTCCTTCTGCGTAATAAAAATCACTGATTCTTTAGATTCCTTCCAAATAAGCAAAATAAATGTGTCCGTGTACAGAGCCTCCATATTAACAATTTCAAAAGATATCAAAACAACTTTTTTTTTTTCAGTTTACTTATGTGGAATCTCTGGGAAAGCTATTAGTATACCAATGACAACATTTAAATGAACACATTAATATAAACATTGCAGTCAATCTACGGCCCAAGCTTTACTTATTGAAAACTAATCAACACATTGTGATCCATTTGAATAGAGAACTGTTCATCTAAATTTTATAATCAAATAATTTACTAGCGGAAGAAAATACTAAAATATGCCTCGAATAAAACTGCTTTTTAACCAACAATGGGTCCTTTACTTGATGAAACAACTCCCTGTTTGTTTTATACTTGATGCATGACTTTGCATGCATGTGCTGCCAGAACATTTAAACCGACATTTAGTAAATAGCACATCAAAACAGTGCAGCCCTGTCTGCTAAACTTCCAGTTGCAAAATGTTTATCGATTTTATGCAAGGTGACAGAGTTTCAGACATGAAGCAGGCAGTCCGATCATAGCTCCAGCGTACTGAGAAAACTTTCTACCTTGATGGTATCCAAGCACTAGCAAAACTCTGGGATACAGTATGTGCATTAGTGTAGCAGGGTATAATATAGAGAAATAAACGGGGAGTTTTTATTCTTATAACTGTGCACTGTTATTCCTCAAAAGTCCCAGTTTGACTTGGATGTCCCTCTTAAAGTTCAAACACGAACTGTAATTGAAAAGATATTTAGTATTTAGGATTCCATTTAAGTAAAAATAAAAATAGAAAACAAAAGACTTTTTTTAACCGAAGTAGATGGTGGGAAAATCTGTCCAGTTTTATTGCTGACGTATGCTAATGCAACATGTCAAACTCAGAAAGTGAACAAACAAACAAGCCAAAAAATAAATAAATGTATTGTATTTAATACAATGTGCCTTATCCAAAAGTGAGTCCCAGTAACTCTTGAAATAATTACACACACAAAAAAAACAGTAAATAAATACAAATGGAGCATTTTTAACTTTTGTAAATCAAGTGCTCCTATCAACTAAAGGTCGTGACGACTAGTTTGGGAAATCCTCTGTAAGTTTATTTAACATTATAAATGAGTTCTACATGAAATCTAGTGATTTCAAAAAGAGATTCTTCTGTTGTAGAAAACCTTCAGTTCCCCCAGAGGGACCAAATGAAGAACTCACTCTACAATTTAATGATTTGTTCTAGTGGATATAGCTTTATATATTTTAGTTTCTCCTCTACTTCAACTCTCTTGATTAAATTATTTTACTCACTCATTCTCTAACACACACACACACACACACACAATGGGCAATTTGGGAATGCCAATTAGTCTAATCTGCATGTATTTGGTCTGTGGGAGAAAAAACGACACTCGGAAAAAAACAATCATGCACGGGGAGATCATGCACTCAATGCACATGGACCTGAGGCAAGAATTAAACACTGGAGGTGCGAGGCCACAGTGCTAACCACTACACAGCGATGCTGCCCACATGAAACTCACAAAATTGCCATCTTAAGTGCCTCATAGCATAAAAGAACACCACTCTACTATGACTCTACTAAGTAAAGCTAAAATGAATAAAGTACAATAGGCTCATTCGGAAGAGAAATAACGAGTCAAATAATAAATAAAGAGTGGCTGAATAGGAGTAAAGCTTTACTGTCATGCCATATATAAAAGGTATAAAGTGCATAAAGAGGCTGATGAAAGTACAGTAAAAGCATATGTTAATATGAACTAGAAATGTCTAATGATTTATATATTAACAGTTCACAAACATTGTTTCTGTTGTTAGATAGATAGATAGATAGATAGATAGATAGATAGAAAGATAGATAGATAGATAGATAGATACTTTATTCATCCCCATGGGGAAATTCACATCTATTATTGTAATAATAAGTGTATAATGTTATTGTACCTGCTAATTCTTTGGTTTTAATATTCAATCAAGCTCAGAATAAAACAGTTAATTATGTACTGTAGGTAGCACCACAGGCATTTACGCAACCTCCCAAAAGATTTATAAGCTTCATATCAGACAGCAGACAAAGTCCAAACCACAGCCCCTGGATGCAGTGCCAGGCTCAAGCCTGGATAAAATGGGAGGGTTGCATCAGGAAGGGCATCTGGCATAAAACCTGTGCCAAGTTGTGTGCAGATCGGATGGTCCTCTGTGGCGACCACTCGATGGTAGCAGCCGAAAGATTAACAACAACAACATTAGACAACTTCCTTAATCTTATAAAAATAAAAACCTTCAAAATATTTGTTGTATCCCTTGAGAGCTCAGTTTCAATGAACAATAGTAATGCACCTCCTATTCATTTCTGGTTTTGTTTCCATTTAAAACACGTTAGCTCATCATTCTAAATAATGTAGCCAAAAAGTTTGTGAACACCTGACCATCACACCCTTATATGAGTTATACTCAAACTCTTGAGACAAATTTTGAAGTACACAATGCTTTGAAAGTATCAGTCAACATTATTTTTCTTTACTGTTATTAAAAGACTCTAAAGCCAGGATGATGATGAGGGCAGGGTGATGATGATGTAAGTTGTTCCAACTACTTACTATTCAGCATCACCAGTATATTGATCATCCAACATCATCTGCATCAAAAAAAATTTTTTTTTTTTAGCTTGAATTATTCATAGGTCACTGTGTGGCTTAACAAACAAAAAACATATCCTCTAAACAGAGACTAGACTAAAAACGAGAGCTAAAAACGTCCTCCAGGAAGCCTGGAGAACTATTCCTCAAGAATAGTATTTAAAAATTACAAGAAAGTCTGGCTCTTTAGTGGCCTTTGCACTCTAGGTTTATGTCATCAACCCTGACATCAGGCTTTCGACCCGTCTGACATTCTGACACCCAGGCATTCTCACCTGACTGCACTAATTCTTTTGTAGCTGAATGAGCACAAATGTACATACACGTGCTCGAAAATACAGTGGACGTCTTACTCAGAAAAGTAGAGGTTTTTATAGCAGTAAAGGGGGAAACCAGGCTAAAATAAGAAATAATTTTTCATATCTAATAATATAAAATGTGCACACATGAGCTCATCGTTTTTTATCACTAAATGTAACCATATAAATCATCAGCCTTCTGCGTATGTGGCAAAAGAAAAAAGGTGAAGTTACATAGATCATGGGATTTATACAAGTGCTATTAAAAAGTGTGTGAACCAAACTATCATCGAATAATCACTTCAAGGCCTTGGCTATTAGTAGGGTGATAGATGAGTAAGAGGAGAGTAGTGAAAATTACCAGACAGTAAGAAGAAAGTGAGCTTAAATAAATGCTAATTGAAAGTGATTGTGTTTGAGTAGGCAGTGCTGAGTTATGGATAAGTACAGCTGGGCAGCCTTTTAGCACATTCCAACAAACCGTGTCTTTCAGCAGCAGCTCTCGACTATCTCAGAGAGAGAGAGAGACAGACACAGAGACAGAGAGAGAGAGTTAGGAAAGACATGGGGGGTTGAGGCGGAGTTCCGCTTAGCTCTCGTATTTTCATTTTCACATTTTCTTCATTCTTTTTAGAGCATAAAAATAGTCAGGAATGTCTTACAGCTGCTTCGCAGACTCAGACCAATCCAAATCATATGCTACACATATTACATACATATACACCATGTCTGCATTATTCAATGCCAATCTTTTCTATAATGACTGTAGCATTGTTGAAGCAGGCAGTCAAATTATTTCCACACATCTTTATCAAAGACAGAGTGCAGTCTGTCTAAAGGACTGCTGATTTGCTCTGATGCGTATCATTCGCCCATTTTCCTATAGGCTTTGTATCAGTATTCCCAGTGCGCACATCTTGTTTCTTTCAGCACTTCTGTGCCACCTCATTGTGCCTTCAGGCAGAGTGCTTAAACAGACACCACAAAATCACCACTAATCAGACTAGAGGAAATTGCACCTTGCTTTAATTTACTGCATGATCCAGGCAAATATTTAACTGAGTATGGCATTGAGCTCAGCCAGGCCAGGTGTTGACTTATGCACAGAAATATGCTCAAAAGTGTAGGGGGGGGGGGGGGGGGGGGGCACAAA
>JAQMYJ010000038.1:9874212-9891635 GCA_030014305.1 Clarias laeviceps
CCCCCCCCCCCCCCCCCCCCCCCCCCCCAACAAGGAAGAAAGAAACAGTGGAAGGAGGCTTATCTGTGTGGATAAATCCTGGTGTAAATATATGTTTTATCTCAACCCAAACAACTGTGTGAAATTTAACTTATCAAGAGACATGCATACTTGCACACTATATATATATATATATATATATATATATATATATGGATCCATTGGATCCACATTTGATCAACAAGTTTTGGTGCAAGTTTTACACCACATGCCCTTCCTTTTGCAATGCTCCCATTTTTAACCGAGCTTGGAACCAGTACTACATGCAGTGGCTGGGTTGTATAGGGTGTAGGATGATGGGTCTTCCCCAAAGACCCAATGATGAGAACCTGGCCAGTGGGATACCGCTTATCCTGTAGGGTCGCAAAAAGCATGAAGCCTATCACAAGGTAGGGTACACCCTGAACAGGGTGCCAGTCCATCGCAGGGCATACATGCACATGCACACAAACACATGCACACCCACACACAATACACACTCATTCACACATTATATGGGCAATTTGGGAAGGCCAGTTAACCTACTCTGTAAGTCTTTAGGCTGTGGGAGAAAACCAAAGTATGCAGAGGAAACCCATCAAGCATAGGGAGAACATGCAAATTCCACCCACATATACCCAAGACAGGAATCTAACCCACAACCCATTGCTAACCAACACACCACCGTGCCCCTTATATTCCTTATATAGGAATGTGTGCCTGAAAATGCTCTTTATTCATTGCTGAGAAATAACCTTTTGAGAAGTCTGTGCTACAGATAGAATAGAACATTAAAAATATAACTATTTTTGTTTTAAACAGGCAGTATTCGTTGGTTGGTTCAGAGATCAAGCGCACATAATTTCTATTACATTACATTCCAGTGTCTCAGTTTGCATGCCATAGGTCAGTTTAACATCTTACTTCGACAAAACCGAAAGTTATCCACAACCCAAATTGCACATTGAGTTCATGTCCTGAAGTTGGGGCGATGACGTTTGAGACAAAAGACTCTCATTGCAATCAAACCAGATTAGTGTTCGCTTGGAACCGGACTGAAATCACCTCACTCAGATGTTATAAGACCAATTCTTTGTTCTGTACCCAAGTGTGATTGATGTGTTGCCCCTTGTCCAAACAAACTGCATCGAGCTCATTGAACTAAATGTGACCAAAACAACTGTTATGAGACCATCTTGTTCAAAGTGATCGTGATTCGGTGACAATGAATTAGTTGCAATAAGTATGCTATTTGACCTGAATGAAGATTTGGATTAATGAACAAAAATATGTTGGAGGCATACCTGTCTTTTAGTGAGCACCAGCTGCATGTTCTTCGCACATGTGATTTCTACATACAGGCCAAAGGTTCGTTTAACATCTTAAGTCATCATATTTCTGACCAATCAAAGAAAGAGTATTACAAGCATTTTTTCAGTCCTATATTCCTATATTGTTAATGTAATCATTTGCAGTGTGAACCAAAACCAGGCCAGCAATATCATTTGATTCTGATTCAGACCCTGCAAAAATGCTAAGAGCAAAAAGGTACATTTTTTGGTAAATTTACCAAAACGTTTGGGGTTGTCAAGTTGAACATCAAAGTTATCTGTTAGCCCACTTAACCTGGCTAACCTGGCAGATACGATCCAACTTGCTTTTTAACTTGAAAGCATTCACCATGTAATATCAACCAAATAGCATGGAAGACTGACTGACTACACAGGAGAAAGCGGCGGAATTTGGCTTTAAACAAAACAATAACATCTAGACGATGGAGCAGCGATCAGCATGTGACACAAGTATAACTATCCTGGCTCATGCCTGACTGCCAAAAGCCCTCTTAACCAGAAGGGTAAGAGTGCTAACACACAAACTCACACACACATCTCTCTGATTACAGTGTTGATAAGTGAAAACACTTTCTCCATGGGTAGAGGCTCAGAGGAAGAAAGGAATGCAATGAGAGAATAAGACAGCTTCCGCTGGCTCTTCTCATCAGGGCCAGAGACTCACTCACACACACTGAGCTGTCTCTTTGATACCCAACCACAAGCTCATGCCACATTACGTAGCATTGCGTTGGTGTTGCCAGCATGTGCTCCGGTGCCAGTCGGAGAAAAGACTTATTCATTGGGAGAGAGAACTTTCCCAGCAAAACTGTCAATCATCCATGTCAGGAGGCTCCGTGCAGTCTTGTGCAATCCAGTGATAGCTTAAGGTTGCTTGCATAAATATATAAGTTTAGTATTGTAAAGAGTAAATTGTAAGTGCGCACCCATGCCACAGAGACCAAAGTCCAGTCTGCCCTGCCCGATCCTACAGAAAAAAGCCAATGCAGCACAACTTGCCAAAAAAGTCAATGCTTGCCATGACAGAAAGGCATCAGAACACCCAGTGTTGCCATGCACCGGGCACCAGCAGGCAAAGTGCCCAATCAAGTCCGCCGACCAAGCCTCCAATCCAATCCAATTTCAGTAACAAATTGTGGTGAGGAGGAAAACACTACAGAGTAAAGTAACAACACTTAAATATCCCTTTTAGTATCAACTGCTTTGATACAGTAATATGCAGGCAAAAGATTCATGCTAAAACAAGTGATCACCAGAAACCTCTTCCTTTTTATAATAAAGGTAAAATAAGAACGAACCAGACATTCAAAATGCATTGGTGAAACAGCATTAACACAAAGAACAATAAGCAATGAACTGCACCACAATCGCCTCTGTTCCTACACAAAACTCATGCACATCTAAAATCATTTAGATAAATCATAAATCTGCTAGAAAATCTCATCTAGGATTAGAGAACAAATAACACATAGTACTCACTGGCAGTTGTTCAGTGCATCATATATGGGGAAAGAAAAGTGGTATGTATGATACAAGTATGAGTACAAAGGTGGAAGCATGATGATTCTCTGCAAAGGTTACAAAGGCATTACACCTCAATGAAGAAAGCATGACTGTACCAGGGTGTATTAGAGCAGTGTTTCTCAACCTTATTCCTGGAGAACCACTGCCCTGCATACAGTATGATAGTGTTTTCTCTGCTCTACCACACCCACTTTAATTAAGAAAAGGTTGTTAATTAAAGAGAAGAATTTCATCTTGTTGGCCATAAAACTAAATTTGGGTTGAAGATGACAACCTGACACATATAACAGCAAAAAAAGATATCTATCTCAAAAAGAAGAAAGAGGAGTGCATAGCCTAGCCAATTTCTTGAATTCATTTATGGCGATGGTAATGTTTTGAATCTATTATTTGGGAATGGAAGACTATTTTCCAAGAGGAATGGGCCAAAATTGGATGACAGTGCTGCCAAAACCTAATCACTATTTCTTGTAGATGTCTTAAAGGTGTCACTGCCAACAGCGGAATTGCTGTACTAATGTTCTGTCTGAAAAAAGTCACTTCAATGTCATTAGACATTATGTGTGTCTATTTAAAGTGAATATATGCACTGCAACTATATTAAATAATAAAAACAGTGTGTCAGAACTACAGTCTGGAAACTACTCAATGACTTTAAAGTATACTTACTCACTCACTCACTCACTCACTCATTGTCTATAGCACTTTATCCTGTATACAGGGTCACTGGGGGCCTGGAGCCTATCCCGGGAGACTTAAGGCATGAGGCGGGGTACACCCTGGATGAGGTGCCAATTTATCGCCGGGCAATTTTAAAGTATAGTTTTAAAGTGAAAATCTAGCTACATATTAAATAAAACTCCAAAGTTGAAAATTTTGCTACGGTGATTAATATCATAATTCACAAGTATCAGTATTACCTGCTGTGTGTATTGTACATACAGACTATATATTGTAATCCTGGCTGGCAACACAGTTATTCCTTTCCGAGAGCTCGAATTCCGCTCCAAAAGCTTGTCCGTAAGTCCAATTTGTTCATAAGTCCAACAAACATTGACTAGGCACTAGGATACTAACACAATTAGCCAAACACAGTATAAATTCTACAGGTTACATGTTCTTGTTCTTTAGAATCTTTTATCTCCATCGTTATTGCTTCGCACTTCTTAGCAGTACCAGCTTCCTCGCTGCTGATTTCACACTTGAGTCCAGACATCCTTGGAGGCACACTAAATGCCTATGTGACAATGTATATTGAACATGTTATCTACTGTAACTTCTATTCTAACGCAAAGTTCATAACATGAATGTTCGTATGTAGGGAACTGTATGTGCCGTCAGTAAGAAAATTATTTATGAAAAGCTCTATGGAACCAAATGAATAGTTAGAATTATTTGAATAGTTGCAAATAGTTGCTGTGGCATTGGAGATTTATTTTTTCAGTTGTGAAGGTGCCAAGTTTTAATAAGTTTAAAATCCCATAGCTTAGAACTATGAGGGAGAGAGGAAGACGGTGCTAGTTGTGATTCAGCATCTGAACATGAGCTCCCAAACACCGAATGCTATCAGGGAACTGTGTACTGGTTTTAAAACCGAAGGACTGGTGAATTTTTTTACTTAGACTTTAGCGTATAGCAAATGTTGTAATGTTACACAGTCAAGTTGAATCAAGTTAATGTCAGTTTAAATAAATTCTTCACTAGCTGTAATTAGTTTAAGGAATTGTTTAAATGTACTTGGAGCATATTGAATATCTGTGCATGAAAAAAACTTAATTTTCTTGTAACCTACTATACTTTCCTCTAAATACTTTAAATAAGGATGATTTTCTGAATTTGAAACAACATACAATTGCAAACTTTTTCACACGACATTTCAGCTTTAAGTAGTTTGGAACGTCAATTGAATGCTGGCAGGAATCTGTGTGTGTGTGTTTGTGATGGACTGAAGAAGGACTCTAAAAGTGTCTGTCTCTGGACTGGCTGATCTCCCATAGTTATACAAAACATCCTCAACACCCAAGAGCTCCAGAGGGGCACACACACACTTCACACAGAGAAGCAAGCTTAATGTGATCACTTTCAAGTGAAGAGGTTTAAATTCCCAAAATCCCAAAAGCGTCAACACAAATATGTAACAACCTATTGTATATCTTATATTTCGCTAGTTTCATTTGGGGCACCTGTTGTTCTTTATTGATGTCAATTCGTGTGTAATATTTAAAGGTTTTGAATCCCTTGTTAGTGAGTGTGTGATGAAACAGTTCAGACAATCCGTGCTCTTTTTCTAATTACTAAGTGGCAAGATATACTCTGCTGTGGTGTTGAATAATGCATTGGTGAGATTGTGTTCCTGTTGGAGTGTTTTGTGTAGTGCTCTTGTTTGCTTCAGGCTAATGAATTTCCCTAAGAGAGGAGTGTCTTTGCCTGGAATGAAATCGGTCATGGTGCACTTCTATTGTCTTGAAGTCTCACGCTAAAGAGAGGATGAACTGAACATGAACACCACTGAGCATTTAACTAATGCACAGACTCCTCATCAACTTTTCTTTCTTTTTTTTTTGTGCTCTTAAACTTTTTTGTTGCTTTTGTTCTTTGATGGTTTTGCATGTACAACTCCACATTATGAATTCTAATGGATTTTATTTGGTCAAGTGCGCTTTATTTCATCGACATTCATTTCAGATTGAAAAAAGAACCTTTTATGTAATGAAATTAAATTTCTTTTGTACCATACAGTGCTTTCTTACTGCTCAAGTTTCCCTCTGTGGTGGGTTGGAGCAAGACAGGAGAAAGTGTGATGGGATTGTTCTCCTAACAAGGATGTCTGACATGTCGATACTCTTATCTAAATTAAGCCGTACATCCGTTACTCTTATCTTAATTTGCCTTAGGAACGTTCAGCACATTTAAGTAATGAAGTGTTCTTAATGAACTCTGAGTTTGCCTAATTAAGACATCAGTCCTTTGTTTTAGAAGTGCACACTGTTAAAGAACGATTAAGCAAGCTTCCAGAAAGTATAAGCTTTTAAAAATGAATGAGAAATGCATAAATCTGTATTATCTAATCATACATTTCATGTAACTCTGCATCTTCTCTAGTCAATGTAAGAATTACTGCATATTTGGTGTAGCACCTGATGTGGAGTAATTTGAAGATAGACAAACTAGCTTTAAAGATGATGAAAAGCTGAGGGGAATGAGGAGCTCCAAAAACATGATTGGATCAACTGGAGGGTGCACTGGGGGGGGGGGGGAGGCGGGTCATTCAGGGTGAGAGCAGACACTAAAACACCCTCAGGCCTCAGCCCATGACCCGAGCTTTAGGAACCACTCAACCCAGTCTGACCTTCTCAACACAGCACGGGGTTGGAGGTGGAGGTGGAAGTGGAGGTGGAGGTGCATTTCTGAGTGTCAGAACCAGAACACTCCCACGCTGAATGCCCCCAGTCAAAGGACGATCTGATCCTCACACACAGTTTGCAAACAAAGAAGCTATAACAGACTATAAAACTATAGCCTTAGCACTGTGGCTTACTGAAGCATTTAGGTACATTGTATACATCGTTCATACATACATAAGCTGTAGTTTTTCCATTGACCTGGATAATACTTTTGGGCCGCATTCACCCATTAACTTCAAAGTATTACATTACAAAGTAATTCTGCATTAAAACAGTATGATTTTTTTGTGTGTAATTTACATGTTTTATATACTCATAAACTTTGGATGGGTTCTTATTGAGTATGGTTCATCTAAATAATTCTTCCTAATGACATCTTTTTCTTTTTTTTTTTGTCATACTTGGCTCATCACAGACAAAACTAGAATTTATTTCATTGCTTATTTACTTTGTTTTCCTTTTTTACTATATTTTTATAATTTATTTTTCCATAGACAATAATTTGATACAATGACTATTGTAAAAATACAAGAAAGTTATATCAATAAAACTGAATTAAATAGATTTTTTTTTAAATATTTATATACTACATTTTAATTTATTGTTTTTCAATTTGTATTTTTATGTTTTATTTTATTTACTTATTGTTTTTATTCTTTATTTTTTTATTTTCAACATTTTATATATTTTGTAGATATACAAAGATTATTTAATTTAATAAAAAATTTTAATTTAATAAAAAAATATATTTTATTGTATTTTTATGATTTCTTGTTCTCATCATTCTCATGCTGTATCTTGGTTATATACATTTGGACATTAACATTATTGCCTCTCATATCATATCCATACCTTATATTATTATTATTATTATTATTATTATTATTATTTTGACTTTTTTTTTTCAATGTGATTGTGAAGCATTTTGAGCTGCATTTCACATTTGAACGTCCATATACACATTTCTTTTGTCATACTTACAAGACATTATTACACTCCTTCCAGGTCATCAATCAACTTTTATTTTTAATACTTTACATCTCGTTGCTCTAACAGTTAGATTACATGCTGAGAGAAGCTGTGGGCGCGATGATGTCAGTGTGGTGATTACTGAAGCCGTGTGTTATAGTTGCAGTCACATCTTAAGCAGAAGTCATTTGTTCAGGCACATTGTCAACTAGGTTGAGTCGAAACCTAAGACAGGGTTGGTTCTCTCACGATGACCTTGCTGATAAAATTAGGCTTAAGGGCTTCCTTGTAGAAACAATGTGCTTAAAATTCCATACATCACAGCAAATAAGGAAAGGAAGTCCATGACACAGGGTGACCGATTACAGAAACAGGTTTGTGGAGCTCATATTACACAATGAAAAAGAAATTGCAAAAGAGGTAACCGTACTGGATTATAAATTGTGTTAGTTCCATGTAAATCATTCGAATGCCAAAAATCACTACTTAGTCATTTTGTCACATTCGTACCTTTAAGTATAAATATGCATATTGTATGTGGTTATGTCAAAAGTTCTGGAACGTTCTGGTGCATTAACTGCACTGAATACACTTTTGTGATCATAAATAAGGCATGACGGCACAGCAGAGACCACGCAGGCGAACCTGTATAATGTCCGACCACTAACACAAACAAATGATTGAAATATCTGGCTGTCAGCGAGCATTTCAAAGCAATTTTCCTTCCTGACAGAAGCCACATTAGTCGTTAGCTTCTTGCTCAGTCACAGAACACAGAGGCGTCTGAGAAAGGGAAACTGGTAGCACATTTTCTGCTACAATCCAGAGCGCTTTTCCTGTCAGGCTGCAATTGCCCATGTGTCCAACTACCGTGTGCCATTTAGGAAAAGTGGAGACAATTACCTGAAATAGTTTAAGTGACTCCATGCGTACAACGCTCATAAATAATGTTAATAAATCTGCAGGTTTAAGTCGCCCACTGAATTATACCGCAAGTCTTGAAAATTGCATACATACTGCCATTTCACAAAATGCTATGAAATCAATTCTGAGAAAGTGAAAACAAAGAGATATAGAGTCCATATTGTGACAGGGTCCAGAACAGAACTTTCTCTTTCTTTTCCAAGTTTCCAACTTTATACAGTGCTGTGCTCTCACCATTAGGACAACTGCTAACTGCTGTCCTTGTCTCTCAGATTAGCCACACGCTTCTTCCTGTCAAAGCAGCTGGATGTCAGCTTTGTGTTTACATTAATACAGAAAGAGAGACATTAGAAGAGCTGAAGAAACAATCTTGATAGAGACCTGTCAGTCAGTCTGAGTGATATAGACTGAGACCTGAACATACTAATGGCTTGTTGAAGGATCTCAGATCACATGAAGGCAGTTGTCGTCTTATAGCACAGCGTTATTAAATGATTATTACTGATTCCTCAGAAGGTGATGGTTCATTTTCTAGAGCTCTAATAGGAGTGCTGGCTATAATTCAAATCACAGTTTTCCATTAATGCACCAATTCAATTGTCACAATTTCTTTAGTAGCAGATAATTCACAGGCAGCCAAATAATCATAATCCTGACAAAATGCCTCATAAATGAAGATGTAAATCCAACTGACAGTGATGAGATTCTTAGCCACAGTAAAACATTTAAATGGTGCAAATGTTTTAAAGAAGGCCATACATCCATGAATGACAATCCCGGCCCGAGGTGGCTCGGAGCCCGCTGCAATCTTTCCAGTGAACATTCATCGAGTGGAATGCCTGATCCTTGAAAACTGCCTGATAACTTGTTGCCAACTTGCGGGAAGAAACACATCTGTCTGTGGGAACCATACACACAAAAACTACTTGTACATTACAGAAACTCAGCGGGAAGTTCTGTAATGTACAAGTAGTTCATCCTCCCCTATAGCATTCACCTCACTCCAAGCCATTTCCAATTTTGGGCCATTAAAGGAGTTCCTGGGAGGCCAGTATTTCAGAGGTGAAGCAGGCAGTCCGATCATTACACACTGAGAAAAAATTCATCTAAGCACTACTAAAATGCTGGATAAGAACATTAGTGTAGCAAGGTATTGTATAGAAAAGTAAAGGTAGTTTTTAGTATTATAACAATCCAAAGTCCCGGTTTGATTTGAACGCACCTTATACATGTGTAATCATTTAAATTTGTTAAAATACCTTGAATCATTGGCACGATGTGCTAACGCTTACTTCACTTCATGTCGGGCCACATCACACCGCTGCATCACTGATTATTTTCCTAAATCAGCTCATCCTGTTGTGTCTTATTCCATGCTTATTGATGTCCCAAATAAGGCTAGGAGCACAACAAAATGTTACAAATTATTTTGACAATTAATTAAAAAAGCATGTTGAATTGAAGTTGCCCTAAGTCTATACACTTAAGTACTTTCTAGACACCTACCGTAGAAATAGACTTGATCTGTTCCCACGACACCTCATCAAAATCTCTAAACCAGATGAAGACTGTTTGAATAACATCTTTCACAAAGTCTGATATGAAAGGCTGGGCTTCTTTTCCTGAAAGTGATCAAATTTAACAAGGGCCTGAAGGAGCACTAACTAATCTAAACCACTCATGAGATCAATAGCACATGTTAGTCCTGTAGTGAAGGAAAGGTGCAGCATTGCATCATAAAGAAACACACTGAAATTCATGAGTGAATGTAAAATATACAGAAGACAGAGAACATGCTTTTGTAAAGGACAGGAAATATGCTGCCTATGTATTTTTTTCGGTTTTGATACAACAGGTATAATGGAAATATGCAAACAACAAACACATGCGCACAAAGTTTGCTATGTTATTATGTCCAGCTGACATGTCTTAGTATCAAAAGTAAGGAAAACATTCTGATTCTGATGCATTTTTTTGTCTTTTGTTTAGACAATGCCAGAATAGCATTCAGTTTGGTTTAAAGATGCCTTGAATACCATTTCCAGCTATGAAACAGATTCCGAACAACTGTTTCCACTACTTATCATCTTACTTCTGGAAGAACAGGAGTGACAACGACACAGGCAAAACAGACTAATTATGAGAAGGAAGACTTTTGATTTGATAGCATCATTTGAGAAATCATACAGAAATTCCTGTCAATATTTCCTCTTGTATTCCAAGGTTACACACGTCATCACACGTCATCAGACTATTAACCAACATTTAATGGGCCAGTGTTGACTCTACATCTTTATCACCTAAAATTTGTTTAAATTTGGACGTTTTGGTGCTGATGTTACTTTACTTAATGTACTTGCACTGATCAGTCATAATATTAAAACCACCACCAAGTGACGTACACAACATTGATGTATCTTCATACTATAGTACCTGTTATTGGAAGGGGGTATAATAGGCAACAAGTGAAAAGGCAGTTCTCAAAGTTGTTGTGTTGGAAGCAGGAAGAATGGGCAAGCATAAGGATCTGAATGACTTTGACAAAGGTCACGTTGTGATGGCTTGATGACTGGGTCAGAGCAATTCCAAAAATAGCAGGGTTATAATAATCCTGGATATCATTTGAGGGATAAGAAATAGAGACTTTGCTAATGTGAAAACTTTGCCAGATGAAACAAACAAACAAACAAACAAACAAAAACCTCTTTTGACTCCGTACTCCTTAAGCAGTTTTACTATTTACAGTAAGTAGTTTCAGCAGTTGTCTTAATTGAACAAATGACTTACAGTAACTGACCTTTTATTACCTCTGTGTGTGGCTCACATTTGGTATTTTCTTTGCTCTAAATGTAATTTTCAAAATAACACAACGCTCTTTATAGGTAGGCTATAAAATGTTGATTCCTAAAACAAAACCTGCAAAAGTATCCTTTTAAGCAATCATTTAAAGACTGCATTCTTTCATATGTGTGTCTGCGACTAACACACTTTTAAAATGAACTGACCACAGCATTTTTTCATGAAAAACACTGTAATATGTATTTATCATATAGTCCTCAGAACCAAAAAAAAAAAAAGGAAGACATTTACCGATATGACAGAATGACGGAACTGCAAGTTGTAATTGAAGCAGCCTGCTTATTCTAACTTTAACCCTCCCGGAGAGTGACAGAGTGTTGGCCAAGTATGGGGCAGTCATGGGCTCATGCCAGTATGTTAGAGTGGGAAAAGTCTCTGGAGAGGAGTTCAGATAGATTAGCCTAACAAATACCTACTTAAACACTGGAATCCTTTCCAAGCTCAAGAGAAAGCTGGAAGTGGCATGTGTGCGTATACAAAGCTTAATGTAGAAAACTGACCAGTTCATGAGCCATTGCCTTGATCTGTAGAATAAAGTAATGTAATTTCTGTAGAATTTACCAGACTTCTGTTTATAATTTAGCAGTTTTAGATGATGATTTGAGATTAGGAACAAAGATTAGAAAATTTGCCCAGGGTCTAGTTTTAAAAGACCACAAATTGATACCATAGCTGCAGCATAATACTGTTTCCATAATTTTAAATGGTAAAACTCATCATATATAAATAATTACAAAATAATTTATCCAGCTGTTTTTTATGTACTACTACAATGAACCAAGGGGCTTGTCATGATACTGCCAAGAGTACAGAACATTAGAGTTAAAAAATACATTATACAAAAGTTAGTTCTGACCAAGTTATCTGAGGGCCGCTATCATTTAAAAGTGGGGCTTTATCGTCCAGAGTACTGGAAAGAGGCGAGAGCAGATACCTGCCAAAACCCACATTCAACACCAGTCACAGAAGAACTTTCAGCAAGATAAAAATAAATAAAAATAAATAACATTTGATAATGTTGTCATCTTAAACACACTTTGTTTCCTGAGTAATTGCTTTTAATTGCATAATTTCAATGTGTCTCTGAGCCATTCATGTTATTTTATTTACACCTAAGATGAACTACGGTACAAAGCTAATACACTAACACAAGGCTAAATCCCAAATATCTTTTAAGTAAAATTTTAAGTAAAACATAAAAAATGAAAAAAAAAAAAAAAAAAAAAAAGACAAGACAAGGAAGCCATTTTTTTTACCAACAAAACATTCAGCAAATATATTTACTGCTGTATGGTTAATTTATTTTAAAGAAACATTTGAACCACTAAAATAAATAAAGAAATAAATAAATAGGGCTGCACGGTGGCTCAGTGGTTAGCCATGTCGCCTTGCACCTCCAGGGTCGATTCCAGGCCAGGTTTGATTCATGCCTCTGTGTGCATGGAGTTTGCATGTCCTCCCCATGCTTGGTAGGTTTGCTTCGGGTTTGCTTGGTTTCTTCCCACAGTCGAAAGGCTACTTGGCATTCCCAAATTGACCAGAGCTTGTGTGTGTGTAAGTGTGTATGTGTGTGTGACCTGCAATGGATTGGCACCCTGTCTTGTTCCCTAATTCTCCTGGGATAGGATTCAGGCCTCCAGTGACCCTATACTCAGGATGAAACTGTATATACGATGAGTAAGTGGATGAGTGATAAATAAATAAACAAACTGTAGTACTGCCATATTCGAAATTGCCTGTTCCTAAAGTCTTTGTGAAGTCTTTGAAGCTGGAAACCTGAAATCCCATGATAGTCTTCAGACAGACCTGAACTTTTGGAGGAGAGCTGTAGAAAGGACATTCGTCAACATTAAGCCCTCAGAAAGCAAGGTCGTCCCTGCATCCTCGGCCCTGAATGAGCCCCTGTCTTTCATTCCTAATCAGCCAGAAATGTGCAGAGGGGATGGCAGAAGAGATTGAAACCATACTGTAGCTCATACACACATGCCCACACATCAGCATCTGAACAGCTGGGAGATATCAGTTTCTGCCTAATGAGCCAGACTTCGCCAAACATCAGCCAAACAGACATTGGTACACATGAGTGAGTGTGTTCCCTCTCAAACAGTCCCCTAGGATTTGAATGATCAGATATAACAATCTTACCGCCTGTCAGCAGACACAGTGCTCTTCCATTCCACAGAATTTACATAATTAATTAAAAATGCATGTAGAGGTCATGGTGTGGAACTATTCCAGTCATCTGATGGAAAATGGATTTGTTTAAGCCAGTAAATTAAAAAATATGACATACTGCATGATAGTTTTTAAACAATGTGATGCTAATTTAAACTTCTACATTTGATTGTGATCAATTGTTATAAATTGTTAAACTGTTATGAATTTCACGAACTTTGAACACAAATAGCACATCTGGGGTCCGTGAAGAAGTGAGGGGTGGGGTGAGGGGGGCACTTAATTTCTTTCTTCTCATAACTTGTTTTACATCTGAGAATCATAGTCCAACATGCTTACGTTAAATAATAGCCAGCATATGGATGGCAGATATGAGACACTAATAGAAAATCATTGGTCCCTAAGGTCCAAGCTACAGAAGAAACAGTGTGCTAATCTTGCATACTACATTCGACATTGAATGTAAAGTAGGAGTTAGTTTTGTGGAGCAAAATACAGATAACTGTCTCAAAGATGAGGTTAAAGGGGTAAAAAAAAAAAAAAGAGGGATTAAAAAAAGCCCTTTAAAAAAACTCAGTGTTGAAACAAATACAACCCCATTTGAAAGCAAAAATCTGGGCTTTCACAAGGGAATCAAATGATCCACAAGTGCACAAGTCATTAGTCATTTGGCATGAGCTTGAAATCTTCAGTTATACGCTATTACTGGCAAAGTACAAGAGTCCATTCAAGACAGCACACAGTTTATTTTATAAACTGAGATAAAGAAAGAAAATGTATTAAATTGCATTCACTCACAGTTGGACAAGCTTGTCAAAGGCAGAATAAACACGCAGCAGTGTTGCTCCCAACTCAGAGGAAAGATTGCAAGTTTACGTTGCAGCCATATTGATTATGATGTATAAGGAGCATATAGTAGTCCACACATTACACCTATGCTGAGAAACAAAGACACACAGAGACACAGGCACACAGATGGAAGGACCCTCCTGGTAACCATTCTAATTTGAGCACAGAGACTGCAGGTCTCTGGGGTTTATGGTGTTTCTTCTCCACTTGTGTACAAAATACTGTTTTTTTCCATGTGGGATTAATACTGCACTCTGTGTATGGAAAAGCAGCATTGTGTGAAGTGGTGTTGGGTATCTATAGATGTGTCAGTAACAACCAGTTCAGCACAATACTGTATTTATCTATTGTTAATACTGTACAAGTTTGTACACTGGTATCTACTCACTACCCAGTTTCAAGACCATAAAATTGGTATAAACCCAGCAGGAACACCAATGCTGAAGAAATATAATTATAACAATGTTGAGATGTTGAAATTAGAACAACTTTGATAATGAAATGACATTGAAAACCACTCACTAAACTGCTTAGTCCTGGATACAGGGTGAATACTGGAGCCTCCAGGAAACTTAGGACATGAGGCTGAGTACACCACAGGGTGCCAATTCATCGCTGGGCACACACAGGCAATTTGGGCACGTCAGTTAGCCTAATCGACATGTCTTTGGAGGAATGGGAGGAAACCCAGCAAGCGCAGGGAAAACATGTAAACTCCTGGAAAATTTCTGAAATATTACCTTAAGATGTATCTTAGCTCCCAAATTACTCTATGGCAATATGGTGTTTGCACAGCATCCAAACTGAATCACATTCACTTTGTGGTCAGGTGGTAAGCATGCAGTGCTCTCACTGTAGTGACCTCAGTTTGAGTCCCGCTTGGGACATCAGTTCATTTCTAATATTGTTTTAAAGGCCTACTAGTAAATAGCACTATTACATCTAATCCCCATGGTGTCCTAACATTTATAACTTTGCCATATTTACATCAGCACATAATTTTGATAACCAAAAATTCCTCATGGGAAAAATATAGACAAGGGGATACATTATTGTGACATAGTTAATGTCTTCATAGATATTCCACAGAAGACAATTGCCAGGAGATTTTTGATGCTTTAGCTCAGGGGTCATCAACTGCCGAACCTCCGTTTGGATGTGAACCCAGAAAAGTAATTCAGCAGACTCTACTGAGCAATAAAATAAATATATTTAAAAAAAATACTGTAGCAGAGCCATGAATGTATGAACTGGTTCCTGTTCAACAATTTAAACTTTCTAAATGTTATTTGTTACAGTTTCTGCTGCAGATCCTATGCCGTTTGTCCAATTAGGTGATTTATGCCAATTATTTATCTCAAGGAAGCTCAATAGAACAAAAACACATAGCTAGATTTATAAATCTTACACACTTTCATGGATTTGTTCTAATAGTGAGCTGATGACGAGACGGCTATAAAAGTTGACAGTGTTTAAATTTAATTTGATGGAGAAGACTGCGTTTATTATCTGCATCAATTTCAAAACAAATGAAGTGATTCAACTCAGATTTTTTTGTGACACAGATCTGATGGTTTTTAGTGCTGTCTGAATGCCCAAATGTTTTTTAGATCAAATCTGAGTTACTTTCATATGAGGTCCTAGATCCATATCCAAAACGCGAAAATGCGACTTGAATGAGACCAGGCAGATCAGAATTCATGTGACTTTGTTGTCTCTGCATATGTGTGAGGACCTTAACAAATACAGCCGAGAAAAACTGCTTGCCATCCCCCAAATTTTTGATGAATTTTCTATACATTTGTTTGACATGAATGACTGATCACACAAACGCATGACATGTTTTAGCCCAGATGGTGCAAGCAAAGACGTATAGACATGCATGTGTGTCGTTTAGGAGAACAGACACATCTACATTAGAGTCCTGTGTAATTATTAATATGAACTGTCATGCCATGCAAATCTGATCTGAATAAAATAAAATAAAAATGAAGCAATGTGGCTTGTACCGTGCACATAGCCAGAGTCTACACTGAAACTGTCACTAAATCTCAGAACTTAGAGCAGACTACAAACCTGGCCACTGAAGAAGATTTCGACTCAAGACACACTTCAGCTCAACTGATTACTGATTGTCAACACTTCCATTCAAGTATATAAGGACTCTCTAAGCACTCACTCTGTTTGTTACGAAGACGTTTGTTATTACTACCGTCACCTGATCCTTGCATGTTTACTCATCTCTGATTTTGTGCACCCCTGTTTACTTAATTTGCTTTGATTTTATTAAAAGCCATTTACCTGCATTTGTGTCACCACTGCTTCCTGAAGCTATGGCACTAGTCAAATGGGGTTGCGTAAAGGGCCATTACTTAACAAAATATAACCATTTCAAGCTGTGTTATTTATGAAAAGAATAAACTGATCAACAATGGTTAAGCATTAAAAGGAATTTGTTGTCTCTTTTCTGACATCCTATTTCCAGACTAATAACTATTATGGAACTAAACCTCAATTTTTTCCCTCAATGTTTATTTATTTATTTTTTTTTGCCAGGTGTGTAAATATTAGTAGTCATTTCTTTTGCATACAACAATGTGTTCCACAAGGCTCTGTTCTAGGGACAATTCTCTTCTATATACAATATAAAGATTTTTGCTTTTTTAATTATTCATAAGCATGGCATTAATTTCCACAGTTATGCTGAAGACACACAAGACTTTTATCTATCAGTCATTATCTATTAGTAGAGCTCATATTAATAAGATTCAACCCATTTGAATTTCACATTTATATTTATACTACTAATAGCTGTTCTAGTGACCTGTCTAATTTTGAGTGACACCATTTTAGATTTTTATAGTTATTTACATAAATAACTATATTTCTGAAAATGACATCATAAAAGCCTATTAAAATTTTATTTTATTTTATTTCTTTATTTATTTGTTTTATTGCTCTATCATGCTTTGTGAAATAAGCCCTGATCATAATTACTCTAGTAATCTAAAATTTTAAGACAATAAATAGTTTATTGCGAAAATGTATCAAAACTTATTACTTAAAAAATATTTTAATATATATATTAAAAAAAAGAAACGTCCTCTGACTTTCAATTGTTTTTACTTTCAGTAAACTTAATGTTGAAATATTTGTATGAACACTAAGAGAGTCAACACCATAAGACATAAACTAAAAATGTTTCACAATGTGTTCTTGAATGAAGGGAGGCTCAAAATCAAAAGTACCAGTCAGTATCTGGTGGCCACCATCTGCTTGAAGTACTGCAGTGCATCTCCTCCTCATGGACTGGACCAGATTTGTCAGTTCTTGCTGTGAGATGTTACCC
>JAQMYJ010000038.1:9905037-9927085 GCA_030014305.1 Clarias laeviceps
CCTTTACAATGAAGATCTGTAAAGTTATTTGGATTTTTACAACATTATTGTTGAAATACACAGTCCTGAAAAAGGGAGGTTTCTTTTTTTGCTGAGTATACACACACACACACACACACACACACACACACACACACACTCTTAAAATCATTATTATAAAATTATAAAATATAATTTAATTGCTCAGGTTTTTGGCACAAAAATAACGCCATAGATTTACATTAGTGCTCACATCCTCAAACATTATAACAAAGAGATTGATTATTAAGCATTTTTTGAAGATGTCTCTAGCACCAAGTTGCTTTGACAGAGCAAAGGCTAAAGTGGGAATTGCTGTGTATTGTTGTTATAATATAAGTGGTAAAAAGAACGAACAAGATTCCAAGGTTAAGAATAACTACAATTGAATACTAAGTATGACACATGATTATTATGGTACAGTGGCTTAGTGGTTAGCACTGTCGCCTTGCACCTCTGGGGTCTGGGATCAATTCCCACCTCGGGGCTTGTGTCCATAGAGTCTACATGTTTTCCCCGTGCTTGATAGGTTTCCTCCAGGTACTCCATTTTCAAATTGCCTGTACTGTGTGAATGCACATGTGAATGTTGACCGGAGGTTCTACCATGGTTTTAAAATGGAAATAAATACAACGGTAATCACCCTTGGCCTGCACAGTCCCTAGTTGGATTACAGAGGTTCCTTGATGGATGGATGGATGGATGGATGGATGGATAGATGGATGGATGATTATTACAGTATATAATTTATTATAGGCAAATGTAATTGGCAAGTTTCTATGTTATAGGCGTAACAGGATACTTCAAGGTATGTAAATAAAAAAAAAACATCAGTGCAGTAACACTAACTCCACCTTGCATTTATTATTTTCCTATACCACATGCATTGTGCTTTATTCTTAATAACTTTGGTATATGGTCCCTGTTTAAGCAATTAAGCAATGTTACATAAATACCATATGTTCTGGTTTACCAAGTATATTATTTTAAAGTTCTGACAAATTACTAGACTTATTCTTAATTAGATTTTTTTTTAAGCTTAAATATTATTGAATTGTTCAGCAAATAAATCATTTTGCATTTTTGATTTTTTCAGGATATTTTCATTTCCATTACAAAACATCAGTATTAAAGCCACACAGGGCGAGATCCATGGCAGCCATAATGGAAAAACATTCCATGAGCTGAATCCCTTAGAGGACATTCTGCACGGCATAAACATTCTGTACAAACTCTGATAGTTTATTAAAGAGCTAAATGAACAAAAATTAAGGAACGGATGAAAAGTTGAGCTTTTATAAACACTGTCATAAACATAATGTGCAGTCTGACAGAGGAGCAGCAAGTCCATCAAATTGTGAACCTGTTTATATCATGTCTGATATGCCTGCTCATGTTCACACACAACCAGTGTAGCCTCAGAAACTGTGTGATGGGAATAGCTCTGTCACACGAGCCATATAGCGCTGCTAGAGTTACGCTCACTGAAACCAGGATTATTAATTACTCTGTGGTCAAAGCTGTGTTAAACCACTTAATGGCAAGCATGTTAATTGTGTTTATTCTAATTAAAACACTACTTTCCGTGCTTAAAAAAGACAATTTTGGAAATCAGCTGTTATAATAATACTACAGTATTATAATGATTGTGTTATTAGCCATTTTTGCTTCTTTTACAAAATTTCTGCATAGTATGTAAACGTAAGTTAATTACTATTAAAGTTACTGATATGCAAACCTGCTGTAATATTTAACTTTCTTTGAAGTTTTGTGTAACAATACTGTAGTAACTTTCTATATACAATATTTAACACTCATTCTATAAAGTTGGGTAAATTCCATGCCAGTTGATAATGAGTACAGTTATTCTAAATATTTTCCTTGAACCAATCATATTTGACTTATTAATGGAAAGCATGTTATAATATCAAACAAGCACTATCTGCAGCATTTTGATTGAAAATTGTTACAATGTTGCCAAATTTACCTTTTTTTCATGTCTGTTTTTGTAGTTGAGGGTTTCTTGGTTTCAAAATAGTGAATCAAAACCATTAAAAAAAATGTAAAACAACTAATGTTTTTAAATTAATTTTTTTTTTAAAAACTGAAAAAAATAATTTTCTCATTTAAACAATTTAAATATTTAAATGTACTAATGTTCACAAATGTTATGCCAATCAAGAAGTAAAATATATTTTTATAGTGCCAATGCAATGTCACCTGCATCAAATGATCTCATTTTATCTGTGGCATTTAAACACACTGTGGTAATTGATCTCTCATTTTTCCTAAATATTTTATCTATAATAGCTCATTGTCACTGAGCATTAACTGATCCTCAACTATATTACATACACCAAATAGTTTATATATTATGATTTTAATTTCAACCATTAATTTGAACCATTCGTGAAAAACAAGAATTGGTCAGCCAGACACATCCTGCATCTGAAATTATGGGTTAAAATACAGTTAACTCTGTTACCTGTCAACTATTCTAGTAGTGTACATAATCAGTCAGACATAAATTGTCAATGTTTAAGATTTGCAACAGATATGTTACACTGAATAAATTTACTTACTAACACATTTTTCTCTATGAAGAAAAACATTGTTTTTTGTTTACGTGACATGTACCCCAAATTATAGAATGACTCATAAACTACTCATAAACTACTACTCAAAACAAGTGTGTTCAAGTCAAACTGGAACTAAATATTCCTTTTATTCTTTTGAGCAGTAAATATATACAGTATTTGAAGGTGTGCTGTGGTATCTTTCCTCATTCCATTCCATTGACATTAACAGCACACAGATGCTTTGAGTTGTGTACGTTGCAAAGTAGAACCTGCATAAAGTGGACTTGTTTGTTCAGCACTTTTGACAGATGCTCGATCAGGTTGAGATCTGGGGGATTTGGAGGCCAATTTTTACAACAGGGCAGGGCACATTATCCTGCTGAAAGATGTAAATGCTACAAAGGAATACTGTTTCTATCAAGGGAATTACTTGGTCTGCAACAATGTTTAGGTAGGTGGTACATGTTAACATAACATACACATGAATGCCAGGACCCAAGATTTCCCAGCAGAACATTGCTCAGACCATCACATGCCTCTGCATGCTTTCCTTCTTTCTAGAAGTCATCTCTTTTCCACGTAAGTGATCCACACACACCTGGCCTAAACCTGATGTAAACGAACATGCTATTCATCAGGGCAGGACACCTTCTTCCATTGCTCTGTTGTACAGGTCTGATGTTCATGTGCCCAATTTACTGTAGATTCTTTCAGCAGTGGCCAGATGTCCTTCCTTCGACCAGTTTTGGTAGGCACTATCCACTGTATACTGGAAACATTCCTCAATACCTGGCCTTAATTTTCATAAATATCAAACTTCTTTTCTCCTCTTTAGAATAATTTATGAATAAGCTTGATAAATTGTGGTAATTAAGATAATGATTATGGTAATATTCAGAATATACCAAGGCAAATAAACATTTTTTTTTCTGAAAGCTTCAACTTAATAGAAAAAATCTAATCCAATGCACACACATGCCGATTTAAATAAAGTTTTAAGAGGCGTGTACCTGAACATAACTTCTAGAGCATTATCTAAGTAATTTCAAGTAGGAATTATCAGTTGTATAAGTCAAACATCCTGTTACATCTAAATTCACAGGTCATCCAGTCGCCAGTACAACTCCACAATCCAGTCCAAACCACAGACTCACCTGTTTCCTCATCTAACATCACCTGTTTCCTGTGATCTGAAATTAAATTCTGTGTATTTACTGTATACCAGCTTATTTATAACCTATTTTTTGATCTTTCTCTTTTTTTAAATAAGAATTCTTATTTGTTATTATTTGAATTTTTTATGTTTACTTGTTTCTGATCTTATTATCCTACTTTTCTGATCAGTTTTCTTGATGTTCTTGTATCTATACGCCTTAAACCAAAATTCTTAGTTTGTATTAATTTCAGTTATATGTGTTAATTGCAAGCTACACCTGCAAGGTTAAATTATGTCGTCCTGCACAACTAAGTTCAGTGATAAATTACAGGTTTCCTTCTGTAGCCAAGTGCAAGGTCAGGTGGTTGAGGATTAAGTCAGAAAGAAAAATAGAACTTGGCAAGCTAGTTTGTAAGCTATCTATCTTTTCACTAGGAGTGCTTAATAAGGATACAGATAGTGTGGGTGTTTAAAATTATATATTATACATATGCCAATATGATTATATCATAGTTAACGGTGCACTAGATGATGCAAAAACATGTGGAGATTTCTCCAGGTCTTTACTTGTTTGCACAGATTGTTAAGATTTGAACTTAAATCCATGTGATTGAAATCTTAATTTACATTTCAAATGTAGTTTAGTTTGGAAGAGTACTAGGTATTCCTTGGGTTTAATAAATAACCGATTCGGTCCGCTTTGTTTCTTTTGCTTTGTCATAACCACAAGATCTTATTTGGCATTTCAGTCATACGCCAAGGTAATATAGTCTGGCACCGCTGACATATTGAACCCCTCACCGTGTGTATGTACCCCCATGAAGATGAGTCTTGGCAGGATGATCTACTGGATGTGTCAGCATCAAAAACATATTCATTACCAGCTCGCAGCCAGACTACTGGTCTCTGTGTTATTCTATACACCCATTACTCATTACCGAATAGCCAAAGAATGAACACACACATACACAATGTACAGCCACAAAAATGTATACTTATTATAGTTTTGCCAACCAGGACACTAGTAGTGAGATCTGTAGAACCAGGTATCAGGAATGCTAGCTATAAGTTTAAGCGTATTTCAAAACTTTACAAAGTCAGTTACAGGTCAGTCAACAAAACAGATCTGTTCTCTACAACAGCACTGTTCCTGACAAAAGTATTATCCTGGGACCGAAAGTGTGTTATTACACAGTTGAACCTTCCAAAAGAAATCACAACAAAGCAGCATGTTCATGTTTAAATGTTTGAGGTTGGTTTTGCACTCTGTAGAGAAAATGAAAACAGTGCAGATCGATGAGGTTGAGGATAAGAACGGACAGAAAAAAAAAACAAGATTTGCACATGGACCAAGAGATTTAATTAACATTAAATCCTCTATTCGAAGGTTCCCTACTGTGGCGCACTGTATTAGATGCATGACCACCAGGTATTTTATTTCCTTGCAGGATGTTACGTTTTTGGTGACACTTCCACATCAGGGCAAGACCACATGATTGTACATGCATGGCAGCAATGAGGGCTGTTAAAAGATAAAACGCAAGCATGTCTGGATGTGTCTAGAGGAAATGAGACACCAGCTGTTGAGCCAGGGTGGAGATGATGTGTCCGGGTCCTCCATGGTCTCTGCAGAGAGGAGTGTGTCTCCGAAAGGATCAGATAACCCAGTGTGTTTAGCTTGAGCTGCACTTCTTAAAGAAGGACAGCAGCTCTGAGTGTTTATCTAACCAGCATGTGTTTGCATTGGACTAAGCTTCTCCTCTGTTCGCTGCACGCTTTCAGACAACTGGAGTGTCTGCTGGCTTTAGTGAAAGATGTTCCCGTTTTGAGCTCGTTGCATATTGCTTAACTTGCTTCTCTGTTTTTCATACACAAGACAGCAATTTTTCATTTCAGATACTATTACTGTCATTAATAGAATGAAAAAATGTGACTTGTAAAGTTACCGAAAAAGAAAAACTTCTTTGTCAGAAGACTGTTAGAAATGGCACTGGAGACTCTTCTAAAATGCGCAATTCAAGAAAACTTAACAAAAAGTACAATGTAATTAATGAAGAACGAGCTTTGTGGAATTTGGCCCCAATTACTTACATTGTACTTGTGTTCCGGGTGACTTCTCAGCTGGCGTGTAGAAAAGAAAAATTTATACCGACCTATGATAATGTATTTATATGCACCTCAATTTTGATTTACAACAGACATGACAAAAAAACCTGAGTTATCCCTTTAACCTCTGTAGACAAGCTAAGTGCAATGCTTGCCAGATAGAATTTGATACAAGTCCTACAGTTGAAGCCATAGACTTCCCCAAAGGAGATGAAAATAATACCTAAAAAGGAAGAAACAGCTCCAAAAAAACAAAAAAAGATGTACAGTACATGCACAATCATTTAATTCATTAATCAACCTGACAAAATCTTATCTTCCCAAGAAAAAGTCACATGAATGTCAGAGATGTGAGACCGGCTGTATCTCTTGCCCATGACCCAGTTTTGCCAAATGCGTGAGTGTATAAGGTACACCCTTGTTGCATTAAAGAGGTGCCCGCCGTCCGTGTGGTCTGTAAGACTATCCCTAGCTCCTGCGGATGTACGTGCCTCTTTCCCCCTTTCACACCGCTGTGGCTGAAACTCCAGCCATCCTGACTCTTAGAAGCACTCGTTCTGCTTTTATGTGTTGAACATTATGCATGTGTCTGAGCGCCTGTAAAGTAGCATTTTGTCACATCTACAGTCAGGGCTGTTAAGCCAGTTCATGGTCCACTCTAACTCAACAAGGCACAGAATTTCCATAACAGGAAGCATGATGCAGCGAGTTAAGCCACACATTTCTAATGCAGGGTTGTTGCTGCTTCTTTCCCCTTGTTTTTGTTTCCCTTTTTAATGTTACTGCTTTACTTAAAATATTCCCTGGGATTGCTAGTATTTAAAATAAAAGAAACATTGTAGTCAACCTTAAATAATTAATTGCTGTAATTGTGCAGAATAACAGAACATGAACAGTTATGAAAGGAAAAAAAATATGTTTATTCCTCTACATAATTCCATGCTTAACTAATGCACTTACTCCAGTGTTTCACTTGTGCTTGGATACCATTAAGGTAGAAAATGTTTCAGTTTGCCAAAGCCAACATCTGAAACACCGACCTCCCAGGAACTCCTTTAATGGCCCAAACATGGAAATGACTTAGAGTAAAGTCAGAATTGTATTAAGGATTTGGTAATAACTCCCAGTTGAGATCCTGTAATGTGCAAGTGGTGTTTTGTGAATGAGCGTCATTCATGACTTAAAATGCTTACACCATTAAAATCTTTTACTGTGGCTAAGAGTCAGCAAACTTGAAGTGCTTGAAGTCTTCTGCAAATGGCAATTGTTTTTTTTTCCTAATAAGTAATTGTTGACTTAAATTCCCTCGTATTTTTAAGACTATCTACTACTTCACATTTATGAATGTATTCCTTATTAAGGGGATTTATTAACAGGCACAGTGTATACATCATGTTTTTTAACATTAGAAAATTTATTACACATGTTTTATATATCAATATTTAAATTAGATGAGGAAATACTAAAAGGTGGGTTAGTGGTAGCACTGTTGACTTGCACCTCCAGGATCGAGGGTTCGATTCCCACCTCAGGTCTGTGTGCATGGAGTTTGCATGTTCTCCCTGTGCTTGGTGGTTTTCCTTTGTTAGCTTGTTTTTTGTTTGTTTACAGTATCACCGAATCAAAAAATGAATCAGACATCATAGATTGATAGATAGATCGATAGATCGTTAGACCGATAGATCGATTTTTGTTTGTTTGCTTGTTATGCATCTGGCTTTAACATTTCAATATAGTTAATAAATGTATGTAGTTATTATTTTTGTTTATTATTTAAACAATCGTTGTTTTTGGATGGTTAATTATATTTTTTTCTTATTATATTTTATTATATATTCAATTCAAGTCTGTAAATAAGTTGAACTTTACAGTGTTTAAAAGTGAAATTAAGATGTACCAGAAAGAGATAAATCATCTGCAATCCACCCTTGTGAAAATTCCAGCTTCCTCACACTGTCCTCTGGGTGAGAAGACAGCATCGGCACTCGGGAACCTTCTCAGGAACCTGACTGGATATCTGGATACTGTATAGCACACAAGCTCTGTCTCTCTCGCTGTGTCTCCATTTCAACTGACATGCAGGAGGTTGGCATGTTTACGGGCAATCTCTTATTTTTAGAGTAAGTAAACAGTGGGTTCAACAGCTATAGGGGTGGAGAGAAGCATAGACAAGCTAATTAGTCAGTGTCAAAGCCTTTCTTCAACATTCGTTAGCTGCACTCTACACCACATAGGGTTAAAGACACAGGGTGCAGGATGGGTTTACTGTATGCACCTTATACTGTGCTAATTTAGACAGAACATGTAAATCTCCAAACTTCTGATTTCCTGTTTAAACATCTTCTGATTAAATATGTCAGTAAAAGTTCACGCAATTGACAGCATAATAAATTGTATAAATGCAAGCGCTGCCCCAACCTTAACCTTTATATTGTAGTATTATGTATGGATTTAGTCATGACATTTAGGAATTTGGAAACTTGAAACCGTGTTTATAGCAATGTTTAACCACTACAAGCATGTGCAGGTGTCTCCACCACAAATCTCTCACAGCTTGAGAATAGTTTCTTGAATCTACAGTATGCACCATTCTGGAGGTTAGAGGCAGACCAAAAAAAAGCTTACTTTACTTTCTGAACTAAACAAATCAAAGTAATTTGCTATGCATATTACACAAGGGACGTTCAAGTCAAACCAGGACTTATAAACACAAAGATTATTGACATGTTCAGAAGACTTGTGACGAATCCATGAATTCATGTCCATAAATGACAATCTCACCACCCAGCTCGGAGCCCACTGCAGGCGTTCCAGTAAACGTTCAGTCAGTAGAATGCATCAACCTTGATGGATAACTTGTCATCATGAACACCACTTGCACATTAGGAACTTGGCTGGTAGTTATTGCCCCACCCCCCTTACAGTCCAGACTATTAAAGGAATATTTAGGATGTTTCAAATGGTAAGCAGGCAGTCCAGTCATGGCTAAGTATAATGCATAAGTGCATTAGTGTAACAGGGGATTACATAGAGAAGTAAATTTAGTTTTCAAAAGTCCTGGTTTAACTTGATCACCCCTTGTAATTTAATTTGCCCTACTCATAATGTTTGCATATGATGTTATTTATGTGGCTTTTATTTTCTTTTGACATCACCTGCAAGGCTGCGTACACCTACTGCACATGCCATTTATGAGCTGACAAATGCATTATTTGGGATCTAGAGGTTCATAATGTTTGACACATGTTTTAGAAAAGGTGTAATGTCTTAGCTCACTTAAAGTGGTGAAAGTGTTTGGCTTCAGGACATCAAAACACAGTCGGAACTGTGACCTTATGGCAACATCACAGTAAGCCAAAATCAAACATTTATTTGAGTATTCCCAGTGGTTTCTATTAAAATGGATCATGAAAAATGTTCTTGTGTCCACAGAAAGGTCCGTCTGCTTTAAACAGTCAATGGTAACAAATTAACCCTGAGTGATTTGGCTTAAAGTAATGGCACCACTGCAGACAGCCTTTGGCTGCCGTATTTGTCTCTCTCTCTTTCTAACTCCTCGATCTTTAACAACAGGGAACATGTAACACTCTACTGAACAAACCCCACAGATCAAATGAAATGGCCATTTCCTTTCAAATATATCTTTCTCTCAGCTTATTCAATGGAACTTCGAATCGGCTTTAATTTCAAAATCTCATTCACATGCTGACAAGGGAGGAACATAGGACGAAGAGCGATGATCATATCCACTGATTGTTTTCAGCACCAGTAACCATGAAAGGCAGATCAACTAATGTTTTATGTTTTATGAGATCAGCATTCATCCCTGAGGTGTTTTGTCGAGGCTATTGAGTGGGGGGAAAAAAGGCCTGGCCCTTCAGCAGCTGTATCCTTCATGCTTTCTAGAGTATGAAATGACTCTGTCATATTGGTGTTGGATCCATGCAGTGAAAAACAAAGGCGGAGGACAGCACTAAGGGCTTTGCCTGCAGCCATCAGCATTGCCAACTTTTTTGGCGTTAGTTAAAGGATGGAGAGGTTGGGTGCTCTCGGCTGAAGGATAATGTCTTTATTCTTCATTACCCTGCATCTGGTGCATCAGTGGGGTCCAAATCACTTCTGGATCCTCTGCCTTCTGCTGTCACAGCTTAGTTTCTCATTTAAGCTCATATAGTTGGGTGGAGATAAGCCATGAATAATACACTGCACAAGGTTGTGTGCTGAGTCTAGGGATTAAGTTTTATTCAGTGTTGGGTTTAAAGGCCTTTTGTTCAAACAGATATGCTCAAGGATGAATGCTGATTAAAAAAAATGTAAAAACATTAGTTGATCTACCATGTTCATTGGTGCTGAAAGCAATTAGTGGATTTAATCATCATCACTCTTTGTACCATGTTTCTCCCATGTGAGTCTGTGAATGAGATGGAAAGCAATCCCTGCCTCCAGTCTCAGGCTCACTGCAATTCTATTCTATTCTACTCTATTCTACACTGCTCAGCCATAACATTAAAACTATGGACAGTGGATGTGAATAACATTTTATTTTCTTGCAACTTAATTATTCCCTTCTAACTGCGATGGACAGATGACTGGATCACAGCACCTCCGAAATGGCAGGGCGTGTTCCCTGTATGCAGTGGTTATTAACTACCAAAAGTGGTCCAAGGACAGACAACAGTTATGATGCTGGCAGGGTCATTGGCACCCAAGGCTCATTGGCACCCAAGCCCTCATTGTTGTCAGTGGGTAGTGAAACTTGCCTGTCTGGTCAGTCTGGTCAATCCTATCCAAGAGCTCCTGTGGTATATATTGCTGCAAAAAATTAATACTGGCTATGATTGTTTTTATTAATGTTGACCTGTGTTCAGCATTAAAAGCACTTACAATGGGCATGTGAGCATCTGAACTAAACCATGGAGAAATGTTAAGATGATGTGCTCTGCCATACTGCAAAAGTTGTTCAAGGATGATTTGAAGAACCTGGCAAAGGTGCTGATTTGGTTTCCGACTTCCAGAGATCTTTATCTAATCGAGCATGAGCGGGATGTCCTGGAAAAACAAATCAGATCCATGGAGGCTACACCTAGCAACTTAATGGACTGGAAGGATCTGATGCTCACATATTGGTGCCAGATACCACCGCATACATTTTGAGGTCTTGTGGATTCCATGCCTTGATAGCTCAAGGCAATTTTGGCAGAACAAGAGCGGCCTAGACAACATTAGACAGGGGGTTTAAATGTTACGCCTGATCTTTGCATAGGTTCATTTCTATTCTGATATTTTGTATTGTATTGTATTGTAGGGTATCATATTGTATTGTACTGTATATGCACTCTCCCCCCTAAAACATGTGATTGTTCTATCACATTTTTCAGTTTACCTTTAACAGTACTGGATTTTCCATATTAGTTAATATGTCGTTCTTGGTATTGTTGCACTGTTTGGTCCCTCTGTCCCTGTTGCATGCTAGGTTTGTCCCTGTGTGATATATGGATCCTGTGTGGTTCAGGTACTGAGAAGGAAAACACGAAGTGCTGAATAACGGCACTTCAAACAAGCCGCCATCTGTTTCAGATTATTGAGCCCAAAGCAGTCTGCACACTCCAGTATAACCAGACGGAGTGGGCACACACACAAATGCCATCATCAATCACTAGACTTATTGCACGTGTTAACAATGGACTTCAATGTACATAAGCATGCATTTTATTACTATTATTGTCTAAAGTCTGTTTTCACTGTGTTGTGCTATTAAAGTTCTTTTTTGAAATAATAGTATAATGTGTTCATCCCTATACCATAACATTTCCAGACATGAAGGAAGGTAATTGTAAGGTACATTTTTAAAAGTCATTGAGGAACTTGTGAATTTAATTTGAATTCATTGAAGATATCTCAAATTATGAATGAAAAGCTGAAGTACCCGTCGCTGATGATTAAAAAGTTTGTAGAAACAGTTAAAAGGTTGAAGATAAAAATAAGCTGATCAGCAAACAGTGATATTATTATTTCAGGTTAAAGTCCTTGTATGTATTCCAGTCATTCTGTACGGCAGAACTCTCTGCCTAACTTATCAATACAAAGAAATAAAAATTTTGTAAGGTTGAGCATTTTGCGCCTTATTTACACTAAGTTGTACTGCTTTTATCGTGAGCCAAATAAACGTGACCCTGTTTGGTAAAATCACAGATAAGAAATCAAAAAAGTAGATCAGATAAAGATAAAAGTTGGATATGTAAATTAGATAAAGTTTTGCCTTAAAATGACTCCAACGCATAAAAAATTTATACCACTTCAGTGCTGTTATTTCAGTGGTTAAAATATTAAGTAATCTCAGTAAAAATTTTCAGTTGTGTTTTTCTAACTAATATCAATCGTTAAAACTGGCACATAACTGTTCATAACATCGCATTTACTCAACATTGTGATTTATACTGCTAAAGGTTTAATTAAAATTCATTCTGCCCAGCCAGTATTGCGTGATGCTGTGACATAATCTGGCTCATAACTTCATCTCTACTCGACATTTTAATATATATATATTATATTATATTATATTATATTATATTATTTTTTAGGTCAAATTTACCTTCAGAGATTCTCTTTGACAGTCTTCCAATTTTTATGCAACTATATTGGAGAAAATATGCTCTCCAACACCATTAGCAGTAGCTGGTTTAGTACCATCTGCTGTGGCAACTCATAAATGATGCATTTTGAAAAATTTAAACATCTGCTTGTTTTTAGATTTGCATTAGTGGTGACAAATTACCGGCTTCCATGTGTTCTGAGTATGCTTTTAAAAAAGAAAAGAAAAAAGGGTGAATGTAAATAATATAATATAATATAATATAATATAATATAATATAATATAATATAATATAATAATCATTACTGATTACATCACTAAAGACTCACCATGTAGCCTTTACCAAGAAAGTAGATGGTTTTGAAATCCTTAAAGAAAAATACTTAAACACAAGATATTCCAATAGAAAAAAAAAGATAGAATCATTAAGTGGAATATAAACACTAAGTGCTTGTCAGTTTATTGACACTTTAAGACAAGCCTGAAATACAAACAACAGGCGCCACTACTTGGGCTAAATAATCTTTCATGGACTTCACTTGTCACAAGATGACACGTTCATTTACATTATAAAAGACACATGCAGAAACATTTTCTCTCTTAGTGTTCTGAAATGGACTACCATTGGCAAGCGATAAATAGAGTAACCAAAACAAAGTCATCTGTGGCAGGAGAAAGCTCGAGATTTGGACATCACCCAGTTCAAGCCCACTGAGGGTCCAGCGGCCTCTTTGAGTTAAAATCAAAAAGTTACAACATGCCTGCAGACATTCCATCCTCTAAGCAAAAGAATGACACACTAAATCCTCTAATAAAAGAAACACATTTCAGGATGAAGTCAAGTTGTTGCACAGTTGGAATTGCACTTATTGGACAAGATGCCAAAAAAAAAAGAAATGGAGTAAGTATTCCTATCTTTCCAATAAATTGGAATGTTTTTTCCTGCTACTAATGACTGATGAATCAGTATACAGACCACATGACATCAGTAAGGGACTTTGCAGGAGGCCAGAAGTCGCTCATGTCTAATTGTATGCTATCAGCATTTGCTCTATGGGTTTTATTTAAGTTTTATAGACCGAGTTGGTTGGTTATAACACGAGCTTACTCGTTTTTATATACAAAAAAAGTGGCATGTAAAGCGTAGCAGTAAAATGGCTCACAAAGGCACGCAATAAACTCAGACAGTTGTATAAATGAAACCTGGATGCCCATAATTCAAACAATGCAGATGATTACAACTACAAGGAAGGGTATTACAGATAATGCATGCAGAATAAAGGCTGATTGTGTGCCATCTCATGAGAGAGTCCCGGCAGGCAACGTACACCTGAACAAAGGCTTTTTAGCATTCATTACTGTTTATTCAGCTGAGGTTATTCTCTTATTCAACACTTTACACACAATAACTTGCACGGAGTGGTTTCACATCAAACAGAGATGTAAAGTAAGATATTAAATTGAGTTTTCAGCCTATTACAGGTTCATAGTGTCTCAGCCTGAAGCACACACACATGTCTGTATGCAACCATGTGATTAGATAGAACCCATGTGACTGTGCAAAACTTTAACAGGGATATAAAATGTATAACGTATTAAACTGTGTCCATGATAACAGAGAAATGTCTTCTTTAGAATTCAACTACAGTAGGTAAAATATACTGTAATAGTAAGTGTGAAGCATTTTTTTTTACATTTGTGTAGCAATATTAATTCTTGAAAGATTAGATAATTTAAAAGAGATATTCCATGTTCTCAAGCTAATGTATAATTACCAAGCTTGAAAAAAGTATTTTAAATGAGCAAAATAGCATACATTGCTCATTGTGAGTCTGAACAATTAATTTGCATGCACAATGTGATTTTATTGTAGTCTGAATGCAAATCATTATCACAGTGATTTACATCAGCGTCTATTTCAACCAAAAAAGATGATGAAATATCTGGAAGTTCATTCATTTGAAAACCAAATGAAGCAACTCATTTATAAAATTTTCTGGCGTGTATAGAATTATTTCAGTAATTTTGATATAATAATATTTATTGCACCAGTTGCTATTTTCATTGGTTAAATTGTTTTTAAATTGTTTAACTTATAAATTGGTTTTATTTATTGCATACATTGGTTTTATATTAGACACAGAATATACACCATATATTTATGCGTTCTGGTGCCAAGAGCATTTAAAGAGATTACTCTTTAATTTTGCATTTACACCAATTAGCTATAGCATTAAATATTAACATTAAAAACTAGGTCCCCTTGTTCCACCAGGGTTGCTCTGGCCCCTCGGGCGTGGCTACACAGGGCCTCTGGGTGTGTACTGTGGTGTCTGGCACGAGGATGTTGGTGGCAGATCCTTTGGGTGCTACAGTATGTGTTGCATGGCGAGTCCTCTTCGGCTCAGATTTGTTTGGCATGTGCATCCCACAGGTGCTTGATTGGATTGAGATTTGAGGAGTTTGGAGGATAGGTTGGCAGCGTTTGTGGTGCACTGGGATTTCTGATGCCTTTCTATCATGGCCAGCAGACTGATTTTTTTAAACTTTTATGTGGGATCGGACTGGACGTGCCCATGCTAACCTTGGGTGCCAGTGACTATGATCCCATCAACAATTTACTGGTATATGATTGTTCATCAATGTTAATGTGTTAATATTATGTAGTGTTAATGTAATGGTCGAACAATAGATTAGGTTTAGTATGTGTATAAAAATCTGGGCTGTAGTTGAGAGTTAGGTTTGTTAAATATTATGTTTCAGGGAAAGGTTTTTGTTTTTGAGCAATTTAAACTTGCTAAAGTTATCAACTTCAATTAGCACATGCATAAACCTCATTTAAACTCATATTTACGGTGTATTACCTTCTTGTGCCGAGTGTTCCTGGCACAGGCTCTGAATCAACCATGATCCAGAGCAGGATAAATTGCTTACTAAATTGGATTAATAAAAAAAAATCTCATTTGTGTGTTATTTTAAACTTCAACTTTTCCTGAGATTTCATGTTCCAGTTGTATTGGGTGCAACACTCCAACTAACTGCACATGTGATTTATCAGGTGGATGCCACATACCAGACATAACCAGAATTACATTTTCCTGACTCCAGGACTTAAACAATAAAAATCCACAAGAAGAGCTTTGTTAAGACAGACATAGGACCATTTCTAGTCATAAGATGTTTGCTGTTAGAATGCTCGGCTGTAGTTTTGAAATATAGATTCGTAGTCACATATTTCAAACATGTATTAATGGAACTACCCAACTACCCACTCACTCACGCACTCACTCACTCACTCACTCACTCAACACCTATACTGCTTTATCCTGTATACAGGGTCGAGGGGATCCCAGGAGACTTAGGGAACAAGGGACGGTACAAGGGTGCCAATCACAGGGCTCCCCTTATCAGTAAAATGCATGTATTTATACAGAATATACAGTATTTTATATATATATATATTATACACTGGTTGAAGGTTGAGTTTGGTATTCCTTTGGCATTTTTGACATGAGATGGCCAGCTGAATTATCCTCCCCCTTGTCAGCTGGCTAAAAATTATATAATCCATTGCTCTAAGTCAGGAGTGTGCTCAGTGCTCATAATACACAGTATGAATATTATCTTTAAAGCTATGAACAAGCTTACTCAGGTTGTATCAGTAAACAAAATGTAAAAAGTTTATTACTTCACCTAAGCAATCCTGCTTAAAACTGTTTTGTTGGGAACAAGCATTGCTCATATTCAAAAACAGACAAAAGCAACATTTGTGCAACATTTGTGCAATCACTTTGTTACCTCTCATATGTTTAGCCAGAGTTTAGACCTATGGACAACAACAACCAATGGTTATTATATTCATTAAATTAAGATATACCATACTGTAACACTCCATTCTTTAGTGCTTTACTAGCTGCTTTCATCCAGAAGAATTTATAGAAAAGCTTTGAAGTCTTTATCAATGAATACATCATCATACTGGTTCACTCGGTCATGGAATACTACAGTATCAATCCAAAACTGTTTGTTTGGGTGGGTATGGAATAAAAACAATTTTAAAAAATTGCTGTTGTTTTTGGAAATAATAATTTACCTAAAAGTAATTTAAGAACTTACTGTTCCCTGAGATTCCATACGTGTTCCCTGAAAGCTGGTGCTTCCAACCAAGCAGTGCTAGAGAATCAGAGGAAGCATGGCACAGTGTGGGGTGTAATAAGTGATTTAAGGTAAGTGAGTGCTAGTCCATTTTTGACTTTGTAGGCAAGCACCAGTGTTTTAAATATAACAGTGACAGGAAGCCAGTGGAAGGAGCACAGCAATGGGGTAGTATGTGAAAATTCAAAGTTTGTGAGGTTAAATATAAGTCATGCAGCTGCAATCTGGATCAGATGCAGATGCTTGGATGGTGCTCAGAAGCAGACCTGCCAGGTCTCAAAATGACAAGGAATTGAACAAGCACCTGAGTGGGTTTCTGTGAATAGAAATCCTTCTAATGCTATAAAGGGGAAATTAGCCAGATCCTGAAAATTTATTAGCGTTAGAGGAAAAAGGGTAGTCAATTGTATGTGGTTACCCAAAGGTTGCGTGCAGAGTTTTCCAGAGAGATCAGAGGGCCTAATCTGGACATGGATCTGCAAGGATGTACAGCAGCTCAGTTTTTGCTGAGATCAAGTTTCAGCTGATGAGCTGCCATCCATGATGAGATGCCTGGCAGACATGCTGAGATCCAAGCTGAAACATGAGTGTTTGCAGGAGCGGATGAGTTGAGTGTCATCATCATAGCAATGGCATGAAAACTCATGCGAGGCTATGACCTCATTCAGAGAGCAAGTTTAGAGAGGGGAACTAAAGAGGACCAATTACTTAGCCATGTGGGACACTAGTGAAGAGTCTGCATGTAGCAGATGTGGATTTCCTCAATGTCACCTGATATGATCGTCTCTCCAGGTAGGATGCAAACAATTGCCATGCCATGTTGTGAATTCCAAGACTCATGAAGATAGACTGACGAAAGGCTGAATAGGATGAAGAAGGAAACCTTTCAGTGATGGCCACAAGGGCGTTTTCTATGGACTATGACACTTTGAAGCAGTTTGGTTTGAATCTTGTAGGTTGTTCTGAATGAAATAGAGAGAAAGTTGATTATAGTAGATAGTGTGTTTGAAATGTTTAGAAAAAAATTTAATTAACTGATTTTATTGGGTTTAGTGTACTTTGTAAGATGAAACCAAGTCTACTTCTATGACTTTTTTATTGCTTGCAGGATGACAGACATGTGTATGTTTCCAATTCAGATCCTACTGAGAACATAGAGATAGACAGAGCCATATTATAAATTTTTTCATGGAAACATTTTGCCAAGTGTTAATACTGTACATGCCAAGCATCCCAATAAAGTATTTGTGTATGACCTGGGCACTCAATGGTAAACCGCCAATGCCTCAGCTATGACAACCATGATACTGTGTACATAACTTGATCAACTTGAAAACCACATGAGAACCCTACATGTGAAAAATTACAATAAAAAAATGTGTCTAGAAGCCACATGTGAATCAGCTGATTATCCCCACATGATATCAAGTTGTTGTTGTTTTTTCCAGCCTAACTGAAAAAAATAAATAGCTGAATTAAAAGAAAGTGCTTCTGTATGCTCTCAAAAGTTTGCTACAAGACTTTGTGATCTCCGACCAAATCTGATCATGGCATCCAGCATTGCACTCTTGTGCCTGGAGCATGTGAGGCAGTGGAAATAGAGCAGTAATCAATAGGATGCCAGAAAATACACACACTCATACAGAGTGAGAGAGAGAGAGAGAGAGATTTAAGTTTTTTGTTACACTGTTTGTAAGGTTTCATTATAAACTATCATAATGAAAGATGATAATTAATTAATTAGGACAAGAGAAAGAGAAGAGGATGCAGATGGGTTAGTTCCTCCTGCCACTGTTCCTTGCTAGAGTGTGGTTGGTGAGAGAGTGTCTACATTCCCTGTACCTTAGAGATCTACAGTTTTGATAGAGACAAATGAGATTTTTTATTCCTTAATGAAAAAAGCTGCGCAGGACAACCCAAAAAGCTCAATCATTGATTTCAGCACAGATCAAATCTGCATGGACTCAATTAAATGGCTCAACTTATAATAAAATAACTGAACAAAATGCTGTATTCAACATTTTCCCTAGACAGACATTACACATCAATCGGCAGAAATATTAATCTTTCCTATCGTTCAGTCGAGTGTACGCAAAAAATTTCCTACAACTAGCTAATCATTCAGGACATCAGAAAGAGACAAATATGATTACAACCTTAGAATATTATTTCAGTCCCATGTGTATGGGGGATTACAGTTGTGTCCTCATATTATACTGTACGTATGCACATGTGTGGGGTTTTGTGATAGGAAAAGTCAGCCAGAATTCACTTGCACGTCTGTCAGCGGTAGCCTGTCACAGTATTCTGTATGTGCATGTGTGTGTGTGTGTGTGTGTGTTTGGGAAAGAGATAGTAGATCTGCAGATACAAAAGCACAGTGCTGACACTTGCAGCTGTCTTGACTAAATCACACTGATGTACTGTTCATAGTGAGCCACTGGATCTCTAGCATTTGCCACATTTTTTTTTAACAAATATGCATTGCTACAGTCGTATGTATCGTATTTCCTTCACTGCTGTACACTCCCGCATGCTTTTCCTACAAATATTCGAGGATTTGTTCCTACTGCTGTACATCTGTCACACATGTTTCCTCTGTTTTAAGACCCCTAATTCAACTGATTATGGTATTACATGCAAAACATATAAATTCAGAGATGCAGAATTACCTATTAAAGGAAAATAATCAACAATGAGTTGAAATCATGGTGTGTTACCACTGTGCAGTTATTTACATTTTTTTTTTTCAAAAACAGCACATCACAGTGTTCTGCTTCTCTTGGCACTTTTCATTTTTTAAAAATGATGGTATGTTTATTCATTTATAGTTACAGTTAAGGGTAAACAACATCCACAAACCAAAAAAGCACATTGTCATGAGCCTAAGAAATCATGAAATCCTTTCTTGTGTAGTGAAGACTTTTGCATGTTAGAAAACTTAAAGATGAGGTTTTACTACTGAGTTTTACTACTGGTTTGTGGATGTTGTTTACCCTGTAACTGGAGACTGGAGACTCTGGACCCTGGAGAATCTTTTAAAAATGTTTAATAGAGGGTTTCTTATGTAAAAGTGCATACAAGGACAGCAACAATACCTGTGTAAGTTAACTCATACATTCATCAGTTATATCCTGTACATGGTCATGCTTATCCTGTACAGCCTATCCCAGATACAAGGAACAAGGTGGGTACACCCTGGACAGGGTGCCAAGCCATCGCAGGAGCCAATTCACACACACATACATACTAAGGGCAATTTGGAAATGCTAATTAACCAAATGTGCATGTCTTTGGACTTGAAAGGAAACTGGATCACATGGAGAAAGCGACCAACCATGGGAAGAACATGCAAACTCAGACCGGAGGCTGGAATCAAACCTCGAAGTCTTTATTTGTCACATATTCATTACTGCACAGTGAAATTCCTTCTTTGCATATGTCAGCTTGGGGAGCTAGGATCAAGGAGCAGGGTCAGTCATGATATAGCGCTGCTGGAGCAGATAGGGTTAAGAGCCTTGCTTAAGGGCACACAATGGCAACCTGGTGGAACTGGGGTTTGGACCAGCAAACTTCTTGTCAGTAAACCAGAGTTTTGACCTACTGAGCTACCAAAGCCCCTAGAATGAGTACTTCCATTCAGTGATTAAAATTGTAGTGTCAGGATTACTGTTATATAATTATTGTTATAGATTATAAATGAATTAATACCTTCCGTCCAGTCAAAATTAAGAATTCAACAGAATTAAAGCCATCTTTTAAAAAATTCATAACTGCCTAATCTTCTTGTCTGGTTTCAGACAGCAGGTGTGGGCATGCTTATAGTCCTCCAACTCAATGCTGGGATGTTGGAATCAGATGGCAGGGGAAAATGCCAGACAGACCTGGCAGGCCTATGGGTGTTGGCCAGAAGATTTTCAACTTTCACCTCCAGCCTTATCCGATGAAGGCTGGAGACGTTGAACTGGAATTGATTGTAAGGGTAATCATGGTCCCAAACCTGTTGCAAGCTAGTTTATCTGGTTGACACATATTTTTGAAATTGTGACTGTTCTTGTGGATTGTGGTCTGGGGCTTTGGTCCCTATCCTTTAGAATGGGGACCAGAGGATGTATTCCTACTTTAGGGGATTACACTCCGCAACCTCCATAAAGGGTTCATGGGAGTATGACCAAACATTCGACATGTGATGTGGAATTGGAAAAGGTGATAAACTGTGTCACTTGTGAGGAACCTGTGGAGGGTACGGCATAGCCTAATGAGCACTGCCCTAGCAATGTAACTATATGTAGCGGCAATGCATACTGCAACAACAGTATATTAGTCCACCTGTTAGCATTGCATTTCCACCTTTCTTCTTCTATGCCTCCATTTTTTTTATTTAGTTGAAAGTAGAATGAACAAAGACTTACTGATGAAGTTTGAAGATATAGTCTATTCATACAGCATTGCAGTAATTATATTATTTAATTTATACTCAGTTTTATTCACCATTGGTTGTAGTACACCAAAACTCATCAGAGAGTGGTGAAGAGACTCAGCATAAAAACAGCATAGAAACCCCAATGCTAACTAGCAGTAATTGTAGAGTGACACAGACATACTGTATGAGTGCACAAGTACTGTATCAATGTTCACATAGCTATAGGCCACTTGCATAGCCTATGGTATACTGTAGGTCCTTCATAGACTAGATGCAAACGCATAAATCCGCCTTTAGCCTTTGAGATAGGGTAAAGAGCTCGGACATTCAAAAGGAGTTCAAAATAAAGTTGCTGCTCCTCTGCATCGAAAGGTGAGGTGGTTCAGGCATCTGGATTCTGGATGCCTCACTGGGGAGGTTTTATGAGCATGTCCAACATGTTGATGACTCTGGGTCAAGCCAAGGTCTAAACAGAGATAATATCCCTTGTCTGGCCTGGGTGTTCTTGTGGAAGGGCTGGAAGAAATGGCTACAGAAAAGGAGATCTGAGCATTTTTGCCTGGATTGATGACTGAATTCCAGATAAGAGGAAGAAAATGGATGAATGGATGGATGGATGGATCTTTTTCTTCCTACAAGGTCACCAAATGAAAACTCTGTGTGACTGTTATAACTAAATTTTGCAAATAAACCCAACAAAACATATATATAAAATATTAAATATTATCTATTATTTAGCTACTGGGGATTCTACAAATCTACATATTTAAGTTTAATGCCTGAGCACTATCTTAGCTGTGAAAGTATGTGGGAGGAAAAATTCACTAAAGAGAACGTCTCGGGTTACTTTGCTGTAACCCTGTTCCCTGAAAAGGCGGGAACGAGATGCTGCGTGAAAATGCTATGGGAACATCTTTCTGTCTTGCCGGTTGTGAAGCATGAGTGTATCAAACACGCCAAATTTTGGCATATATAACCTCGGTCAGGTGACGTCATCTGATGAAGCGCACCTGCAGGTT
>JAQMYJ010000038.1:9927185-9943378 GCA_030014305.1 Clarias laeviceps
AAAGATCTGAGGAATGTTTCCGGTTCACTCCTATTTATAACCTGCAGGTGCGCTTCATCAGATGACGTCACCTGACCTAGGTTATATATGCCAAAATTTGGCGTGTTTGATACACACATGCTTCACAAACGGCAACACAGAAAGATGTTCCCATAGCGTTTTCACACAGCATCGAGTGTAGCCTTTGAAAGGGAACTTCATTTAAAACTAAAACACAAGTTGGAAATACCTAACCCCAAGATAGAATGTGCAAATTTAGAAATTCCTGAAGACTTGGGAAAATACATTCACCCAATACTAATTTGTGAAAAATTATAGCTGTGTGGAACACAGTCAGCGGTGGACGAGAGTTTTGCCACAGGCAGGGTTACAACAGGGTCGGTTCCTATTGTGCAAGCAGTGTGTGTCTGTCTCAGCCAAGCCTGTGCTAATGTACCATTACACAATAGACGTAGTCTGCTGCGCTAAACCTAAGTGTAGATAGACTTGAAGATGGACTGCTTGAAGATAATCACTTTTTAATGGATACAGATTGTAAATCAGCATGTGATCAAGACCGTTCCTCTGAGAGAGATGCATGTAATTCACTTCCAGTGCAATGATGTGTAACTTTGCAAGTAATCATACTGTTTTGTTAGATGAGAGATTATTGTCTAACTAAACTTCCCATACTGTTCACTATTGTGCACAGTGGGATTAAATGGGCTAGTATGTCAGGGGTAGACAAATCATACATTTATCGGCTATCCCACTGAGTAAAGAAAGCTCTCCAGCTTAAATTTTGTTGTAGGGTAACCTATGTGACTAAAAAGTGGTAGCTAATATAACATAAATAAGATGTATAAAGACAAAAAGATGCTGTTGAATGTTTAGCATAGGAGGCTATGAGGCATGTAAAAAATATTAGCATCAGACTAGCTTTATTTTGAATTATGCTAGCAGGTGATTTTATTTTTTCATCATGTTGTTTTGCTAGGGTTGAGTGTTTCCACACGTACTGTACTGATGGTAAGTATTGTGAGGCTTCAGAATCCATGGCGGTTATTGTTATACAAAAATAGTGCACAATAGGGGTGTAATGCGGCACAATGTGCAAGCAGAGTGCCGCTAACTAGCCCCAAAGGACCCCACCCCCATTATTTCCATGTAACAGCCGAGTCTGACATGTGGCATTCCATTTACCACAGGAATTTACCCAACAACTTCAATGTTTTTGTTCAGCTTCATACATTAATGTATTAACTTCATTAATACATTAATGTATGAAGCATTGTGTATTTCTTTTTTTTTTTTTGTCAGGTTTTTGTTGTTTTTAACATAGTAGAATATAAGAGTTAAACATTGGCTGGTAAAACAGAGTGGACATTGCTGGTAAAGTTTGCAAAGCATGTATAGCCAAGACCCTAATGTCTCCATGGCTCTGGAACAGGGTAAATCTAGTCTCATCAGACTTTTCTACATTGCACCAAAGTCTAATCTTTATGCTCCCTATCAAATTTAAATGTTTTTTTTATTTTTATTAGCCTCAATAACTTTTTTTATTTATTTAATGGCCATACAGATGTTTAGTCCCAATCCTGCCAATTCTTGTCGTAATCTGTATTTGTAAATGCTCTTATTTTCACTATCAAACATAACTGTCATTTTTACAGTCAGTTTTTATGATGTAACTTTATCAAGCATTTTTAGTGATCTCTTTTTTTTTTCATGATCACATTCCATCGGCAAAGCTAATTATTAAGCACTATCCCTCCAGGTTTTAATTATACATTGGACAGTTCTTTACCAATTGTTTTCTTTGCTTCATACAAGCAAATAATTTGACCCCTCTAAGTAGCATCTTTTCCACAACCATGGGATATATCTTCTGACATGGTTGTGTAAGAAACGAGAAGCTACATGCTGCGTCAGTTAGGATTTAAAGAATTGTTGCCAGCTGCAACATATTAATCACTACAGTAATTACACAATTGGATATGGAGGATGCTCAGCATAATCTTAAATAGAGTTCATATTTGAATCATGACAGTCTGATGTAGAGTATATTGTATGTTCAGCTTGCCAGTTACAATATTAGATAATCTAGCCTAATTGAACAGAAGGTGTACACGTATTTTTGCATAACAGCACAGCTGGAGAAATAAGGCTAGATCTTTGGCTAGATTTTCTGATACTGTAACTGGCCAGCTGAACATACAATATACACTACATCAGACTGTCATAAAAATGATGTGATTGGATTTGGACAATGCGGTGGTCAGGGTTAGATCACCTGAACCATGTGAGAGTTGAGAGTTGCTCTGATTGTGTTGATGATGCTGATGAAAGCTCCTGACCATCAAACCTTGACAGACTGGAACAGAGGTCATTGGAGCAGATTGTTGAAAATTGTTGTTGACTGACAAGTTATCCTTTTGCTGGGAAAAGACAAATGTCCAGAAGTCTTGTATTTTGTGCAATCACTGAATTGGACCTACTGTAATGTAATAAGTGCAATCAGTATATAATAGTAATCATTTTGAACAGCTCAGAATTATGCGTCCTTCTCATTATTTGTTCAAGTAGGATTAGAAATGGCAAATTGAAGCCAAAACTCTTCTGCTGACGCTTTGATCTTGTTGGCCTCTTCTGCAATCCTTGAAGTCCAGATCAGCAAAGATTTACCTTTCATGCCTGATCAAAACCTTGGCAAAACTCAACAGAGATACAAAAAGACTGCTACTATGTCATTCTCCACTCAATCATGCATTTCAATCTAAAATGACTTACTGGTTCTTGCAACCTCCTGCTGGCTAAAATATTAAAATATTATATATAAAATATCTTAAAATATTATAAATAGCTACAAAAATTTAACCTGACATTATGTCTGTCTTGCACATCTTCGTTAATCTTCCCTCTGCCTTTTCAATCAGACCTACAGTATGTATAAAAGACCCAACAGGCTTGAACAAAGTCTGCTAATTTGTTCCTCACGTTAATTTATTAAAACAACAGTGGCTTGTAATGACAGGGTGTGCGATAATAAATAAGAACATATATTCATGTGTTTCCTGGGAATGAAGCCATCATTCAGTCTGGGTGGGTGTGTTCGGGGTGTGTGAGTAGAGTATTGGAAGTGAGGTAAAGGGACAGAGGCTATAAATCAGATGCGAGCCCCACAGGTAGTCATTACCCTCTCACAGAGAACAACTGTTTCTCCCTCTGTCACACATTCCTTCAGCTCACTGCCTTCGGGACACTCTTAATAATCCCCTGTGTCACCGATTTCACTATCGTTCACTCTTTCTATCCATCTCTCTTACTCTCATATCAAATATGTCTTGCTCACATCTGGAGAAATCCAAATGCCCTGTAATACAGTGCTAACCACATAAGCAGCTTATTATTATTTTAGTCCTGTACTCATGTGTCATTCAACAGTAAATACTGTAGCAGCAATCTGTGTTTTGCCAGAAGTGCCAAAACATGCATTTCCTCCATTGACCACTAGGAGCTGGCTCCAAAAGAGAGTCAATCCACTTAGACCCCTATGTTGAAATGGCTAACAGAAATGGCTAACTATGTTGAAACTTTACAACAGAAATGAACGTGTGCAGCCTTGTACTAAAATGGTTTTGGTGTGAATGATGGAGTCCAATAAAATGCAAAGTAATGTTAGAATATGAATTAATGATATCCACCATATCATTTTAAATAAGATAAAGCTAAGCTAGCTAACTAAGGTAACTTGGTAACTGGGGTAAGTAGGCATGTTCCAAATGACTTTTAGGCTCTGTTCATTTCACCCATTTGGCAATTTATGGATAAAATGGGGTTGAGATTCTGCTTCTACCATGATGGCAACAACCAGAGCTCCCACTGATGAGTTTCAAAACCTTTCCTCAGAAAACCTATGTGTGACATCATGGTGGGTTTATGAAGCATAAAGCACAGCATATTCCATTGTCTTATTTGCAACAAAAGCACTGAATGAGATATTGTTAGCAAATACAGATACACCACATCCAGGAGGAATCACATATTTGTACACTGTTAGGTAATCACATTATGATAACTAATCAAAATTCTGCAAATTAGTATCCTTATAACCTTCTTCATTCTTGTGCACAAGATGAAGATAATCAACAGAACAGAAGCTATCAGTTTGTAGGTTATGCTTTTCTATGGGTGACAGGATCAGACAATCCGAAAGGTAAGACAATATAAAGAGTTTATGTTCTTTATTTTCAGGAAAAATGATTGTGTGTTAGCCTGCATTGTACTGTAATACATGATGAGCAGCAAGAGTTTTTTTATTTTGCACCCGGCTGGCTTTACCTATCTCAAAGGGAATGTACAGTATGGTATGATAGGGGAAAGAGGTGCGGAATTACCAGGTGACAAAATTGGGAAGGAATTTTGAAAAACGTGACATAAAAATCAGTTTACAACTACACACTTTTGTCTTTTTTAACAACTTCTAAACAATGAGCATTACTAAATATACTATATTGGAATCAAAGGCACATAAATGCACAGCCTTATCTACACTACATTTGAACGCGAGCACAATGTCTAATGTGGTGAGGTCCACAACATCTAATGTGGTGAATCCTACACTGCCATGCCATCTGGACCACAACTACAAACACTTTATTCATGTTACACAAAGAAAGGACAAATCAAATAAAAACACCACTTTGTAGTTATATTGAAAAGAATTTAAACATTTTAAGTAAATTTTCCATTTATGTTAAAAACCTGTTTTTTTTATATATATATTTATATATTTATTTTTCAAACTCCTTTGTAAAAATGCTCCAGATTTATCAAATCGCAAGTTGATCTCTGTTACACAGCTCTCTTTAAGCCATTCCACGGGTTTTTAACAGGATTTAGATTTGGGTGTTGGCTGAGTCATTCCAAAACATTGATCTTCTTCTTCTTCTGTAGCCGTTCCTGTGTTGACTTGGCTTTGGATTGTTATTCTGCTGGAAGGTGGTTTTTCAGTTTAGTTTCAGAATAGACTGGTATTTGGAGTCATTCCCTCTACCATGACTAGAGGCCAAGTCCCAGTGGTAGCAAAGCTTCCAAAAATGTTTTACCTTGAACTAAAAGTAAATGTAGATTTGCGGTCCTTGGGATACAGAACAAGAAAGATATGCATCAAGACTTCCTCACACCTAGGTGGTAGAATAAACTTTCACTAGTTGCTCAAATAAAAGAGACCTTAAAACAAAAGACCTAGCTCATGCCCTGTTTACACTATATAAGGATATAGTGAAATGCTGCCCGTGACCTAAAATTTAAAAAGAAAATAGAGTATTCAAATAAATTAATGAAATAAGAAACAAATTTGACAAATATAGAAAACTTTAGCTATAAAATGTACAGTATTTACAAATAATGATATAACTGAAATAGAAATGTATCAGATGTTACAGTAAATGTATAGGTTATCCAGGATAAGTTACAACTGAGTGCAGTTACTGTAGTCCTCATGCAACTTGTAGGCCACGTGCAATGGGCAAATGTGCATAAATAATTTCTTTAGTGCATAAGTATTTCTTCCATGTAATTTACTTAAATATTTTTGATAAAATAGAATTTTGGAGGTTAGCACTGTGGCATTGCACCTCCAGAGTCGATGGTTTGATTCCTGCCTCACGTCTGTGTGCCTGAAGTTTGCATGTTCCCCGGTTTCCTCCCACACTACAAAGACATGCAGATGAGGTTAATTGGCATACCCAAATTGGCTCTTGTGTGTGTGTGTGTGTGTGTGTGTGTGTGTGTGTGTGTTCGTTCGTTCGTTCTAGGATAGATTGGCACCCTGTGCAGAGTGTACTCCGCCTCAAGCCCAAAGTATCCTGGGATAGGGTCCAACCCCCCGTGGAGCAAGCGGTATAGAAGATGAATGAATGAAAGAATAATAGAAAGTCCATCTATCCAGCCATTATCTATACCACTCCGGGTGGCCTATGTATACCACTCCGGGTGGCCTGGAGTGTATCCCAGGGGACTCAGGGCACAAGAGAGGGTGCCAACTCATTGCAGACCATAAGCATACACACTCACACGCCGGTGTGTAAGGCAATTTGGAAATGTTTATTAACCTACCTGGCATTTCTTTTGACTGTGGGAGGAAACCAGAGTAACTGGAGGAATCCCATCACCCTTGGAGGTGTGAGGCAACAGTGTTATCTGTTAAGCCACCATGGTGCCCTATACTACAATGTAGTTGGTTTACTGTATATCAAAATACAATTTTTTTTTTTTTTACTCAGATCTGTGGTTGTGATTACTTAGTGGTTCTGCTCTATAGTTTCCATGATTGAGTGTTCAAATCATAAGATTTCTAGAGCACCTTGAGGTGCTTGAGCTCAACCCTGTAAATTTGGATGAACAGAATTGCAAAAAGAAAAAAGCCAAAAGCAAGTCACATCTCATTGCAACAATTTAAGGTTTCAGGCGTTTGTTATATTTGTGTCTATCCATTTCAATGCAGACATCTAGACCCAAAACCATGATTGATTCTGACACTGAGGTCTACACTAAAAATAAAAAAACCATAGCAATTACTGTAAATGTATTTAATTTGAAATAAGAAATGTTTTTTTTCCAGTATTATATTTCTAATTCAATAAACCCCTTCAGGCTCTCTCTTTTCTATTATTATTATTATTATTATTATCTTTTCATTGGAATATGTTTGTTACTTGTATACACTTTCCATGTACTGTACCACAGTCTATCTGGGTTCTGTTTCTATTTCTAACCGTCCCCCAACATGCACACATTTTGTATGGATTTATGAGAGCCAAAGTGTTTAGAACATTCTATTATGTGTTTTCCTAAATCTTCTCTATGAATAAAAAAATGAGACAAAGGCAACATGAGTATTGTGCATGGAACCCATTCTGTTACGTTATATTTCATTGTCTGCAGATTCTTTCCTCCAGTCAGTGACTGTGTTGCTTACAAAATACTGCACTGTATCACTTAATTGCTCTTTCCATCTCCACCCTGGTTTTCATAGTCAACGGTGGTTTGTCCTTAACAATAAATAAGCAATGGACAGTCAAAAAACCATACAGCCTGAAATATTAATTAGCTTAGATAGCAGAAAGGAAATGGTTGTGGGAATGATTCATATGTAAATATTAATAAATATAGTTAATTTCTAACCTTGTAAAAATATTTAATTGAGACGAGTAAAATGTTCTGCTCAGCAATTCAAACAGACATTAATTCCAGAAGGCAGACATGAAAATAATTTTCCGTATGACTGTGACAGAGAGCCTGATGCCCACTGGGAGCACGTCACACTCGTCTAAGGTAGGAATACTGCAGCAGAAAATAAAACCACATCTAACCTAAGAATATAACCTAAGACTCATAGACTAAAGAAACATTGCACTATAAAAAAATTAACAATGATAATAATTACTATTACAATAATGTACTGTTACAAAAACCCAAAATCTAACTCATAATTTTGTTTGCCTTGTTACATTAAGGTAAAATTATCATCGTGTTATGTAGATCACTACTTTATTGTGAAGTATTACATCTTTTTAAAGGTTGTCATGCACATGCAAGAAATTTGCTATGGAATCATGTCCAAATAATATTTTGTCTTAATACAAGAGGGCCATCGAAATATCCGCGAATGCAAGCAGACGTCGCCAGACAGTTTGGAGTTGCCAGGAAGATCATTTCCAGGCTCCACTGATAATCACCCTAGATCTGAAAGAACCAGAGTGACAATGTAATGTAAAGAAGAGACAAACTTGATGGCGTCATTTAAGAAATCGTACAGTTAGTAAGTCAGTCAGTAAGTAATTAAGTCAGTCATTCAGTAAAGTAAGTCAGTCAGTAAGTAATTAAGTCAGTAAGTCAGTAAGTCAGTCAGTAGTCAGTCAGTCAGTAAGTTGGTCAGTCAGTCAGTAAGTTGGTCAGTAAATCAGTCAGTAAGTTAGTCAGTAAAGTAAGTCAGTCAGTAAGTCAGATAGTCAGCAAAGTAAAGTTAGTCAGTCAGTAAGTTGGTCAGTCAGTAAGTAAGTCAGTCAGTCAGTCAGTAAAGTAAAGTAAGTCAGTCAATAAGTTAGTCACTCGGTAAATAAGTAAGTCACTCAGTAAAGTAAGTCAGTCAGTAAGTTAATCAGTAAGTCAGTCAGAAAGTTAGTCAGTAAGTCAGTCAGTAAGTCAGTCAGTCGGTCAGTAAGTTGGTCAGTAAGTTGTTCAGTAAAGTAAGTCAGTCAGTCAGTCAGATAGTCAGTAAAGTCAGTCAGTAAAGTAAGTCAGAAAGTTGGTCAGTAAAGTAGGTAAGTCAGATAGTCAGCAAAGTAAAGTCAGTCAGTCAGTAAGTTTGTCAGTCAGTCAGTCAGTAAAGTAAGTCAGTCAATAAGTTAGTCAGGAAAGTCAGTAAGTCAGATAGTCAACAAAGTAAAGTTAGCCAGTCAGTAAGTAATCAGTAAAGTAAGTTAATAGGTCAGTCAGTAAGTAATTAAGTCAGTCAGTAAGTAAGTAATTAAGTCAGTCAGTCAGTAAGTCAGTCAATTAAGTCAGACAGTAAGTCAATAAGTAAGTAAAATAAAGTCAGTCAGTAAATAAGTAAGTAAGATAAATAAATAAATGAAAAAAAAGAAAATAAAAAAATACAGAATATGAAGGTGAATTTGGTACCTTTCTAATCGCTGCACATCCCAAAGTCTTAATTTGACCACATATACTGTACCAGAACAATTTGCCTATTTAAAGCATATTGTCTGTTTTATCCTTCCTGTATTTTCTTTTAATGTTTGGGATGTCCAGAAGACAAATAATATTGCAGATTCAAACAATCATTCACTCCCAAGTATCTCTTGTTCTCCTTTCTCTAAAAGTCACTAAGACCAAAATAAACAACTTATCATGTTACCAAGAAACCATAAAGCATACAGTCCTCCAGTTCAGTGAAAAGTCTTCTGCATTTAAAAAAAAAATCAATGTTATAAAGGCTGTTAAAGGGTACTCACACTGTAGACTCTTTCCATACATGTTCCATAATGTCCTCCACAGGTCTAATTTTATAACAATTGACTTTCTGTATTAAATAACTTTTATATTAATTTATTGGTTTTAGATTTTGCTGCAGATCTGCTGCACATCCTATTGAATGGGTTGTTACTATGGAAAACAAATTACTGTATAATAAAACAAAAGGAACATAAATACTGTACAGAAAGTGCACTGTTATTGTAAACCACCACTGTAAGCCACCCTTCTAGAAAATTGCTCAACACCTTCTGACCGATTATATTTTAGAATTCAACAAATTTGCGGTTCGGAAAAAAAGAAAGAAAGAAAGAAAAAAAAGAAATAACACATAGTGAAACAGGTCAGCAAGATCTATAAACACCTCGTGCTTTCAGCTTTCTGTGTGCTATGTAGTCATTAAAATAAGTATGATTGCTAAACCTAAAATAATAACATTATCATAGCTGCCTAATTTATATTCTAAACCAACTAAGGAGAATAAACAGATTGTTTGAACCAGAACAAATGACACAGCCTGGGCAGACCGACGCTCCACTAATGACCCTGCTGACCAGGTCAGTTGAATCTCTGCCTAAACAGGCCCCATTAGCAAAAAGCCTCATTTTTTTCTTTCTCCATTACACCCAGCTGGACTGAATTCATGCTGCAATAATCTCCCTCATCAACAGCACCCTGCTTTACTCTTTGTTTGGAGCATCGCGGATGATTTTCTAAGGCTAAACAGTACTGATTTATGACCAGTGTGACATGATTGGAATGATGGGGATATATCATGCTCTGCTTGCTTTGTTGCTCATACAGGAAGAAGAACCAGTTCCACAGATTAATGAGTTTTCCCATCAGGCAAAAATCCCGTTTCCTTTAACAGGCCCCATGTGGTCTTCATAGCAGGATCTCCTTAGCATGGCATGACACGTAGACATCCTGCTGTTTGGGCTGTTTGAGAATTGGTGAATTCTTGAGTTAAGTGACAGTGACAGTGATTCAGATGTAGGAAATCTGCATTTGATTCGATTGAGCATTCTTTAATGTACGGTGTGTGAAATTAAAATAATTTAAAAGTCGATTCATTATATATTACTTTGGGCCAAAGTATGATGCATGTTCAAGTCAAACCGGGACTTGTGATGAAATTTCTTGTGAGTGAAGGTCCAAAAGCAATTCGCATTTACAGCATTTACAGAAGACTTTAAGCATAGTACGGTGATGAGACTGTTATCCACAGTAAGTTATTTGAATGGTGCAAACGTTTTAAAAGAAGGCTGTACGTCCGTGAATGAAGATCCTGGCCGACTGATTGAAGCCCACTGATAGTGGAACTTATCTTTCAAACAGGATCGATGGATAACTTTTCACCAACTTGTGTAGGAGATGCATCTGTCTGTTCACACAATCATTCACAACCACCACAGGAATTTGGCTGCGAGTTGTTGCCACATATCCCCTGTACAGTCCTGACCCCAGTTTCCATATGTTTGAGCCATTAAAGGAGTTCCTGGGAGCCAGCATTTCAGACGTGAAGCAGGCAGACCCATCACGTACTGAGAAAACATTCTGTCTTGATGATATCTAAGCACTAGTGAAACGCTGGGATAAGTGCAATAGTGTTGCAGGAGATTATATAGAGAAAAAGAGTTTTTACTCTCATAATTGTGTTCTGTATAATTTAAATCCGGTTTGACTTAAACGCCCCTCATAATAAGGAAGAAATAAAGATTTTTTTTGCCTCAACATGTTGCATTCCTCTTATTTCATAGCAATTATCCAAGAATAAACACTTTTGAACTATTAAAAGTTATATTTACTGATGTGGAACATCCACAAGACAGGTTACAGTAGATACTGACGAGGTGTGCTCCTCCACTGTGCTCTTATTGTGACATGTCTTTGTTTTTACTTTCTGGTGCTGTCCCCCCCCCCCTCCCCCCAATTTTGATATTTTCTTGTCACCCCATTGTGTCTAGCTGTTTTGTGTAATCAGTTTCTCTATTTATACATACACTGTTGTGTCTTTGTCCCAATGCTATGCCCTTAAGTCTTATTGTGCATCTTTTGCATTGTTAAGAACTGCACCATTGTTTCCTGTGTCATGATCATTCTGGTTGGATTGCTTTTGATCTTGTTTTTTTTTTTTTTTTTTGCCTGGTTGCTTTCCGACTCCACCATGCTCTAATGACAACAGTTATCTGATTTTTCTATACAAACGTTATGCTTATTAACATTTGTATCCTCCCTCCAATACACACATATTACGCTTCCCAAGAAATGAGAAAACACAAAGTCCTGAAGACTTTCTATTGCCGGAACCTACTGTACCTATTACACATTTCTGAGAATTCAATACTAATGTGCTATAATTACATACATCATCTGTATTGTGTAGGTATGTACATGAATGGCTTGTTAAACTTGACCCCTATTATAGGTCAACAGAAGCAAAACCAACTGGCAGTAAGAAGAGCGTCCTGATGTGGACAGAGTCTCGACCTTGAACACGTACTATACACACACAGTGTGTGCAAGAGTCACTGTTCCAGGCTGGAGGGTAATGTGAGGTCAGTCTGTGAAGAATGATGGATGGCAGTAAGGTTCACCCTCTCCCTCTAATCTCATCTCCGTGTGTCTGACTGCTCTTCCAACTCACCAGACAGGCGGCATTTCTCAGTCAATTTCTCAATCAAGAACCGGAGAGTAGACCTGGCAGGCGGAGACCTCCAGCCGTGGTATCACGTGTTTGTGTTTATGTGAATTTCCCTAGTTTAAAAAAAATTCATTAATTAATAAATAATGCTAAGAATCTTTGTTCAAGTATCAGTCTGCAAGTACTTGGTGAACAAAAATGTCTGGAGTCAGAGAACTTTAAAAGAAAGGGTTTATTCCAACTGTGCTGTAATCATAAATAAATTTATATACCGTAAACAAAGTAGCTACAAAAGACACAATAGAAATATACAGAAATATTATACTTTTTCTACCAAACTTTTATTATATCGTTCATCATCTTAGGTTGAGTTCAGACAGTCGGGCAATTAGGTCCCGTTTTTTGGGGGGAGGTTTGTTTATAAATAAAAATGTTCTGCAGAAAAGCAAAACCACATGAAACATCTTTTTCTAATCGTATTCAAGCCACGTTTGTACGTATTTTTAAATCTAATTAAAAACAAAAAAAAATTCTGGATATGCGAATTAGTTTAACAAGTCCAAAGTTCATGTTTCTTTTCGTCATTTATCTTCAGTTAAGTGTTTAATCCTGGTTAGGATCATGGGAGATCTGGAGCATGTCCCAGGAAGATATGGGAATAGGATATGGGAATACTAGGTGGGCAAGACGCCAGTCTATCGCAGAACATGCACAGACCTAGAGGCAATTTAGCATAGCCAATCCACCTACCAGCATGTTTCTTGGAGAAAACAGAGGAGGAAAAACCACGTGGAAACTGGAGAAATATGTTAAACTTGACAGTAACCTGAGCTTAGGGTCAAACTAGAAATACTGGTGCAGTGAGAAAGAAACATTACCAACTGTGCCATCCATTCGCAATATGTTTTTATTTTTTTTAGGAAATCTATTTGCCCTGTTGTGCGAACACCACCATAATCTGCAAACAAATAAATCGTCGTCAATTCTACCGCATGCACAATCTGCTGTACAAAACATATATTTACAGTCATCCAACATGAATGCATTTTCATTACTGGTTACAATTAAAGCACTGTCGATAGGAATCCTCTTGCTTCTCTCGAGAATTTACTGGGTAAATACATGAGCAGAACATTTCTGCTGTAGGTCTGCAACTGGAACCTGTTATTTGCTTCTACAGCTGTTGGAGATTTTTCCGATTTCATACTTGAGGGTGTCTTTGTTGTGTCCTGACGACAGGTAAAGATACTGTTTCTGCACCCTGACAGCCAGAGTGCAGGTTCTAAGAGGACCTGTTTCACCCCTTTAAATAGTTGAAATAGGTTAGATTTAGGCCATGCACATCAATCCACCAACAAATGATGTGCGTTATCCCTCCCTCGCTCCCCTGCTTGCACTTCTGAGTACCGTTCACTCAGATGGCGGCCCCCTGGTGATGCCGTCGGTTCCTGTTCTTTCGCAGCTCCTGGATGTGCTTCCACTTCTTCTGCCTCTGCTTCTTCTCCTTGTGCCACAGCGCTTCGCAGTACTCCTCCAGAGAGGGTGCGCTCATGGCACGGACGTAATCCTTATAACTGTGCCGCAGCTCAGACGTCATGTCCTGAATGGAGTGATCGGAGGGAGCGCTGGAGGCTGTGTGGTGCCCGGGAAGGTGGTCGCGCTCCAGGACTCTAAGCGAGAGGTGGAGGAGTGTGCGGGTGAAGCTGTGCTCCTGAGCTGTGCACATGTACAAGCCAGCGTCGCTACGCTGCACCCAGCGAATTAGTAAACCTCGCTCCGTCACCAGTACCCGCTCATCCTCTTTGATCTGTAACACACAAACGCATATACTGTATTTAATACAATCAGTAAGTTGTCTGACAGCCTTTGTGGTGTCCTAAAGTCCTAAAAATTATGAACATTTCCTCCTGATCAGCACACAAACTACAAAAAGATGCAACATTACTCCTTTACAATCTCTTTTCAAAGTATGTGCGCCTTCTCACGCTGTGCAATAATTAGTTGTCACCTCCAACTGCATATGGAGAATTCACATGTCACCTGTAAAATCCATGGCCATAAATCATTCTGATGGTTTGCGCAAAAGCTATGCCGAGGGGACCGGTGCGCAGCATGGCTCCCACCCTCCTCCAAACACAGGGGCAAAGGTCACCCTTTCACCTTTAGGTTCAGCTTCCTGCTGACCTCTAATTACTGCATTAGATTGGTCATCACAGTCTTATTAGATATCTCAGGAAAACTGACTCGACAATAATGATAGTGAAGCGTGTGTGTGAGGGAGAGCTAGAGAAAGTGTCCTTGAGAATGAGAATGAATATAATAGTGAGTTAGTGAGTGAGTAAGTGAGTGTGTGTGTGTGTGTGTGTGTGTGTGTGTGTGTGTGTGTGTGTGTGTGCGTGCAGAAAATGAGCAGGTCTGATCTATGTTCAAGGTGCGTGTTCACTTCACTGGTGGCCTCTTGACATGGGAAGTTCACTCAATGTGCATTTAAGGGTGAGCCCTGGGAAGGCTGTGAAAGGATGCAGTGTGTTCCACTAATAAAGACATGATGACATGGTCAAAGGGAAGGTTGTCTAAAGCATGCTAACAATGATCTCCATGCCGTCTCGTCGTCTACTAATTGCTATCTTCTTCGAGATCTTTCTCAGAAAAATCTACACTAGAGTTCTTTATCTGAAAGAGAGAAAAAAAAAATCTCTTGCTTGTGCCTGCCAGTTCTTCTTTCACGTCATGCAGTTGTCAAGAGCTAAAACAATGCAGCTGTGCTTGAGAGAAATGAGGGGGCTTCAAAGCATACCGACTGCCTTTCAAACAAGTGCACGCTCACTCATTTACACATATGTGCACACAAACATTCACACTCAGGTAGGTTTTACTACACTCAGGATACAAATTCGGGGTTTATTTAAAGGAAAGATATAAACTCTCTAACCAGAAGGTTATTCCAAATTAATAGCATTATCCTAATAAAGAGTTGAAATTCTGATGTGGTGTGTTGTGACTAAACCACAAACAATCTGAGGCATGTAAGGATGAAACGTGTGTGTGTGTGTGTGTGTGTGTATATATACTGTATATGTCATGGTGATATCAGGGTGTCTGTGTGTAATAAGGCTGTGTGTTAGATATATGCCGTAAGGCTGAGAGTGATGCATCGGATCAGCTTGTCTGTGTAAAAGCAGAACGGGGTCACAGTTAAAGCTGCGGAAGAGGCCTGCGATTCTTTCATGTTCTGAGTGAGGAGAGTGTGGACGTCTGCTTAGAATCAGTCACAAACACAAGTCATGAAGCCTTCTGGGAAATCAGTTCGTACAAAACGTACAGAAATACAGAACAAGACATGCTCTCTCTCTCTCATACACACACACACACACACACACACACACACACACACACACATTTGTCATATGTTGTGTCAGATGACTGCAATCTGGTAAACACATACCCTAGAAAAATGACATAATGAATACTTCAGGTTGTTTAGATTAGTCTTTATTTAATGAATACGTGAATTTCAATAGGTGAAATCATATTTATACCAGATTTCGGGGTGTAGATTGTTGAGCGGGCAATAAACATTAATGCGAAGTAAGTGTGTGTTTCTTTTTATTACACTTTCACAAACTCGGCTATTCATATTTCTGTTTATCACCCTTCCACAGATTCATTTTAGATCATTTTTTTTAAAGGGAAATAATCGGTGCTTATGGTTACAGTCACTGTTACCTTTGCACATGTTTATCATAACATTCTGCAAAGCCTCACATATTTTTAAGGTCTGTGTGAAGTACTGATATATTTTTAAAGGTTTTACTGACAAAGACTGCCCTTAAGACACCCAACCCAAGTGAGCAGGTTTTCTGTTACACAGAAAGGTGTAAAGAATAAATAAAAAAAAGAAAACTGCCCATGCTGTACAGATGTGGTTTGTAGCGATTACATGGCATTCCTTAAAACCCTGTGAGACACTCCATAGCTCCTGTCTCTCAAAACAGTGCCCTCAAGGCTGTGGAGTTTCAGTGCTATGGGAGGAAAACATGCTGTTTTAGGGATGGCACTTTGCAATCTGTATCTGTTTGGTTTGGATAAACACACACACACACACACACAGAGAGACATGATAATCACACAAACACCAAGGACGAGCTCCTTTCCCATCACTCAGCATGGTGCTTTACGAGGTTAGGTGTTAGGCCATATTTTAGGATTGCACTGCAGGTGTAAAGTACGTGAATGTTTGTGTGTGTGTGTGTGTGTCTGGGTGCATAAGTGTTTGTGTATTGCAGGTGCTTTGAGCAGCTGCATCAAGCAGCATCTGTTTGTCTGGGAAGGATAGATAAAGATTGATAGTCATAAGAAGAAAAATGTGATGAATGAGGAAAAAATCTATATATACCAGAAGAACTCATTCTCCAGCAAGCTCAGTAAAACCTAACAGCTGTTTTCTTATAAATCTGCACAAATCTGTGTCTAAAACTCCTGATTTTAAGCAATGAGTTTTCACTCCAAATATTGACTGTTTATTTTATTA
>JAQMYJ010000038.1:9943457-9954548 GCA_030014305.1 Clarias laeviceps
TTTTGTATGTGCCCAAGACTTTTGCACAGAACTATAAGTAAAATAGTTGTTAGGTTTTACTGAGCTTGCTGGAGAATATTCTGGTAACTTTGTCACACTCGTTCCTTTCTATTTTTATGCAAATCCCAGGAGCGTAACATTAGGTTTTTTGTTTCCATCTGAAAACGAATCTGTCTTGTACTATATTTCTTTCTTTACAGCCATGCATTTATTATCCTGTAATGTTATTTATTTATTAATTATTAAGTTATGGAAATGCTTAATGATTTTGTACATAATTATGCAGACATGATAAACATATATAACAAAATTGGTACAGCATACAATATGGTGCTTAAGTTTTTTGCACAGTACTGTATAAATACAACCAAAGCTATAAATTGAAGCTTCTGTTTACACACACTTTTCTTTTCAGTTCTCTTTGAGCAATATTTAGCACATTTCTCTAGACCTCCACAAAAGGTTAGACGAGGCCTGGAAAACACATATACTGTATACACACTCTCACACTCAATGCATGCATGAGTGTTCTGGCAATTCAGGAGTGATTAAGTGCAGTAGTGATGGATCAATACAACAATGCTGCTGATATAACACTCAGAGGAGTTCGTCCAGGGCCTATCCATTCATCATAACACACGAGCACATACAAAAACACCCACACGGTGCACAAGGTCAAATCCTCCTTCATATCCGCAGTGTGAACTGCTCTCCGAGAGACACAGGAGGTGAGGATATGTGGGTGATGAGGGTGTTGGATTAGTAGCAACAGTGCAAATATGAGGGAGAATAAGGGCAATGGAATATTTTCAAATGTCCAGAGTAGAAATGGCTTTAGGGGATAGATGTGAGATGTGAGATGTGAAATGTGAGAGCCTCAAGAAGCTGAACACAGAGTTAGGGTCAGGTTGGGTGAGTAGATGAAGGAAATGGAATCTGCCATCTCTCTTGCTCGATCCTTATCAGTTCGTCAGTTAATCTCCCTGTCCATTATTTTACTTCTCAGACTTCAACTGCCCTTTTCTTAATTAAAAACATAACACATCCATTAAATAAGATCAGCAATAACGTCTATCTTCTTTATGGAGAATAGCAGCAAGAAAAAAATTTGAGGAATGATGGTGCTTCGGTTTGATGGTGCTCATTATAATGGGAGGAAAATGTAATATCAGTGGCTTTGACTCTGGCATGGATGTATTCCCAAATGCACTGGTTTGAGTACTGAGCTCAATAAACCTGTAAAAATATAGCCTTTTCTCAATTGTCTTTTTTTTTTCCAATTGTCAACTTCATTGTGCTGCTGCCACATGAATAATAAACTAAATAACTGCATAAATGATTACTGTATGTGTACAAGTGTTTGACCACACAAGCATTTGTGCTCCACACATCTCAATAATTTAGAACCAAGACCTGTTAGAACAATGTTCCATAGCCTGCTGTGAGTAATGCTCTTATAGGTGGTACTTTTATTAGCGGTTTCTGTTATTCATCTTCGTGCCTGTGAACTAATCACTTTTTATTGACAGACCGATAAAATACTGTTGTTACGTATCAACTGAGTTTGTAGCCAGAGATATGAGCATAAACATGATTCAACTGTTGAAATATGCTACATTCTTTGTTATGATCGAGAAAGTTTTAGCCAAATAAACAGCAGCATGTGCTTTCAATAGACCCAGTGTTTGCAGGGCAGACAGAGAGTAAAGTGCAGGCATGTTTTTTTATGACCTGGATCAGGACTGTCTTAAAGCATTGCTTGCACATGTTGGACTCTCTTGCACCACAATTATTTCCAGAAAAGGGACAATACTTTAAATGGGTGGACAAGTTTATCCGGCTGTTTCCTTGTTGTTACCAGGATCTCGCAGGTCTAGCTTTGTGTATTATTGAAGAGAGAGAGAAACAGAGACAGCACTTCGCACCTGCAGCACTTATACTATAAGTTTCTCCCTTTCTAGTAGTTCCTCACATGTCTCATCTACGTGTCATTTAATTGGAAAGCATGCATTCCAAAGCCTTTTTACTCTATGAATACTGTATATACAATAATTGTTGATGTTTACTGTAAAATATTATATATTTACTGTTTATTGCATTTAACCACATTAGTATAGTGGGGTCATGTACACTTTTATTCAGAAGACTGGGGTTCGATTCCCGAAGAGTGCACAAGACAGTGGACTTTTATTGTAGTTCCCAAGCCTGAATAAAAAGGACTACATCAGAAAGTGTATGACTGTATATGATATGTATATTGTGTGAATTCATATTGTTTTGAATATTCAATAATGTTCTCTGTTACTGATTTCATTACCAAAATAAATTCCCTATACACTTGTATTTGGCAAATAAAAATTCATATTCTGATTTGGAAGAACTACTTCTTGTAGTATACTCCGATCAGCCATACATAACATTAAAACAACTAACATTAAAACTACCTAGGTTTTGGGCTCCCCTTGTGCCACCAGGATGTGTGTCTGGCACCAGGACGTTGGCAGCGCATCCTTTGGGTGTTTAAATTAGACTGGTTTGTCCAGCACATCCCATGGGTGCTTGTTTGGATTGGGGTCAGGGGACCGCTGTGGTGCACTGGGTGTTCTGATGTCTTTCTATTGTGGCCAACATTTATTTTTTTATCCCAATTTTTCGGTGGGAACCGAACAGGTACGCTGGCCTCTGTCCCATTTATTTTATTGCTATCTGTCCAAGCAAAGCATTAAAAAATATACGCTTTGTCATGTTGTGCAAAATCATACCATAAAGTCACCGATCACAGCATATTCAAGTGAAATAAGTGGAATTTGATTAATTGATAAGAAAAGCCAGTGTGTCTGACTTTAGCTCAGATATAACAATCCTGCATGAATATAGTTTATTCCTATAATTAAATATTATTCATTCTTATGTGATTGTGAACAAATGCACGCTTATATATAGAACCAAATAGTAATGTGTGTGATAAGTTACCTCTTGGCGGTGGTCTGCTCCTGCTCTTTGTATAAACCAGCGGACCTGGGCCTGCTGGGATTTAGGCAGACACTCCAGGAAAGAGGAGTTATTCTCGACACCATACAGCACCTTCTCCTCTACATTCTTCCCCAACACTGCACACAGTGGTAGAGAAAAGGTAAGAGAAAATGCATTTACTTGATGGGGACTGTTAGAACGTGTCTGTGTGTGTGTGTGTGTGTGTGTGTGTGTGTGTGTGTGTGTGAGTGTATATTTGTGTGTACAATTGAGTATATGAATGACAGAGGAAGAGAGTATTTTTAGGATTGGCTTGTAAATTCCATTACATGAACCCCTGTGGACAATGGTGCATTTTCTCTAAAGTACAATGCAGAGCTTTTTGTAAGCTTTTATACATCACACACACACACACACACACACACACACACAGAGGCAGATCTAACAATCCTTCCACATGAATGCTGTCCTCTTACCTTTTGTCTATTTTAATTGATTTGTTTGTTTGTTTGCTTGCATTTTTGGTAAAAACTGTTTCTCATGCGAATCAGCCATGTATTCATACAGGTCAAACCAGACACACACTTACCATCGTCTGCATCCCAACAATGGCTGGATGGGTCTCCATGTTTGATGTCCTGTCTGCGAGCCCTCCTGTAACAAATGTTTTTGGTTACAAGACTGGAAAAGGGAGCAAATGTATGACACTCAGCTACCCTGACTTTATTATTCTACATGTCTCATTCTGACTGAGCAATATGTTCTTCTAAAAATAATAATTCCTCCTTACTGTCTTTTCACTCTTTTACTTGACTTTTTTTTTTGCATGTTAGCAAGGCATCCTTTTGTAACACAGAGAACTGACATCATTACACGAGCAGTAAGACTTGTGCTTGAGCTGTAGACCACCTGACAATCAGTGTGTGCAAAACATCTCCTAAACTAATCTCTCTCTCTCTCTCTCTCTCTCTCTCTCTCTCGTTCTCTGACTTAGCATCTGTTAGGAATGACCTGACCTGCTTGTGTCAGCAGCAAAACCTAAAAAGAGAGAAAAAGGGCAAGAAAACTTCTTTGGCAGCTCCCATACATCATCTCAACAACAAAGCTCCTCTAATCAATTTTGCCTGTCCAGTCCACTCCCACAACACCCTACAGCGTTGGAGCTGCAGAGCAAAATCAAATATTTATCTTTTTTTTTTCCTTGGGCTGAAATCTGGAAAAAATTGAAGTGGGTCAGAGAGAGGGCATGGTGGAACATACTTTAACTTTTCTAATCAACTATTTACCAATTCTACACATTACTTTCCCATATCACATCCTCCCACCTGTACTACTTACTATCTCACACTCGTACTTATTTCTCAAGATACCTTGTGGAGTGCTTTTCTAAGCTGTACTCTTCTAACAGTACTAAAATGTGCACTCTCAGGATACTAAACACATTATTGCTCACCAATACAAGCTGTAAACATGCATGCACACGTAGGTGTGTGTTCACCTCTTGGATGCAGGTATGTATCTGGAGCAGTGGGAGCCGTCCCAGGCGCAGTAAGGGTCTCTGGCAAGGCAGCATTCGGCGCAGCCCTGACCGTAAATGTGGCACCTGTGCAGAGCCACGAGCACCAGGCCGTCTCTCCCTCCGACAAACAGCTGCTGCTAAAGACACAAAGTACAGACTTGCCTCACACACAGAACAAACACAGACGAAAGGCCGGGAAAAGTGCTTGCAGGCACTATCAGAGCTGGTTTATTTATATCGCCCTGAAAAAACCATCAACTGCTGCAATTTGTTCAGGCCCTTTCGTCTTTACCTAAACATTGTGTTTATTTGTTCTTTTGCCCATATGCCTAGAGAGCTTGTGTTCTTTTAGAATTGTCAGACTAGGTGAAGAATAAATACAAATGTACACAGAGGAGGGTCTACAAAAAAAAGTGAAAAACAACCAGCGAGAGAGAGGGGGGAGGGAGAGAGAGAGAGAGAGAGAGAGAGAGAGAGAAGATGGAATGAAATGAAAGAAATGGCCTGGAGAATGTGACTACATTTTGTTTGTCCTGTGTTTGACCCAGCCATATACTTAAGCAGATAATGAGGCAAACAGGAGGAGTAGGAATGTGTGTTTCATGTATGAGAAAGAAAAGATGGAAAGTTTGAGAAAAGTAAGTAATAATAGTGGATTACAATGCAATCTCAAGGATTCGAGTATTTCGAACTAAATTTTGCACAGAAAGTGTAGACATGGCACCTGTCAGTTGTTTATTGTTAATACCTGTTTAGAAGAGATTTCCATGCTGAGGATGGGAGATGGGCTCTGAAATATGAAACAAAGCGGTTCATGAAACAGAGCAAATTCATGAAACAGAGTTTTTGTTTTTGTTTTCTTGAAATTTACCTTGAATACTTGTAATTCTTCTAACACCACTTCTTCTGCAGCCCAGTTTTCCTGTGTGATGCTAACCACTTTTAAAACTGAACCAGAATCTATAAAACACACAATCAACACTTTTACCCACTTGAAAGTTGACTCATCTCGCCCTCTATTGGTCTTTTTATTTAATACATTGCTAAACATGTATGTATGTATGTATGTATGTATGTATGTATGCACACCGATCAGCCATAACATTAAAACCCAAACAGCACATGTCCTCTGGCAGTGTGCTGTGGTGTCTGGCACTGCGACGTTAGGGATTCCCTGGTTGCTGTGGGTTGCCGGGTGGGGCCTTGCCATGGACTGGACTTGATTGTCTGGTGCATTACAGGAATGCTTGATTGGATTGAGATCTGGGGAACTTCTTTGAGGCTGGATGAACAACTTTGAAATTATTGTCTGTTAAGCCCCACATGTGGCATTGGCCTTTCTATGAGATCAGACTAGACTAGCTGGTCTTTTGTCCCCACAGGTATAGATAAGCCTTGGGTGCCCAAGTTTACTGGTATATAATTGACAATCAATGTTATTTAGGTGACCTGACAGTGGTGTTACTGTTGTGGCTGATCGGTGTAACTATGTAGGTATGTATGTATGTAGACACTGGTGATTGGTTTACATATTTTGACAAGTACTGTATTGATATATATCTGGAAAAATAAAACTATATAGCAATTTATGTATTTAGGACGTAAAAGTTTTCAATATTTGTGTGATGTTACCTGTGCCCAAGAACATAACGGCATAGTGACCGTCCTCAGCAGGGACACGGTCTACTGCGATCTGTGTGAGCCGGTACTCTGTGTTGATCCTCGTGAAGATTGGCCGGCCAGTGATTGGGTACACAGAGTGGTACATGAGTGGGTGCATGCGGATAAAGCTAATGACGTCATCTGGGAAATCTTTAGTGGTCTTATGGCGTGGGTCATATGTGCGACTTGGACACTGTAAGAGGGAAACATTTATATTTAGGCCTTTGGTACATTCTTCCATCCAAAGCAATTTACAATAAAGATTGAAAGTAAATGCTATGCACCGCAGTGGTTCTGTGGGAGTTGTGGGAAGTTTAGATCACTTGCTCAGAACTCAGCCACTGCTGATGATAATATTTATAATACAACACAATATATCTTATAAAATTTCGGAAAAGCTGTTGTGGAGAATGTCCTTTTCTTTAGGGAAATAGGTCAAGCTGAGCCAGCATAAGCCTTTGGTTGTATCGCCCTCTAGTGGTAACTCCTATCACTACTATGTATCACTACAATCTATTCTGAATGTTCCTTTCTGCATACTTTGGTGTCCTCACTTCATCATACCCACTTCAATTAGGAAAAGGCTGATAATTAGTTGATTAGTTGATCAGGTTAGCTGGGAGCAGATTTTTATTATTATTAATAATAATAATTGTTTAAAGTGAAATGGTCCTTACCGTGCCTGGTCTTGGGTAGGGGATTTTTCCCTCATATTCCACCCAACGATGATCTGGCCCCTCTTTATGGGCATAAGGCCCATTGAATACAGCACGGATGTCCTCCATATTATATATACACACTGCCGATCCTTTAAAAATCGAGCTGATGGTACAAACAAGAACACCAACATAAATAAGCTTTCATGGATGTTGTAAAATACCATGTAATTTTATTTACATTTGAAGCAAACTGTATTCTTTAGCTTTATCTTTAGCTTTTATCTTTGGCAACATATTTTAAAACAGAGTATGGGCAAAAGTAATGGAAGAAAGTCCATGCATGTGCTGTGTCTATATATGTTTGGACATTTAGATGAGCTGTTCATAATAAACTAAGTATGCAGTGTACTGCAAGTCTGCTAGAGTAGTAAACAATGTAATGGAAGTCAGAGCACTGGGTGGTTTTATATCGAGGCCTCGTAATCCTGCTTGTATTTTTTTTCAGTGACAGCAATAAAAGAAAGAGTACCTAGTAGTGGTAAAGACTCCATACACTTTGGGGTTTTTCTCATCTCTAGTTGGAACCATAAATATGTCTTCTATAAAGAAAACATACACAAGCACACATGAATGCTTTACAATAGCTGAAAAATACAAGTAATAGTCATGAGATTAAACAATGTTCCTAATAAACACACTTGTTCTTGTTTGCGGGTGTGTGCTTGGCTGTATGAAAAAAAAAATCACCCACTTACGGAGCTCATCAAAGTGTGTATCCACACCATCTGTTCCTGGAATGGAACACACCAGTCGAGCCTTGAGGAACGTTGTCCACTTGTTGGTCAGACTTCTCAAACCACCTACATCGTTCTAAACCACACAAATACATACGCAAACATGCAGACGTTAGTCAAATGTTACATTTGTGTCATTGTTTAAAACCACAGGTGTAACTTCGTAACTTGTAACTATTACACTTCATTTTATAGACTCCATAAATAAACTCCCTTCATATGAAGCGAAGACCTCCATCTGTCCCTAATCAGACTAGCTTATTTTAATAACTAAGACAGAGCGAGGAGGAGAGCTAACAAACATCAATTATCCACAGAAGCAGAGAGACAGAAAATGACAGGGATTTAAGAGTCTGAATCTCATTTCTTCGGTTAGTAAGATTGAGTATATGGGGGCCTCTTTGTTAATTTGTAGAATCAGGTTAACTGCAGGAGCAGCTAGACGGCCTCTTACTGGAGAGATTTGCTACAGGCATGAGCTAACGTCCTTGTTATTTCTCAAGAGTGTTTGATCAAATGCCTCTAGTGAAGTCTGCAAACACTGGATATTTTGTTCTTAGCCATTATGTGTACTGAATAACACATTCGCTTGAGAGAGGGAGAAAAATGAGAACCATAAAAGGCTTAGCAGTAGTGTTTTTAAACACTTTAATCTACAAAGATGCTCTCTCTGGAGTGAGAGGAATCTGGCCTTGGCTAGCATTACAGCTTACTTCTTAAGCGTTGAAAGCCTCAGAGCAAAGATTTTACATTCTCAGTCTATGTATAGTATTTATACAGTACAAAAAGGGGAGAGAACAGGAGGTAAGTGTAGAGCACAATGTAAATACAGGTACCTAATATGCACCAGTGACGAAAAAACAATGACAAACTTTTTTTAGAACCATTTTTAGGCTTTGAGAACACATTTATGGTTATGTGTATATTTCAGAACTCTCCTTTTAGAAGTATGACATCAGTTAATATGATTATAGTCTGGCGTACAGGCACTCTGGCGTCATTATGAACAAGGGCATAGACTTGGACTACACAGCCAGGTCTGTGCTATGATTTATCCTGCTGACAACAATGGTTTATTCTGTTTTCAACAGATCTCATCGCATGGAATGCACCAGGAAGTCTGTTCTCCCAGGGGGGCGTGAAATGTATATGAAAATATCTGTATCAGAGAAGTGATGAGCGTTTTGATCAAGAGGAGCAAGGATGGCTGCAGGTCCGTTCCCGCAGGGATTCTTACTTTACAGACACGCGCTACTCGAGACAGCACGCCTTTGTCCATAGTGGTCCCTTCCCGGGAGGCCTCACGGAAGAAAAAGTAAATCTTGTCGTCATCAGGGTTGTAAGTGTCTGCGATAGGATGAGCAGCAATAAACTTGGCCTCTGTGGAGACAGGAGACAAAAGCCAGTGAGAGCTTGTTCATTGCCCTATTAGAACATATTTGCAGAAATAAGACAGACAGAGGAAAAGAAAGAGAAATGTCAGAAACCTAAAAAAATATATATATTTTACACAGTTCTGTTCACAACTTAAGGATCCATCCTATTGGCTTTTACTCTTTCTATTTTTACTTTTTACAATAAAATTTTAAGCTATAAAATAGCACAATATTGTATAACATACAGTATCTCTAACTCTCTCTCTCTCTCTCTCTCATAAAATTAGCAATACCTATGAAAAGAACACACAAAACGTTTTCCCATGCTTAGGGGTTCTCTCGAACACATTGATTTTAGCATAACTATCGGGTTAAACTACTTGAATATAATCTGATTGTGTAATTAATTACAATGATTAGAGAAACTGGTCTCCATAGAGAAAGTTTCATACTTTAAGAAGAATGTACCTTTTAGTTGTAGTTTCTTTACAGTAGTAATCAGTTTTTATAATAGAGATCATTTTGATATTAAAAAAAATTAAATAAAAAAAAACAGATGGGTCAAGGCTTTTCCTAAAAATAACGTAGATAATAAATAATAATGTAGGTGTTTTAATTTCCCTCTGGTTACACACACACACACACACGCGCACGCGCGCACAGAGGGTCTTTGTACCTCAACCAGAACCTAGCAGCGACTGTAATTCAGTTTCACCAAAACAGGAAAGGAAAGGAGATGAGAGACTACAAAGCGGCAAAGTACATAAATTCCTGCACATATAGCAGTAAAGATGTATGACTGCTGTACAGCTCAAACCATGAAGAAAGAAGATAACATGATACAGATGTGATGATCCAACAAATCATGTGAATTAGGTGAGAGGGGGCACAATGAGCTGTGATTTATCACACACTCACACATAAAAGGATAACATGCATACATGCACGTTCATTTTAAGTTTAGTTGTTTTTTTTGTTTTGTTTTGTTTTTTCATTTTGGGTGGAGCTGGTACGAAGAAAGTGTGTGAATCTCTGTGCTATTACGTCTGTGGTGCCTTTTGGCCTGCCTGGAAATATTAAATTGTCAGTGGTTTTGGTTTCATTCTTCATGCAGCCTGTGGGTTTATGTATATAGGGTCGTATCTGGATTTTCCAAAAGGGTAATTCCACTGCAATCCAACATTTCTATATATAAAGGAGATCTTTGTATGAACTGAACTGGTGAATATTAGTCCAGAATGTCTTGTCTGCCAATATACTGCAATTTTGCTTTGACCAAGGAGATCTTTTACGATAGTATACAAAATTCAATAAAAAAAAAAAGTCAAAGAAAAAAATTTCTAAAGAATTAACAGTGTGTGTGTGTGTGTGCTGAACAGCCACAGCATTACAACACAAACCATTACACCCAATATTGTGTGGGTTCCCCTTGTGCCGTATCTGCGATGTCTGGCACCGGGACATTGGCAGCGGGTCCTTTGAGTGCAGTGGGTTGTGAGGTGAGGCCTTTGTGGATTGGACACATTTGATTGGTATCTGGAGGCCAGGTTGGCAGTCTTGGGCTCTTTGCCTGCTGGACCCCATGCAGGATGGGCTGTGGTGCACTGGGTGTCCTGGTACCTTTCTATCATGCCCAGCGTTTACTTTTTGTCTTTTGTGCTGCATTGGCTTTTCTGTGGATTCAGACCAGATGGGCTGCCCTTAGGGCCCCATGGGCAGGAGTGAACTTTGGGTGCCCATGATCCTGTCACCAGTTTACTGGTATATAATTGATAAACAATGTTAATGCATTGTGTTGTGGTGTTAATGTTATGGCTGATCAAATGGCTGTCTACCATAGTATATTGGAGTTAAAACTAAAAAATAAATATGAGAGATCAAAGAGCAGAACTCCAGTTCTTCAGATAAACATGTCGAGCTACACATGTCGTTCCTGAGCTGCCAGTGATCCAGACTCCCTCTGCCCTCTGGACCTGTCTGACCATCCTGGTGCCCCACTTCTGGTTGGAGATCTCGTCACATGGATGCCCTGTGTGTCTCTTTGGGATGCGTCCGGTGTCTGGGGACGGTTTCACTCTACCATGAAGACAGTTCTGGCCTCGACTGAT
>JAQMYJ010000038.1:9954648-9981187 GCA_030014305.1 Clarias laeviceps
TTTTCCTTGCCACTGTCGACCTCGGCTTGTTCATCAGGGACTATCTGACCATTTTGATTCATACACATTCACATTCCATACAAACATATAATTTTTTTGATTGTGTAAAGCTGCTTTGCAACAATGACAATTGTTAAAAGCGCTATACAAATAAAATTGAATTGAATAAACATTGCAGAAATTTAAGAGCTTTTTGTATGTGTATGAATTCTCATGTGTTGCATGGCTTCACACATCTAGTGTTATTGCTTATTTGTTTTTCCTTTTAGTTAAGTGTGGATTTTAAGTGTGGCATTTGCGAGTTGGATTCCCTGTGTCAAAATCAATGATCAAAAGAAGTCTTCCCCAGCATAAATCATCTAATGGGACTCTAACTGAGCATGCATTTCAAATGCTGAATGCAGAAACAAGCGGGAACAGAAGACAGCTGCAGCAAAGGTCTGGCAGAGCATCAACAAATGAGGATTCTGCTCATGTCTGGGCTCCAGATTTTATGCAGTCAGTAACTGCAAAGCATTTGCTACCAAGTAGTAGAATAAATTTATAACATAAAAATATATTTTTTATGTTAGTGTGGTAGGTAGCGAAAACAATAATGTCAAAACACATATGGGCCTTACTTTATATGTCATGTTTTGGTATAAGCTTGATTTTCTCTTGATTTCTCTTCATTAGTGTTGTGTATATCAGTGTGTATATACAGTAGCACAAAGTCTGACCGTTGAGCCAGTAGTCCTCTGAGATGTCTGTTCGGATGTAGTGCTGGTCTGGAGGAGGACCCAGAGAGCGACTAAACATGCTGTCCTTCCCTAGGAAATCAGACACCGTTCCAGCATACAGGTACTGATCTGAGAACAGACAGTAGAACACATGCAGAAGCAAAGCACATTAAGTACAGTTTACCAGAAAATCTCTCTCTCTCTCTCTCTCTCTCTCTGTGTGTTTGATATCTGATCCCACTGACAATCTTTCTTATAGACCCATAAACAATTTACTCTCAGTCGCAGCCGTCTCCAAGGCAACCCCACTGAGAAGTAGTTCAGGAATGTGAGTTACTGCTTCAGCAATGTAAAATAATCATTGCTAAGATGGTCGTCATTCGGGCACACATCAAACACATGCACAACCATTTAGACGACTGGAAATTCATATTATATATATATATAATATATTTGGGTTGTCATTAGCTGTCAGTTGTTTGAAAGGGGACTTACTGTATTGTATGAAATTCACATTTTAGTTATTGTTAGATATTCAGATAGGTCTCCAGTGTGCATTTACAAACAGAAAATGTGATGGGAATAAAAGCATTCCCTGCTTCTTTTCCAATTTTGCATTGGCTTGGGTTTAAAGGAGGTGGTTGGACTTTCCCCCTTAATGTGACCTCTTATACAGTAAGAAGAGCCCCTTTAATAACTACAGATCCTCCTTTCGTTTTTCCTTCCAAATACAAACCTACAACGATGTGTTTATATATTGTTTGTTATGAAGAACATTGATTCCAAATCCTTTGAGCTGTCTTTCCACACCAGACTGATATGTGATATCTAGTATATGAAGCCGCCGCACACAAATAGATGTTTCTGTTTCAATTAATTTCACTCCTCTTTTTTGCAAAATCCATGCTGGATCCACCCAACTCATCATCACCCCATCCTACCGTTTCTGGCTGTGTGCGGTATAAATCATTATGGAGAGTGCATTCTAGGTGCATTAAGACAAATAAACTGATTTTCAGTGTAATAAAAGGTCAGACTTGCAATGTGTGTGAGTCAGGAGAGCTTTATAAAAATGTCCACACTCACCGGTAAGTACTGAAGCAAAAGGTTGGCGGGGGTCGAAAGGGCATTTCAGCCTGCCTGACTCCATACTGCTGATGATCAAGTGAAGCCCACCGCCCTTTACCTTAAGGAACACACATCAAACAAAGTTAATATGTGAAGAAGGGTGAAAACTAAGTAATTACTCAAACAGCTACAACCTACAAGTCACACAAAGAAATAGTCCTTATGCAGTGTTTAGTTGAGAAATATGCACTGCTGTCAGTAACCTATAGCTTGACCTCTCACCTCTTTGTGGCTCCTGACGTCCAGGAAAGCGCATGTAGGATGAAAGGCTCCGGTGCCACATGTGTAGACGTGAGTGCGGTTATAATTGTGCAGAACACGAACAAAATTGGCACACTCGGTCTAAAAGATGGAGAAAGATCGACAGCCAAAAGAAAAAAAAAAAAAAAAGCATTAAGTGAAAAAGTGTATGTAGGATCTGTTTATAACTTGCACATGTAGTTTAATGTATTTGGAAAAAAATATCACAATAGGCTGTTTGCTGAAATGTTTGCTTTAGAGTAATATATTCTGGGTGTTACTTACGACAGGGTTTTTACCAGCCAGGATACACATATCCACCCTGTCTCTGGGAGCTGGCCAGCTCAACTGAGAAAAGACACACACACACAAACAGAGAGAGAGAGAGAGACATGGACAGACATACATAATCAGGGCACTTAATAGTTAACACACTGTATGATTGTGCATGGTTAAGCACTAAGACTGAAATGCACCATGCAATATATTAAAATTAATACAATAGAAAATAAAGATGTGTCAAGGTTAATTAATGGGATACATAAACTGTCATTCCTTTACTTTTTCTTTTTTCTGATACAGAATGCAATAAAATGTGTTTTGTGAAAAGGCTTAGTTATAAACACCAGCCAATCCTGCTGTAACAGTTAACACATCATAAACTGTCCAGTGTTAATTTAAAGTGTAACGGAGGCTGTGCCGATTGATCTTATCTGTGCACGCATGTGTTATTAAAGGCTTAAGAGCTTAACATGTACCGGGCCGACCTCTAACCTTGACCCCTGAGAGCAGTCTCCGCATGCAACTCAAAAATCCTGCGAGCTCCTCTAACTAAACGAAATCAGGCGCGCTCGTGAGACGTCTTTTCACAGCCGCGCTTTGAAGCTGCGCACACTAACACACTTTGACAGGACCTCCTGAACCCCTGTAGCTCCTCACACCCTCATACGCATGCACGCACCCACACATGTTATATGAAGGTATGAGCTCAGACACATGGACATTTATGTTGATTAATTTGGAAAAGGTATCACACCATGTTTCTCACACGCAGACATGGACACACGCACTGAAAGGCAAGGCCAGGTGGTAATTATACTGCATACATCAATCCCACAAACCTGTGCAGTAAACTAACACAACGCAGCAGAAGGACAAAGACTAGCACATGGCTTGAGAGTTCCAAGAATGGGAACGAGACCAGGCAGATTTCCAAATAGACATTAGACCATGCAGCTGTGTCTGGTCTTTGTGATTGCTCAGGGTGGAGTGCATTCTTCTGACGCTTGTGTTTGTGGAAGTGCACGTGAAGGGCAGGATGACAGACTGCAAACAAGTAGAGGTTACACAGACTAATTGACTAATATATTCACAAGTTGTCACTGTGGGGAAATGCTGACTAGTTGGGTAGGGGATAATATTTACATTTTTTATTTCACTTTCATGCATTATTAATGCATTTAATTCATTTAAATCTCCCTAATCTAGTATTTTCTAATTGAAGAGGTAAGTTTGTGGTGGCAATTTGACAGAGCAATATACAGAATGTGCGTTAACAAGCACTAAGTACAGACCAGTGGTTCGTATTCAGTGCTCTTACCATTCATACCAAGGTTCAAGTCCTACACAAGGCATTGGTTTACTTACAGATGAAATAACAGAAGGCGGTTAAAAGCTCCCAGTAGAAGAACATTTAAAGGATGTATTTCAGTTGATAGACAAAAAGAAATGTACTACATAAATGTTGTTTTAGTATTTTCAACACTGCATTGCTGTCATTCATTCAACATTATCCCAGTGGTAAGTAACCGATGTTGGTTGCACTGTCCACTGACAATATTCAATATTTTGACAACCAAAATTTCCTGCTGGGAAGCATTTATCCTCAAAGATCTTTTAAAATCTTGTTTATGCAGGATGAAATCCAGCGCTGGCAAATCTCTGCAACTCTGGTTAATAAAACTGAATATTTGTTTTGGAGCATCCACAAAACAGGTGTATTTCTGTAACCCATTTTGGTTGTTCCTTGACCTGCCTCAGTTTTTTTCTCTCTCTTAAAAAAATTAATTTAATGCACATTCCTTGTCAAGAAAATAAATACTTGAAACTACTAAAAATTAAAACAACTGTGCCTCAGAGCTCTGACTGAATTAAGAGTTCTTTAATTAATAAATTAATATATATATTAACCAAAATGTGTAAAGTTTATAGACTGTCTGGCCGAGGAAAAAAATAATAAAAAAATCACCGGTCCAATTATTGGCATGCATCAAGCAAAGAAAACAACTTTTTTCTTTTAAACTTTCTTTAAGATTTTAAATTACTGGAACTGGGTTGAGAACTGATCACTAGGGGGGGGGATAAAAAAATTCGACAGTAGAAAGTACAGCTACTGTATGTTTAATAGTGAAAGTAAGAGCATTTCTACACACAGGGTGACAAGAATTCATAGGGTTAGTATTTAACAGCTTTGCGCCTATAAGAAAAACACTTGTTAGTGAGACTAATCAAAAAAAAATAAACATTTAATTTGCTAGGAAGCATAAAAACAGTTTTTTGGACATATAAAGGGACATATACAGTAAAAGGGAGATATGATCTATTCCAGGCATTTTTCAGGGGTGTTTCTAGGAGGATCACAATTCATTTTCATTACCACATAATCAAACCTAAAGTGGTTGAACAAATATTTAGAGTGTGCAGTTTTTATGTTCTTGTGTGTGTGTGTGTGCGCGCGCGTGTGTGAGAGTGTGGTGAGGCATTAATTTAAATTTAAAAAGATATATATTTTTATTGTTACTGAGCTACTGATGGGAAGGTCGAGTTCAAGCTCCACCTCTACCAAATTGCCGCCGTTAGGCCCTTGAGCAAGGCCCTTAACCCTGTCTGCTCCTGGGGCGCCGTATAAAGACTGACCCCGTGCTCTGACCCCAGCCTCCTAACAAAGCTGCGATATGCAAAGTTTAAAAGATTTCTCCGACAAATTAAGACTTAACTTTTAATGTTAAAAGCTCTTAGCCTTCACTATACCTGCAATTTGCACTGAATTTCCCCTTTTGATTTTAGAATTCAACACTATCGTGGTTTACAGTAATTATTTATTTGTAACAATATCATAGTACTTCAAACCAGAATTCCAACATGTGTGTGTTTGTGCATGTATATTAATTAGGGGGAGCCTCTGCATGCTCACTGCTGGGCTGTGACTGTCACAGGACTATTGTAGTAGAGGCATCCCGTGTCGTCATGGTGACAGTGATTGGCAGGTATAAGAGGAATGACGTCTATGGGATCCAGAGGGAACTCAATGGTTCTATAGAGGGATGCCGTGGGAATATCTAGATCTGACACAAGTGTCTTGTCTTGTTTTGGGGAAACACAGAAGATGGATGCATATATTCCGCTGCAAACATGAGTGAATTATGCGCAAGGACAACACACGCGCGCACACACACACACACACACACACACACACACACAATAAGAAAGTATTACCTCATTTGTACAGATATTTATAAGCTAATAACCCCAAACTTGCAACATTTTAGGAATTTATGTAGGTTTATTGTACATCATGGCCTATTGGAAATTTCCACTATTGTAATTTTTTGTTCATCTCTGGCCTTTAGATTTAATAATAAGATTACTTTTTTGTAACATACACCACATTGCTATCATTAGAAAAACATTAATTATTGCTGAGTCGAACAAGCATTTTGCTGTCTTCAACAAAGGCTGGAACTCCAACGATGAAAACCCAAAGAAAAAGAAAACAAAAGAAGTTCAGCATGGAGTAGTTTATCTGCTTATGCCATGAACAATGAATTAAGTGCCACATTTCTACGTTTAAAACCAGTGCTAGTAACAGTGGTGGCAAGAAGCAAAGGAGACGCTTGAACTAAATTTTAATAAGCAATAAAAAGGTGGAAAAAATTAATGTTATTGCTCATGATATTGGCGTATCGCAGTCATACAGTAGCCTAAAGCTACACTACAGTATCCCACATATCTTTCACAAAACGAATCTCACATATTAAGCATTTATTATTTTTTTATTATAATTTATTTAAGCTCCTTCCCAATTTAATGGTTTGATAAATTGCAGTTGTCTAGTATATTTTCTCCTAGAGGAGTTATTTTGCTGTGCTTGTTGGTTGACAAGCAATACATGTGCATTTTCAAGCCTCATAGGCGTGTTCCCTGGTGAACCAGTGGTAAGTGATCAAGTGCCTCACCACTAATCCCCCAGTTTGAGACCCACTGACACTGACAGAAAGGAAAGCACAAAACTATCATCAGGCTGAGTGTTTCATAGATGCATTTGAGTTGGGAGATAAAAAAATAATTGCAACATATTTGCAACATTGTGTTCAGGTCATTTGTTCAATGTTGTCCAACATCATTTGTTCAACGTTGGTCCGAGGTCATGCTAGGATGAGTTATCTTAGAGGCATTTGTGTTTTTCATACCTATATTCTAAACTTTTTAATAATTGGAAAAAGCATGAGCCTTTATATGTGGAAATTCTTCAATTTCACTACAAAGTTGTTCTCAACTCTTTTATAGGACAGTTGCATTTGTCCACTGGCTTAAAAAGAAAAAAAAATACCTGTACACAGACTCTGTTTATCTTGTAATACTATATCCAAGTCAATAAAAGTGTTCGCTAAACCTGCCAGAAACTGAACGAGAAGACGGAAACCTAATTAAATGTTCCATCCTAGCTTGCACCAGACACTGACAGGCAAAATCACTCGGGAAGAAATTACATGTGCAGGACACATGAACCAAAACTCAAAGTACAGTTTTAATAAAATCTGTTTACTCCTGTCCATCACAAGTTCAAACCTACACGAACGCAGGCAGGTGATGAAGAAACAGAAACCTAAATTATTAGCAGTCACGTTCTACGAACTTGAATAGCTCTAAATCGCACAAAACCTACGAACTGTCACCTGACATCATATGACTTGTTTAAGAGAGCAATTAATCACATTTATGTTTATTGTATATCAGCATACCGTGGTTTGTGGTATTGCTAAAATGAACGACTGACTCTCTCTAGTCCATGTGCCAGGCGGCTGAGAGACATTGTGTTTTATTAGAGATAAAACCATGGAAAATTCCTCATGTTTAAACCCAGAACACTTGTAATTGCAGTAACTAAATACCTGGCCTGCAGGTGTGTGAATATTCTCACAAGCATGTGTGTGTGTGTGTGTGTGTGTGTGTGTGTATGTCAGAATACCTTTCTAGGATTCTTGTTGATGTTGTTTGGGTCCAGCAGGTAGATGTGATCTTTGGCCCCTAGAAGCAATCTACTCTTCTCCTCATCTAAAAGGAATGTCTGAAACTGCATTCCTTCACCGGAGCCTACAAACGGCACCAGGCTGCCTGAGTGAAGCAGCTCTGTGAAAGATAGACTGACGTTAATATGGCAGACACACAACTGTTAACATAGTAGGCTGATTTAATACAAACACAGTACTGTACGTTATTGCATGGCTAATAACTAACTAATTAGCACAGCCATAAAGATTCACTCATACATTTTAATTATAACTGCTTCCCCTGATCAGGGTTATAATGAGTCAGACTTCAATGGTCAGTTTGCATAATTTGTGATGTGTACAGTAAATGCTGTTTACAAGACAAAGAAATGATCCCTCTTCCTCTTGAAAGCCTTGTCCTGTGGCTTGCCTCCATCAAACTATGGTTTGGAAGCTATCCATTCTCAGCACTGCATGAGTAATATCATCAGTTCAGCTTGTCATACTGCTTCCTTGATCTTATAGTTATCGACAGTGGTGGACACAAATCCCGTACATTAAAATGTAAAAGTAGAGATTCCCTCAGCAAATATAACTCAAGTAAAAGTCCTCCATTTACAAATCTTCCTGAATAAAAGTACAAAAGTACACACAGTACTGTATTAACTTAATATATGTATAAATATGTTTAAAAAAAAACTCTCTACATTATTATTAGGCATGTTATGTAGTAAAGTAATGTACATAATAAATGAAGTATGAAGTAATAAAAGTAATGTAGTGGAGTAAAAGTAAAAAGTATTTTCTAGTAAAGTACAGATATTGTGAAATATGTACTTAAGTACAATAACGAAGTAAATACACTCAATACACTTCCACCTATGGATATTGATATATAAAAACAGACTTTTAACAGGCAGAACTGTAATTAGCCACCTTTATAATTAGCTCATGAAAAGTACAGATCTTTTGCAGGTATTTCTGCACCCTACACATTCAAAGATGTCTTTAATTGTGAAAATTACAAAAGTAATGTATTGATTTTAACAATCTATTCACTGTTCATATTCTTCAAAGTGTACGCCTAAACACACAAAAAAAATCCATTTACTTTTTTGGGAAAATATTTGTAAAATGTTTAAAAAAAAATTTTTTTTTAAACAGCTGAAATTTCAGCCTTCCAGCATATTTTTTTCCAGTCCACTGCTTTCCTTTGGCCCTCACACTGTCTGACTAATACATGCAAAGCAAATCAATGACATCGAAGCTTAGCTATTCAGTTGATTCCAGTGTGTCTCTCTATCTCTCCCAAGCTCTCCTCACATAATACACATTAGCCTGAGTGTCAGAGTCAAGGCTCGTGCTTCCTCCTTGCTTCTCCCTGAGAGAGAAGAGATATCGCAATATACCTGAATAATTGTGCCAGTTAGCAAAAACTTGGCGACCATAATGGGAAGCTGTGAGGGAGGGGGCCAAAATTTCATTAAACGATTACACATGGTTTTCTTCACACATGACAGACCATCGAATCAGACACCCTCGAACTTTTTAAGAGAAAAACAACATGATATAATTTACAGTGTTTGAAGACACGCACATAATTCTTACAGCTTTCATACAGATGCAGAGCTATCCAAATAATTGATGTGCTTGGACCTGTTTGGTCCTGTATGCTCACTTTCAATATGCTCTGTCTGCTGGTTCATGACACAATGAGATCACTCTGTGTTGTGATTTTGGCTTAATTCTCCTTACTTTGGAACATGGACTTTACAACACCTGTTTAATGACATTATTGCGAGTGCTGTTTTTTCCCTGTCTTACACATCATCAATTTCAATTCAATGATTTGACATATTTCCTAATTCATGCTCTGTGGTAGGTACTCAGTAAACCTCCACCCTGTTTAAACACCCAAGCCTGTGAGATGACATGGGGTGTGTGCTAGCTGATTCTGCAGTTGGATTGACGCAACCATTATCCTCCTGAGATGTGAGGGTCTCGGATAGGTTACCCACAATCAATATTTATACAAAGAGACCCTCGCTAAAAAACATAATACACCACCATCCTGCCAACCTCAGCACAGCCCTGGCTAATCTGCTCTACAAACAGTGTCAAGTCTGATCCTTGCTGAAAGATCAGTGTAGTCCTGCAGCCCACAATATCCTATCTGTGGCAAAATTCTCTGGAGACTCAACCCTTCGGCCCATGATTAGCTCTTACGCTCTAGTTAATCCCCAGGTTTGTTTATGTCCATCAATGCAGTCTCTTGTGCTACAGTTGCATATGGGACGTTACATGGAATGCTACTGAGAATGTTGTGTTTAAGGGCAAGTAATTGGTTAGCAAATGTTTTCTTATCCGATACCAAGGAAGTTTGCACTTTATTCAACAATCATTTTAGATATATCTTTACGTAATAAATGGCAGAGTTTTAGAGGTTTAATTGATTACTGGATAGTTCACAAGTGAATATAAAATCATGTCTCTGATAAAGTTTACATAATGAGAGCATAACTTTCTTTTGTTATTCATCCACCTGTGTAGTAAAGATTTGTTCATGATTATTGTAAGGAATCCCAGATCATTCTATTTAATGCTGGAAACAACACTGTTTGAAACTATTCTCTGAAAATACTCCCTAATGTGATTAAAAGAAGAAAAAAAAAAGGATTTTATCAGCATTTACCATTAGGGGTTAGATCATCTCGCTTACGCATTTGATTTTGGCAAAGTATTTATGCAGGATGCTCTTCCCATGCAGGCTTCCCGTTTTTATTTAGGATTGTAACCGCAGTGGCTGGGTGTGGGGCAAACCTGAGCCTTCCTCACAGTGAGCAAGATCACCACTGCCCCTGGGGGAGTCCTTTTAGTGCTTAGTAATTTTAGTATTAAATAATAATGACAGGCACCACGGTGGCACAGCGGGTCATTCCAGGGTCCTAGATTCCATCCTGAGCTCGGGTTTCTGTCTGCTTGTTTTTTTTTAAATGTTCTACCTGTGTCTGTGTAGGTTTACCTCCCAGGTTCTCCTCCCACTCCCATGGTGTGTGTGTGAGTGTGTGAGTGTGTGTGTGTGTGTGTGTGTGAGAGAGAGAGAGAGAGCCCTTTGATAGACTGGCACCCCATCCAGGTTGAATTCCAAGCTCATTCTCTGTGTTCCTGAGAATTTCCTATAAACCCTGCAGGACACCATGCATGTTCATCTTTCTCTGTTAGATTCCATAGCAAATATCATCACCGTAATTCAGGTGCCAAGCATACAGAAACACTTAGCCTCCACTCCACATGAACATCATTATGAGGGCTATAAAAGACTTTTTCTGCTGTGGATCTTCATTTGAGGAGAGTTAAAACCGAGCTCAGATGTGGATGTGATTTTTTCCAGTGCATGCACACATCTGAACAGCCTCATGGCTTCCTAGCCTTTAGGTGTGAAGTTTGGTGGAACAAATTTTTCCAGAGTTTCATTCTTCAAAGGTGAAGCAGTCTGTTTTTAAGGTGTTCAGTGACGCAGAAACTGCTCTGATGTTTTGGGAAAGTTTGATCTCTCAGGGATATTATTTCCTTTGAAGGGTGACATCTTTAATATAAAGATCACTCACTCACTCATCGTCTATACCGCTTTATCCTGTATTCAGGGTCGTGGGGACCTGGAGCCTATCCCAGGAGGCTTAGGGCACGAGGCAGGGTACACCCTGGACAGGGTGCCAATCCATCGCAGGGCACACACACACATACACACACTCACACACCCATTTACCCACTACGGGCAATTTGGGAACGCCAATTAGCCTAACCTGCATATCTTTGGACTGTAGGAGGAAACCGGAGTACGCGGAAGAAACCAACAAAGCACGGGGAGAACATGCAAACTCCATGCACACAGAGACGGGAATCGAGCCTGGCCAGGAATCGAACCCAGACCCAGGAGGTGCAAGGGTATAAAGATCGGACATAGAGAAAAACTAACTTTTTAAAGTCTACTTAACATGAATTAACCCACATCATTAACCATATCTTTATCAGTCCTAGCTCATTCATGGACTTTATGGCCACAAGTGAAGTTCAATGACCTACAGTGTACTGCAGGTTTTTTTTAAATCAGAGAGTTTTAAATGACAGATGACCCATATACAGACAGGTGAGCACTTCCTGGAGAAATTAATTAATTTCTATGCTATAGGATTCCTGAGATATGGCCATTCACCTATCCTGGGTGTGTGAGTGGAGGGAGTGTGGTTTAGCCCGACTGTCTTCCCAATGGCACTCACTGCTTGGCTAATATCTTGCACTTACTCGAAAGAGAAAGTGACTGTACTGTTTTGTGGCTAGACATCTCAAGAAAGTTTTAGAAGAGGTTTAAAAGTGGTTAAAAAATTTTTGATTGATTTTTTTGAAAAAAAAAAGAGAGAGAGAAAGAGAGAGAGAGAGAGAGAGAGAGAGAGAGAGTCATTGTTCTGATCAGACCAAAATCTTGGAACTTTGGGAACAAAGGGAGTTGATGAAGGTCTTTTAAGAATAAAAGCCTTAAAATTAGTTAAGCACATAGAGTCCAGCTGATGAGTCCAGGCCGAACGTATAAATATAAGCTTCGTGTAGATACAAACAAAATTAAAGGAGACCAAAACTGGAATTTTACTAAAACCGTCAGTCCATTTCTTTAAGAAAGCAATAAAAAGGCATTCCTTTTTTAAGGGCAATAATAATAGTAGGAGCAGACTGAGGGGTGTGGTTTAGCTACAGTGCTTGAGTAGATGTTGGTTTTATGCTCTGGTGTATATGAGGACAAGAAATACTAGATTGACATGTCACAAGACAAACTGCTGCACTATTGCTGTTCTTTCCTTAATACAGTGCCAGAAAGTTAAAGAACTGAGGTATAGGCACATTAAAGCTACTCAGATGGCTCACAGTGGCTCAACATTATACCATGAAATATTATAAATATTTTTTTCTTTATGTTTAACCATTTTATATTTTACAGATAAGTCAACATTTTCTGTAAACCTCTGCGAACAAGCACTGTATCTTAATGTATACCCTCTCCCTGACAATCTCTCATATTTAAAATAAAATACAACCCATGAACTGTTACACCTATATTTTCTACGTGCCATAAAATGTCAAAAATAAACGAGGCATTCCGGCCACTCATATTTTCATTGGCCTAAGGCTGTTGATGGAAATGTGGCTTTATTTTGAAGAAAGTTAACCTGCCGGAGTTCCCATTCGGCACAGGTTTTAAGGGAGCCTGAACTTTTATTTCCCTTGGTGGCAAAAACAAACACAGTGCACATTCACATAGCTCTCAAAGCCACAGCAGAGTCTGAACATGGGGTATAATGAAAGGAAGGGCAGGAAAAAAGAACATAAAGAAGTCTTTAATCATTCCTTTTTGGAGAACAGAGAAAATGTAATTAAGAGATTTACTGGTATATACAACCATGATTATACAAAACAATGTGAAGCTTGGCTTAAATGAACCAAAATGTATAAAAATAGACTAATCAGTAAAATTACAATGCTCTCAAATTTAACAATCCATGACCAACATGTGGCAAGTTTCACATGAACCATGACCATGACTTTTGTTTCTTTAGCGCCTTGTATAGTAGCACCACAGGTTTTCGGACCCCTTAATTGCTCCCATTAACTACATTAAAGGATGTGTAAATGGGTGGGATGTTAAAGAAATGTGCTAGACCTCACTGTTAGATTAAGGGTGCAGGATTACCTGAGCTAATGCTAAAAGCTTAATGAAAATTGAAAGACGTTACAGCTACAGTATAGAGAAACAATTTGGACAAAAAATTGCAACAAAAAAATTCTTTAAAAAACAAATTGTATTTAGGAAACATTTTGGAAATCATATAACGAGACAAAGGCTACGTGATGGATAGGAAATAGTCGTGGAAACGGCCAGGTGTAATGAGAGACTTTCAATTCTTCAAAAACCAAACCCTTTAACCACATCAACATGAGGCTCTTTTTAATGCCACCACACCCAAAACCTGAAAAACTAAATGAATAGAGACAAAGAGAGTCAAGTGTTTGGTCAGGGTCTACTATATATCTATATATCTACTGTATATAATATAATATTGGTAAATAGTTTTTATAATAAATTGAAATAGAACGTCCCTTTAATGTGTGATAAAAGTCAGCTCTACACTTTATTATGGACACAAACATTGAGACAGCAGTGTGTCCATTGAGTAGCAGTAAAATAAATTATGTACAGAGCATAATATTTACATGTAAGTTAATAATAAACCACCAAACTTCTTTCTAAATGACTAATGAGTGTTTAAACCCAGTGGAGACACATCTACCTTGCAGGACCATACTACACTACATACCTAAAAATATCCTGAGTGATTATTTCATTATGTCTCTTTGAAGTATCACACAGTTTGTGTAGGTGGATACCTTTATATCCAAGTTTGATCCTAGGAAGGCTTTCCTTCGTGCAATGTACATCATACAGACAGAACAGCCACACCGTCCCCATCACTCTCATCCAGACTGAAGACAGACCAGCCATCCTGGGGAGGTCAGTGCGCTTTCTCCTTGGCATCTGATCTCTCGCTGCTTCAGGGTCGTAGTCCTCACGGTGGGAGACGAGCAGCCCTGTGTTGTAGAGAGCAGAGAGTCTTGTTAATTTGTTAGGAGCTGAACATCTCCGTGGGAGGTGCGTGTGTTGTCTGAGTGTGTGTGCACGTGTGTAACCTTGTTAAAGCCTGTATGAATGCTTGGTTTTTTTAGGCTTTCCTTTAGGCATCTCTGTCCATTTGAAAACTTCTATATCTGCTGCTGTCCTATTCAGGTCCTTCCCTTTGTCCTGGAACACACACACTCTTTCGTTCCCTCTCACCCTCTGCATCTGTTTGTCCCTAAACAAAAGATCAGCTTGTAGAAGACTGCCACTTCCAGCCCCTTTCTAAATGCCTGTCTTTCTTTCTCACGTTCATGGTTCTCTGGTCCTTTTCTATGCCTCTCCTCTCCTTTTACATTATAAATCGTATTCATTACTCTGAGTCAGTGATGGTGTCTGAATTGTCGCTTCATTAGGCAGCAAAGTGGTGTGAAATTGTGGGAAAAAAGGAATACTAGACTATGAGAATTTATTCTGGATTAGAATTATTCTTAAACTGCCCTGAGACACGTCCTCTAATTCCAGAAACTAGAAGCTGTGTTCCTTTTTGTTTAAGAAACCAAACAAGACACTCATGCTTCATCTTTTGCATTGTCATATGTAAAGAGAATGCCTGAACGCCTGTATGACACACGGGTCCAATTTGCAAAGACATGAGTCATGCTGTTCAGTCCATAACCACCATTAGGGCTGTAAGAGCTCATAGACTTAATTGATTTAAAAAAATAAAAATCAATGAAAAAAGAGTTTCCTTATTGATTAGCTGGTATGTGTTATGAAGCATGCTCTGGTGCATTACATCACTTAGTTGAAAATGCTTTTGATGCAAATGGAAAAAGCACATTATATCCTTTCAAGTATGAAATGTCAATGTGAGGAACATTAGAAGAGCATTTGTCCTGGCTGAATTATTCTTAGTAACAGCTGTGCTTTAAGTTACATAATCATATCTGTTTTGTGTTTTGGATTTTTAGTTAACCTTTCCTTCACTATCAGAAAATATCATCTCATGCTACACTGAGCAAAAGTTGGACAACTGGATGGCTTGAAAAATTACTGAACCTAGCTTGAGACAATGTTAAATAATTTTTCACCAAGAAATCCTACATTATACAGTATACTTTTCATAATCATAGAATAAAACATACATATTTTCATCTAGCTTAGTCATCTTCATGCATTGGTTCACATCGAAGTCGATCCAAAATTAATTATTTTACTGATTCCAGGGCCTGAAAACTAAAAAAAACCTATGGTAAGGAACAAGTCCAAATAATGTATGGCCACATTAAATCAATGTCTCTTGTGTATTTAATAAAACCTAGTTAAAGGTGCATGAGGTAGGAATAGTCCATAAAGCTCTACAGTGGCCCATAGCTGGATCCAAACCATCGTTTTTCCTAAGGCCATGATTAATCTACAGTTTTGTTTTTTAAATTTGTTTCTGCTTTTTTGTTGTTGTTGTTTTTTTAAATCAAGTCCTACATAACCTCCAGCTCATTTGTACAATTAGGGCACAAAAACGCAGGCTTAAGAGTTCTAAAGTCATAGAAGCTGGTTTAAATGCTGTAAATAAGTATGTATTACCAAATATATTTAGTAATTTAATAGAATCCTTCAACTTACAGTAATAATTAATTAAGGGCAAATCATTAGCTTCCGTATACAAGTTCTATCAACATTCCTAGCGCTGGTCTGTTTACTTAAGGAAATGCTGCTGTCCTCTTTCGACCATGGTAGAGAAGATAATGCTGGAGGTGATGGATCATACAGCGGCCCTCAGGGCGTGAGGAGTGAGCAGGGAGTGAACAAAGAGTGAGCAGGGAGTGGCATTGTGGGAACAGAGGTTATCCAGTCAAGTCATGCTGAGCACAAACAAAACCTCCAATACAAATGATGCAACTGATAGTATATGTTGTGCCCACGGTTCATGATCACTGGGTCCCCCTGTGCAAATTTTGTATTATTTCCTCTTTTTCCATTCTGTTTCCACACTTTACTTCTCACTGTTCTTTCCTATATCACTCTTCATCATGTTCTTCTTTTCTATTTTAATTAAGTTTTTTTTTATGTACAGTATTTATTTGTTTATACAGTTTGTAAGTTTACACAGGTTTTATTACTGTTCTTTCTGTCAGTACAATGAATTACTGATTCAATTAGCAATGATGCTAAACACAGGTTAGATATATAAATGCCAACATGCAATAAAAAAAAAAGACCAAATCAGTTTTTAGGACAAGTAAAACTTTGGACCATTCACATAAAGACGTGGAACTTCTGAGGCCAACACTGATTTCCAAAGAACATCTCTTCCAGAACATTTACAGCTGTATCCTGTAGAAATAACCTTTTTTAAAGAAGCAACTGCCCACTACTTGAAAACAAGTATCTCCGTTTTGTTGTTACTAAATATATTTGGTTTCCGTTCATCAGAAACTCACGTAATTCTTTTAAACTGTTTTCTCTTCTAATAAAGAAAAAACTTAGTTCATTTTTCCCTCTGTCTCCACCCATCACAGGGCAGTTACAGCTGTCTTTGGGCTACAAATGTATAAATATTCTAAATAAGCTTGTTATTTATGCTCATGCACATAGTTAAAACATAACATGTTCAATCAATTAAAGAATGGTGCAATTGTGTCCTTAAAAAGGTTAATCGTTTTTAAAAAAAAGTGATTTAATACATTACATTAAATAATAGTAAGGAGATGAATATAAAAACAGTAACTCATGTTAATGACTGATATGTCTGTAAGTAAGGGACATTATTATACTAATCTGATCGGTGTTTGCGTGTGTGAGGGAGGAAAACTCAACTCATGTTATTAGGAAAGCTCTGGTTTCCTTTCTCGGCAAACCACTAATCGAGCCTATATATCATACTGGCAGCACAGCTGGCAGGCAAACATGTGTGTATTTGCATGCATAGTTATTAAAAAAAAAGTGCTTACCTTTCTTCTTTCAGCTGCACTACAAAATCAGATGCAAGTTGACAGACTTTCATTCATTATTGCGTTACATAATTAAACTTAAATGTGGTTCCATTTTAAGACTACACTAATCAAATGCACTTGTAACTGTACTGATACACTATATACTGTACTCAAAAGGATGTGAACACAGATTGTTGCATCCCATTCCAAAACTAGAAAAGAAAAACTTTTTGACTCTTATCTTGACTCTTCTAAAGACACAGTCATTGATTTTTTAAACCGTAGTTTTTGGGATTTAAACCGATTAATTCAGCGTTCACATTATTATTTTTCTCTGTACTCATGGACACTTGTGTATTTTCACCCTCCGATATACAGTAGCTGGTGGCAATATGCACCTAGTTGGTTTGTAAGTCACCTTACTTTATCAGCTATGACTGTGTAAGTCAGAGGATGAGCTTGGCGCGTGATGTGTGCACACGGATATTTCGGAGGAGGCACAGACAGCACTAATGACGTTGCGACCACTTTTATGTTCAAATACGATTAGCTTCCATATTTTATTCGTTGTGTGTCCCGAGTATGCTGTACCGTGCTGGAGACCACCAGTTCTCGGGCCCAGACCGCTTGTGTTGTGTTCTCACTTGATCAAAATTTACCAGACTTTGGGGTCAAGTGTTCTCAGAAACAATTCCGGGGCCCTAATGTGAAAACGCCCTTAGGCTCCATCCAAACCTGGCATTAACATGCATACTTGTTTACTGACTTGTAATTGGTCAGCGTTTAGAACAGGCATGAATGGTGTCAAATCTGCCTCAGAGGTGCATATACAGTACAGTAACATTTGTAGGCGGCATGGTGGTGTAATGGTTAGCACTGTCGCCTTGCACCTCCAGGGTTCGGATTCGATTCCCGTCTCTGTGTGCATGGAGTTTGCATGTTCTCCCCGTGCTTGTGGGTTTCCTCCGGGTACTCCGGTTTCCTCCCACAGTCCAAAGATATTCAGGTTAGGCTAACTGGCATTCCCAAATTGCCCGTAGTGTGTGAATGAGTGTGTGAGTGTATGTATGTGTGTGTGCCCTGCAATGGATTGGCACCCTGTTCAGGGTATACCCTGCCTCGTGCCCTAAGCCTCCTGGGATAGGCTCCAGGTCCAAGATATTGCAATGAAGAGTAGAACTACTTGCTATGGGATAAAGAAAGGTATGATAGCAGAGATGAAAGCTTCAGTCAACTCTTATTTAATTTATAAGTTGTGTTAGCACACCCCACAGAAAATACAAATGTAATAAATGAACAGTGGAAAGGCCGTATTAAATCCATTAATGGGTTGTGAAGGTCAATCTGATTTGAGCATTGATGATTTCTAACTGTTTAAACAAATAGCATAGTTATCCATTTATATTTTTATTAACTTCTATAAGAAGAGAATATGAGTATTTGACTCCTTTTTGAACTCACTGCATTGAAGTGATGTACTGATTCACTCTACACATCGATAGGAAAAGTCACAATAACCACTACTCAAGTTGCATCCGTCAAGACTGTTAAGGCAAGTCTGTAACTGTAAGAATGCAATATCTGTAGGGAAGGTGCTCGAGGATATCTGTTAATGGATCACTGCACTGCCATGAAAATAGAAAAGGCATTCAGCAGAGAAGCAGTAGAAACATATCAGATATCTCTAAAAACATGGTGGATGAAGTGGATGCTTTCTGCTCTCTGGCAACGATACTCTTTTACACCTCTTCCGCATTTTCTTTTGTCAAATCTATGCTTCATGGCATGTTTTAATCCCCCTCTTATCGCTGAAGAAGGAAAACATTTAGCTCCCATTCCTGTACTCAGTTGGGAGAGATCCAGGTAGGTATCTCATAGCTGAGAGTGTGTGGAGCAAAAGAAAAAAAAAATCTTAAGCCCATTACATTCAGAGAATGCCTGATCTCTGAGTGACAGACCTTTGGAATTATGTGTAACTTTAGACATCCTGAGAGGAACCCTGATAGCTATAATTAAGAAGTGACAAAGTGAACCCACTCTAAAGTGTTCGTATAATGTCTCTGCTCTTTAGTGAAAACTCTACTGTTTCCTGTGTGCAGCTTTAGAGGGATCAAACAGAGAAGAGTTCGCTCGCTTCCTTACTTAGTGTCAGAGAAGAATAAAAGGAGCTGTTTTACTTTGTTTGCTGCTTGTTGGGGTGTTTGACAGTACTGTCAGGGGAACTTAGACACGAGGAGAGCCAGAGAGCATGAAGTTAGTGATTCGGATTCATTTACACCCACCACACACCAAAACAGAAATACACACTTGTATACAAGTAATCAACTCTTGCCCCTCATTCTTTTTCCCTCAGTTCACATCTGCTATCCTTACCTTATGGAGCTTTCTGTCGAAGACACATTGGGAGTTACCCATTAAATGTAGTGCTGCATGAATATACTAAACAGCTGTGTTGTTTAGTATATTCTTTTTCTTGAAAAACAGCTGGTTCATTTTCAAGAAAAAGACCAGGGGCTCTACAAACACTCACTCACTTATTTTCTATTCCACTGTCCTGTCCAGTCTTTGGGGGACTGGGGACTTTAACAGGGGACTTGGAGGCATAGGGCAGGGTACACTCATCAATCTATTGCAAGTCACACAAGCACACTCTCAATCAAATTATTAATCACAAACTATGGGGACTATGGAGAAATTCTCAAACTCACTCACTCATCAACTGTACCACTTTATCCTGTGATCAGGGTCACAGGGGGCCTGGAGCCTATCACAGGAGACTTAAAGCACGACGTGAGGCGACGTACACCCTGGTTGGGGTGCCAGTCTATCGTAGGGCACACACACGCTCATTCACATACTATGGCTAATTTGGGAATGCCAATTAGCCTAATCTGCCTATCTTTTGACTGTTGGAGGAAACCGGAGTACCCAGAGGAAACCCTCCAAGTACTTTGAAACACGTGCAAAGTCCATTCACAAAACCTGAAGTGGGAATCGAACCCGGAACCTGGAGGTACAAGGCGACAGTGCTAACCCCCCCTGCCGCTGAGAAATTATTACAATTAATAACAGTTAGTCTACTCAGTGTGTCTTTGGACTGTGGGAGGTAACCGAAGTACCTGGAGGAAACCCATCAAGCACTAAGAAAAAGCATACAAACTCCACACACACAGACTCGAGGCAAGAATTGAACCCTCAACTGGAAGTGCAAGGCCACTCTGCTTAACACTACACTACTATGAAAGAAGATGGAAGTGAGCGGTGATCCTAGTTATGTCAAATGGAGCATGTTAAAAACAAAAAAAATCAATGTTAAAAACAAAAAGTCAATGTTAAAAACATGAGTCATCTGAAAAAAATGCAATAAAAAATTAAAAACATTTAGCAGTTAATTCATCTTCTACAACATTCTGGATCTGATTCTGCCAAAATTACTAGTATAAGTTCTCAACAGGTGGAAGCCCTCAGTGATTTTGAAAAATGTATATGGCATGACTTACACAGTATGAGCTTAAGTCTGTCATATAACTCTACTGCTAATCCAACGTGCCATCACTCGCCTCACTTTCAAACATGTGCTGAGCAAACAGAGGATGTTAGACATATGTGAAAACCCCTGAGTTTGACCATCCAACTATGTGCATTCATTGGGTATTGGATAATATCTGATGATTTGTATTAAAAACTAAACAACTTCACACACTTTTGCCAAGTTTGGAAAAAAATCATACAAAGAATATTTAAGTCTTCCAACCAACCTAACCACTAACTTAGCGAGATCACTATCAGTCAACATTGATTTAAAAAAAAAATCCATATCATTCTACTGTATGTGGGAAAAACCACAAAGGAAAAAAAATGAAGAGATTTACGATGAACCTTACAGGTAACTGACTCCCAACATTTGTATATATCTTGTGACTCCAATAGCCATCATTCCTCAAAGTTCAGCGAATGTTGTTATGGGAACCACAGCGGGAGATTTGGGGAAATAGTCTCACATCCATTCTGATACTCCTAAATTGTTATTTTTCATTTAGTTTTTCCATTTTGCCTTTTTGACTCGTGTACAGATGATATAATGGAAGATAACAGAAGCGAGTGGAGACAGACAGAGCCAAAGGAGTGGGAGAAAGACAAAGATAAGTAGCACCACAGTGTTATGGGCTTTTACCACCCAAACACTGAAGTGCTACCACACACACACATACACAGAGCACACATAGCATTCATCACATCAGCTCTAACAGGACAGTTCTGGGAACCTTTTTTCTTTCTTCTTCTTCTTAGGCTCGCTATCATGTTTTGTGTCATTGCCCTAAATTTAATTGTCACTTACAAGTGCATGTAGTGCAGCAGGAGGTGGGATTTGAATTGGGATCGCTCTGCCTGTACTGTAAGTACAGCGTCATGGTGCGCTGCATGGAATTCCTAATTATATTTTCCTGAATGTCAACGAGACGTGTGTTTTTTTTGTTCTGGTTGTTACACATGCTTGTAAGTTGAGCGACTTTAAACAAGTGCAAATTGATTTGGCGTTAAAAGGCACATTGACTATGGTCAGAAAGGTGTAGTTTATCATAACATCAATATAATGTTGTCATATTATTCTTTCATTATCATTAATCAGATTGAAAGCTGGCACAAATGAGAAACTTCAGTGTTTATTTACTCATGACTCCCTTTCAAGCAGACACCCTGGATTCCTGCCAGAGATGCTCTCTCTCTCTCTCTCTCTCTCTCTCTGTCTCTCTCTCAGCTCATGACTAGAGCTTTCTCTCCGACATCTCCTCTAAAACACCAGGATGTCTGAAGTAGACTTTCCACTCAGTGTCTAAGCATCACAGAGAGTTATTATCTGAACGCCCATGTCTTGGGGGAGAGACTTCTCTCAGAGGTTTTAAATTCAGGCCCGTGGTGTTTCCCCGCTTTAATATGAGAGTCCACAGAGTCAGCATTGAACTGGCACGCTACAGCTCTGCTCTTGGCACAGAGGTGAGAGTCAGAGCAGAGAGCGGACTGCGGGACGGCTGTTCTCTCATTCCGTTGACGTGCAGCCCTGATCATTTTTTTGTACTCCCTGTAAACATTCCTCTCCCCAAGTCCCTGGCTGAAGCTGCTGAAATTTATCACCTTTCATAACCTTGTTAATCTTTCATTAATTGAATCGTTGGATCTTATCTGTTTGTGTTGGTCTAATGTGAGGCGGAGTTTTTGTCTTGCACTATCTAGAGATAGATGATTAATGAGGTGTGTGAAGTTTGCATCACAGAGATACAGGCGCACAGCTTAATATAGCTGGCATAGCATTAAGGTAGAAAAAAATAAAATACTGTAGAGACAAGGCGAGGTGCTGTGGAAAGAAATCAGTCCTCAGGAATGTCATGATACTGAGTCTTTCAGCACAGATGTTTCATGCACTTGTTAAAAGCCCCCCCCCAAAAAAAAAGTTAGTTAATGATGTTAAGCTACAGCTCAGGGGTTTTCTCAAGAATCCTCCCAAAACTTATTTAGGCACATCAAGAAGTGCAAAAAAAAAAAAAAAGAGCACAAATAAACCAGCTCTTGTAATCTACTCTTCACTACAATTATAGATCACTATTGCATAAAGCAGCTGTTCACATTTGTCCTGGGAGACAAGTATCATATAATAAATGTAATTTCTGTCAGCACAAATGTTATTATCACGTGTGTCCAGACTTGAATGTATTATAGCCTACAGCTAGAACATCACAAAAAAACAAACCAAACTAATAAAAATAAAAACTCCTCACAAGTGCTTACCTTTCTGTCTGGGTCCAAACTTTTTTTTTCTTTTTCAAGCCAAACTGTTCCAAGGTATGTTTTTTACAACACCAGACGTCTGTCCATGTACGTGAGAGCTTTTAAACCATTTCAACGTATAATTAATAAACGCCGAGGGAGAAATCCGACCGCTCTGTGCTCCGTCACACTGACTCACTGGCTCCTAACGGATCCTGCGCGTGCCGATTTAACTCATGCGCTCGCGCTGCTGGATCGAGACATAACTGGAGAGCGCGCGCGTGGCCAATTACCAAAGGGTGGAGAGAGAGAGAGAGAGAGCGCGCGCGCGAGAGAGAGAGAGAGAGAGAGAGAGAATCTAGGTGCTGTAAATCATATAGGTTTTAATGAACTGAATTAGCAATTAACTGTATAATATTGTTAAAAATATATAATATTCTCTACAGAGGTACAGTATGGGAATGTGAACTGAAAGATCTAGGTTTTTGCTATATCACGGTGCTACCCGCATAACTTTCATCTTTAAGCTTCAGGGTCTGCTTACTACTCAGTATATCTCAGTCAGTTGTCACATTTGACCTTCATGCTTTTCTTTGCACATTCATGACTATTTTCACTGTTTTCATATATACAACAAAGGTTTCACTGCATTTCAGTTCATTTAACTTAATAATAATAATAATAATAATAATAATACTACTACTTGTGACAGGACTGTGCCCCAGTTAACCAAAAGCAAGGCAAGGACTATAAAGACATGGTTTAATTAGTTTGGTGTGGAGGAACTTGACTGGCCCGCACAGAGCCCTGACCTCAACCCCATCGAGAACCTTTGGGATGAACTGAAATGGAGATTGTGAGCCTTCTCGTCCAAAATCTCTGCCTGACCTGAGAAATGCTCTACAGAATGAATGGGCACGAATTCCCACAGAAATACTCCAAAATCATCCAAGAAGAGTGGAAGCTGCAAAGAGGAACCAACTCCATATTGAAGTATACTGTACAGTATGTATTTGGATACAATGTCATTGCAGGTTTGGCCAAATACTTTTGTCCATGTAGGTTACTGTACTGTATATGGCGGCACGGTGACTTCATCGTCTTGCACCTCCAGGGTGCAGGTTTGATTCCCGCCTTGGGTCTGTGTGCATGAAGGTTATGTTCTCCCTGTGCTTGGTGGGTTTCCTCCGGGTACTTCGGTTTCCTCTAACATGCCAAAGACATGCAGATTTAGCTAATTGGCATTCCCAAATTGCCTGTAGTATTTGAATGAGTGTGCCTGTGAGACGTGTGATGGATTGGCAACCTGTGGGTGTACCCTGGCTCATGCCTCAAGTCTCATGGGATAGGTTCCAGGCCACCATGACCCTGTACTGGATAAGCGGTATTCAAAATTTATGTATTTGTTTATACCCTATATACCCTTTGTCTGCTATATTTACTGTAAGATAAACTGTGTGCAGTAACATCTACAAACCTGTCTTTTTGTTATTGTCTTCATTGCTACTGGATGTCTGGAATTTACTATACGTGCCATATACTTACCATTCAATGTTCAAGATCAGAGTTTGTATGCATAAACTACAAACTATTAGTAGGACTTCTAAAACCAAACAGTATCAACAACAACCAGTGTTGTCTCTCAGCAGGCCAAGTGAACTTTCAACCTCATAGCATACAGATATACCAGCAACTGATTTATGGTCATACTATCTGATATCACTCAAATGATGATGGGTTCCACTCAAGGATGGAGTCTGGTTCCTCTCAAGGTTTCTTCCTTGCCACCTTCGCCCCCAGCTTGCTCATCAGGGTTAAATTGTTAGTTATATTGATACTCTTTACTTTTTTCTGTAAATATTATAATTTATTTCCATGCATTTTCAATTGTGTAAAGCTGCTTTACCAATTACCATTGTTAAAAGTGCTATACAAATATCATTGAATTGATTTGAATTAAAACCCGGTTTTAATCTTCAATCAATGCCTCTATCTGTGTGTGAGTTTTACATTTTCATCCCAGTTTTGCATAGGTTTTTTCTGAGTTCTCTGGTTTCTTGTCCAAAAAAATGCATGTACCTGTATGCAGCCCGCCAATGCAATATTGCCCCTAAATGTGTACAGTATATGATCGTGTGTGCATGGTGCTCTATGATGGACTGGTGGTTTATCACATACCAGGTTAGGCTCTGAATCAATCCACTGTGAACAAGAATGAAACTTAAACTGCTCATTCGCCTCAAGGTAGTGTATACCGAAACGCTTTTCTGCCTTCCAAGCCTGAAAAGAATGGACATTTTGATTTACTGTAGCCAGTCTGAACCTTTTCCTCTGAGCTCCCTCGACAACAAGGGGTTTCAGATGGCAGAGCTTTTACCCACTGGACGTTTTTGGAGTTTTGCATTATTATGTCCAAAATTAATAAATACACTTTCTAAAGGTTCAATTTTTGAAATACTTTAAACTAGTCTGCATGGTGCAAATGAGATTGCATTTTACCCCGGTCTGACCGTGTATCTGTATGATTTTGCGCTGTCGCCACATGATTAAGTGATTTGATAATTGCTTGAATGAGCATGTGGCCACTATATGTACAGTATATGCTACCATGGTATACTTTTAGTGCTACGTAAAGGAGTTTTATGTGATCATAGACATAAACATTTAAATGTAATATCAATCAAAATTCATGAGACCAATTGAGACCAGGAATAGTTTACTGGGACCAATAACAATGTCTGTTTATGGGCCAATTTAAGTCATGCCTAATATGGTATACATGTCAGGTCCAAAACCACATGTGATCATAGTGACTAGTACCAGGGAAGGACTACACCACTATACGGTTTGGATGTAACTTCATTCATTTACAGACTCAGACCTACACAAGTCAATTATTTGCAAGTTTTTACACAAAACAAAATCAAACCTGTACAGCATCAATAAGACGGACACTGTTAGTGGTTGTGGTAGTCATTAATGAGTGTAAGAATAATGAGTAAAAGTTTAAACCTACGGCAATAAAAATCCCTAGTGTTGAATTAACTCTGCTAATGTTGGACTCTAGTGAACTCGTAAGAATTCCTGCAACATCAAGGATTATACTGCATATACACAAAGCCCAGATGAATGTCGGTTCAATCATCAGGCTCTGTGATGACATTAAGTCTGTACAATGGGTTATATTGGGCTTTATGAAGGATGGTACAGCCATAAAATTCCCCTGAGGTCTTACAAATGCTACAGTACAATTCAGTCATTGTCTGAGAACAGTGCAATGTGCATAGTGCAGTCAAACAAAGTCTTGGTGTACAAGAGAGATATTCTGCTTTCCGAGCTGTAGATTGTAATGTGGGAGTGCATTAGACAGGTCAAGAATGAAAATTCAATTGAAAAAACAAAATATAAATTCTCTGAAAAGAAAATATGACTCAATGGAGAATTTCCATGTAGGAACAACTGAAAAAAGTTCTTTCAAAGTAAACCTTAAGACCAAAAGGGACAGCTTGGAAACTATGATTAAAGCACATGATTATATGTTTGCGTGTGTGTGTGTGTGTGTGTGTGTGTGTGTCCATTTAAAAAAATGAACCACTGCACTTTAACCTACATTTCACATGAATTTCACCCTAAGACACATTTAACTTAACATACTGACATGAATAGTGAATGCTCACAAAGTAATAACTGTTTTTATACACTGCTGAAATGTACTAAATGAAACAATATGTCTTTAAAAACATAGACTACCGTTCAAAAGTTTTAGAACACTTTCTAACTCCATGATGGTTCCTGATTTTTATTTCTTTCTACATTGTAAAG
>JAQMYJ010000038.1:9981287-9991761 GCA_030014305.1 Clarias laeviceps
GAATGTAGAAAATAAATCACTAAACAAAAAAAAAGAAATTTGCAAGTGTTCTAAAACTTTTGAACGGTAGTGTAGGTGTCTCTATGCCTGCATTTAAGCTGGTAGGAAAATTGGGTTTGATTTTATTTATAACCATTTCCTTGTTTAAACACAGAACCTAATTCATTCCAAACCTGAGCACGTTAGCATTCATACATTACGTACATCGTTGAAACACGCAAGCCTGATCATGACATGGACATTACAAATATTCCAGACTGCTCTTAAAAAACATGGCTCTCTGCGTGGGACAGAAAACCGCTGTGAAGGGCGTAGCACAGTGAAGAGTACGATCACTAAGTCAGCAGGGTGTGTGCGTGTGTGTGTGGAGTGGAACGAACCATGTGTTTGTGTGTGTGTCAGACTGAGAGATGACCTGGCTTGGGTGTTGCTAGTGTGATGTGACTGGGCATTTTCTTCACACAGAGCAAAGGTGGGGACTTCTCATGTAGACGAATCGTGCACTTGAGTGCAATATTTCCCAATTTATAATGTAAAACTCAAAACCAGATGGAGTTCTTTTTTTCTTTTCATACTTCTATGCAGCATAGTATTCCTATGTTTTTTTGACAGAAATGTTAATGCTTTGAGACCAGTCACCTGTTATTTCTGCTATTGCAATAGTTTAAAGACAGATTTATTTTTTAGATGTGAAGCATCTGATGGAAATCACTGTATCTCCCTGACCCATGGTTAGCAGGTGGAAGATTCTCGAAAAATCTCCACAAGAGCTATTACTCAAACGCTATGTGTATGTGTTATTGGTGAAAGCCAGGAAAATGCACCTGCAGTATCTGATTAATGTACGTATTATACTGTATGTATCCAAATGCATGTTACATTGGACTTAAAAAAATATATATATATTCAACTGTATTTTAACAGATTCTCAATATTCATGTAGTCAGAGCAGCTGTCAAACCAAACAATTAACTCGCTCACACGTTTGTTTCTATAAATAATAATAATAATAATAATGGTAACTTAATTAAGGGCAAATCAAGGTCTTTGCAAGTAAAAAAAAAAAGAAAAAAGAAAAAAAAAAAGTTTCACCAGTTATTTCCATCTACTTTGTGGAAGACTGGAACTGAATAAATGAACCTTACATGAACTGTATTGGGTATGAAAGTGTGCATGGCTCACTATATTAGTACTTTGACTGTAATTGAATCATGGTAATTCACTTTTATTTAAATTATTTCTTTTTGATCATCATTACCGAATTTAGTTAAAGCCAGTGTCAACTGCAAATAAATAAGATTTGAGCCTGGGGGCTTATTGGCTTAGCGGGACAACAAGCACATTCAAGGCTTGGGATTCGAATCTCACCTCCAGCCTGTCTGAATGGAGGTTGCATGTTCTGTTTCTGTGCTTTATGCATGTCTGATTTACCTCATAATGTGTTGTAAACTGATTGGGGTTTTCAAATTTTTTTGTAACATAAGTGGATGTGTGTGCCTGTGCGCTATCCAGTGTGTCCCCTGTCTTGTACAATGATCTCCCTGGTATAGGCTCCAGGCCCCAGGCAACCCTACAGAGGATGAACACAAATAAATTAAAGTTCAGTCCTCCATAAAAATGAAGCATTAACACCTACTTCTACATTCACAAAATCATTTTCTCAGGCTACGTTCACAATACCAGTGTAAAGTGATTGAATGTGACACAGATCTGAATTTCTTATGGCTTTTTAACACACAAATCTCATGTTTTCATATTGGATCTGAGTCACTTTCGTATGTGGTTGTAGCTCAGGTACATATCTGATATCCTGTCATGAAGCTTAAATGAGAACGGGCAGATTAGAATAAATGTTTCGCCTCTGAGCATGCGTGAGGCACTCGCTGACGTCAATCAGCACCGGCAGTGCTGGGATTTTATAGAAGTGCTTGCAATCACTAATAAAACAGCTAAACGAGGCATCTGGTTCTTCCTTTTTCAGGACCACAACAAACACATCCAGTTAACTGCTTGCCATCCTTCAGAGCAAAAGCCCAGGAATACTGTATTTTTGCTGAAATCACATCCACTGTTTGAAATGAACATGTGCTTGCACAAACTCATGACATGTTTTATCCCAGATGGTGCGAGCAAAGACGTATCCATGTGCACATGTCTGCTCCACTTCGTCATGCCTGCAAATCTGATCTGACCACAAAATCAGACCTGAGTAATCTGGCTTGTAATGTGAATGCAGTCGAAGACAAACATTCTAGGCCCAAGTTAGCAGCTGACAATACTTTAAAGAAACCAGTCTGACAGCTAATAAACATACAGTAGCAAGCTAAACCCCTGATAGAATTTGGCTAAGATACACTATGTGGTCATAAGTATTTGGACAAACATGTTAATTATTGAATTGAGGTCTTTCAATCAGGCTCCTTATCCCCAGTGAAGGGAAATCTTAATGCTTCAGCGTACCAAGACATCTTGGACAATGTTACGCTTCCAACTTTGTGTCAACAGTTTGGGGAAGCCCTTTTCTATTCCAACATGACTGTGCCCCAGTGCACAGAGCAAGGACTATGAAGGTTTGATGAGCACCTTTGGGATGAACTGGAACAGAGATTGTGAGCCAGGTCTTCTCGTCCAACATCACTGCCTGATCTGAGAAATGCTCTACAGAATGAATGGGCACAAATTCCCACAGAGACACTCCAAAATCTTGGTGACATACTTCCAAGAATAGTGGCAGCTGTTATAGCTGCAAAAGAAGGACCAACTCCATATGAAAGTATATGTATTTGGATACAATGTCATCACAGGTTCGGCCAAATACAGTACTTTTGTCCATATAGTGTTGCTAGCCGTATGATGTTTCTTTATAATGTTCATTCACTATTGATAACAAAGGTAATGTCTACATTAACAAAGCTCACTGGGCATGTTGACATAAATATTCAGTCATCATATATTTAATAGTTCTTAGATTAGTTGATTCAACTGTTCTGTAAACATACAGTATAATAAATCCTTTTTAAATAAGTACTCGAGTAGATTTTCACCAGATGACATACCTGAGTAATGTCTTTAATAATTTAAGTTAATTACTACTAGACTAGCAGTACTTTCACTTAAGTCAGTAAATTCACCCTTGAGAATTAAACCAAACTTGGAAATTTAATGAATGTCCAGCTCATTTCAGTGTTTATTATTATTTTGGGTTTTGTCAGCCAAATTGTGCAACCATGCTGCATGTTTTTGTCTAAAGCCATGGTGCCCTTTGGAAGAAATCTGTGAGTAATTTCTGAGTTATCTAACAGCAATCTTGTATTGAGTGCCTTTAGCTCTAAAAACAACACCAAGGGAATACTTGCACCCCTATGTCTCTTACAGAACAGCATATTAGCACTAAGGGAGCTTGGCCGATTAAACAATCATACTATTAGTGCACAGTAAGAGCCAGGACTTTTTTCTAAGCACTCCTAAATTGCTGCATTATCATCATCAATAATTAGGATCAAATCGATGATAAGGTTGTGCCCACTCAGATCGCTTTTTTGGTGCTTATGGTTATATCAGACTTGATGGTCCTTTGAGAGTTTGGGTATGTATGAGGCAATGTGCCACCCAGAAACAGCCACACAAACTCACTGGAAATATTTACTCACTGATTAAAACCATTCAGAATTATTGTAAGCAAAGGAATGCTTACGATACAGTGTTATAAACAAGATAAATAATTCAACATGTGATTCAGATTTCTATCAATCCAAAAAGATTGCATGGGTTTAATTTTCATTTAAGATTAGCTTGAATCTCACCCTACTTTAGTGATCAGGCAAGATAAACCACGAGATCATATTTTTCTTGATATTCTTAATGACGTCTTAAGTCCTGTCTTTGGAGTGCCACCTGACCAACTCTCCTCACTTTTATTCTTAAGGAGGTAGGGTACAATACTACAGTTTTCTGTATGTTTTACTGTATTTTTTTTTACGTAGCTGCCCAATAGCGTAGTTATAGTTTAGGTTTATTATTTTGGTATACAGTGTGCTTGTCCTTAAATAAATCTGGACTACCAAGAGGTTCAGCTGAATACAGATATGTTAATGAAATATAGTTTGTTGGGGTTCTCCGCCCCAGGAGATCGAAATGCCAACCATGGCCAGAAGTCCTAGGGAGTAAAATTGGCTGGATGGGGTGGAGTACTCTCACATAGTTAGTTGTGGTAGACTCACACCCACATCAGTCATAGCAGCACTAGTAAATTATGTACCCATGCATAACATTGCATGAGCAGCAGTTCATAATGATGCGACTGGCTGGAACATGCTGGAGGATGCACATGACCACCAAACCTGACAGTTAACAGAGGTTTAAAATAATGTGGGAAATCACAGTGACTTAATCAGAGAAAATCAGGGGGGGAAAATATACTGTATGTGCTCTTTAAAATATTTATTTCTGCATTTTTAAAATATGGTTACTATTCTTAATATAGTTAATATTATATAATATGACATTATTAGCTTCAGCAAAATTAAAATGTTTACATGTTGTCAGGAAAAACTAAATAAATAGGAAATATTTACTGTATATATTAGGGATTCTTAAAGTTGAGGTCTCAATTTTGGCCCAAACCTGATGTCGCCAGAATTTAGTCACAGTGGATTTTTTCCACATCTGCATACAGATACAGATCTGTAGAAATTGGGGCAGCTCTGGCCACAAGTCATGTGGAGTGTGCTGTGGTGTCTGGGGGTGTGCTGTGGTGTCTGGCACAGGGACTTTGAGATCTGGGGAATTTGGAGGCCAGATGAACATCTTTGAACTCGTTCCTTGCTAAGCAGCAGGCTGTGCTGCACTGGATTTTCTGATATATGTCTATTATGGCCACCATTGACTTTTCATGCATAGGCATTTGTGTTTGATCAGACAAGACGAACTGGCCTGTGGTTCCCATGGGCATAGATGAGCCTAGGTGCCCATGATCTTGTAACAAGTGTACATAATTAATAACCAATGTAATTAAATTTGCCTGACAGTGGTGTTAATGTTGTATCTAATCAGTGTAGTTAAATCTCAAAACTGCATCTGAACAAACAATGGAACAATGTCCTATGGACAAATGAGACCAAAGTGGAGTTGTTTGGCCTTAATGTCCAGTGCCATGAGAGTAGAAACACTTCAAACCCGCTGTCAGCTCGGGGTTAGAGGGGTGATGACTGGGGATTGTTTTGCAGCCACAAGACCTGGGCACCTTGCAGTCATTGAGTTGAACTCCTCTGTATACAGTATTCCAGAGGCAAATATGAGGCCATCTGTCCAACAGCTAAAACTTGGTCGAAATTGTGTCATGCAACAGGACAATGTTTCGAAGCACAGCAGTAAGTCTACATCAGAATGGCTACATCAGAAGGTTTTGGAATGGCCTAGTTAAAGTCCAGACCCCAACCAAACTGAAATGCTGTGGCGAGACCTGAAGAGAGCAGTGCTTATGCAAATGCCCAAAAACCTCAATGAGCAATGTCAAAGAAGAATGGGCCAAAATTCATCCAGCACAATGTGAGAGACTGATAAAGTCATACAAGAAATGATTATTTGAAGTTATTCTCGCTAAAGGTGTATCTACATGATATTGAATTATGGGGTACTTAGTATTACCCACATGGTTTTCTTCCTTTTGGATTTATTTTTGTTAAATAAATAATGTCACGGGGAAAAAAGTTCTTTGTTGTTGTTTGTCTGAGGTTGTGCAGTATTTGCCTAATATCTGCTACGATCAGATGGTTTTTATTACATAAAAACACATAGAATTAAAAAGGGGGTACTAACTTTTGAACATGGCTGTATGTTATATGTGATATAATATTCGTTTCACAAAATCACAGTGTCTGAAGTAAGTCAGTACTCAAGGTCGATACTAATTTGTCCTTGTTTTGGGGTCGCAGTGAGGCGGCAGTACCTGTTCCAAGTGGATTCAATGTTACACCGCCAGGAAATTCTGAACTTCTCACCATTATGGTAATGAGCAGGATGGTTCACTTCTCTCCCTTCACCCCACCTAATTTTGCCCAATTTGGTCAACCGCCCACTGGAACACACCAGCCAGTTGGCACTCACCAGCCGGCTCTTCCATATCATGCAGTATAAGGTCAAAACACTTCATCATAGCCTTTCCCTGAATGTACTGTATGCATAAAGAAAAATCTTTGGGCTTAAATTGTGCTTTTGCCAGAAGAAACTTAATACTTATTTATTTGTGTTTTACATAGTCATGGGTTTGAGATGGCGGTAATTAATGCATGGTGAAATACTGTCAATCACATTAATTATATAATTAAAGACATGAAAACTAATACCATTGTATAGGACATATAAAACATTAAAACTGAGAATAAGCTGCTCTGGAAAATGAGAGTGTGTATGCAATGCAAGTGTGTTTTATAACCTGTCGTGCTTGGAATGTGTTAAGAGAAGATTACGGTGTGTGTGCCATTGTGGGTGTGTGTGACCAGACTAGAGGGTCATCTCGCAGTATGGACAAATGGGAGACATAACAAATTGCCATAATGTCAGTAATGATATAGTAGTAGTGATATCTCTCCTCTGACTCTGTCTCTCACCATCTGTCTTTCACATATCCTTTGATGTCTTTGCTGAAAATCCTGACACTTGCATCACAACTTTTTAAAATGTTAAATATGATTCCTAAAAACATTTTTTTATGAAAAAAAATATGTCATAATAACATGGAATTTTGATCAAAGCATTAAAACAAAGTTCATGCTCTGGCCTGGTTTTCCCCTTGGCTGTATTCTTTTATTCCTAAGCGAGGCATGTTTGGATAGCGTGTATCCAGCACCAAGCCATTAACAAGCCACTGTTTGCATTCTCAGATACTTTTGGGTCATTCTTCAGGCCGTGCTATCTGAAACCATGAGTAAATTACCAGCAAATAAACAGTCTACATAGTCCTATTCTACAGTAAATAAACACACCAGGAAGGAATCATTAAGTCGCAATTGCATTGAAAACACAAAAACATCGAAAAATAAAGATTTGCCCCAATTTGTCCGGGTTTTATTTACACCAACAGTTTTTTCACCATTGGCAAGCGTCTGTGCATAGGATTATTTGTTTGTTTCTGCCAAGTCTTCACAGCTGGACCCTTTAATGTTGTTGAAGCACTTGTGGACCTGTGATCGGGATTAAAAAACATATGAGCTCAAGCATGCATGTACAGGCATGCACGCACACACGCACACACGGTTTTAAAGAGAATCCAACTGTCACATAGAAATATGTGGATTTTTCATCACTTCAGGCTATTCTTCTTGATAAACAACTCAAACTGGCAGTGTCTGAGGTGGGTGTGTGGGTTTATATCCGTCTGTGTCATCTCCTTAATCATAAGAATGCAGGTCAAGTTGATGTTTTGTTCAAAATGATGCTTTTTGAAAAGCTAAAATGTGCCAAAGGGTGTTATTTTGGTTTCTCAGGTTACGGTCATGACCATACGTACACCAGCAGTCATTTGGTGTGTGAATGTGAGTGTGTGGCGCAAGAATGTGTTATGAATATACTTCCATATGATGCGTTCATTCAATCGTCTCCAATAATCATTTTATCCTGGTCGGAGTCATGATGGATCTGGAGCTTGTTCTGGGACTACCGTGCTTGAGCCACATGTGCACCTCGGATCAATCCGACAATTGACATGTTTATGGCAAGTGGTAAGGGATTTGCAGAGGAAACACATACACATATGGATAGAACATGGCAAACTGTTCGCAGACAGTAAATAGGCAGTTTGAGTTTTTTTATGCTGTTTATCCTGCTATAAAGGGACATTTTCTACATCTTTTATACAGACATGATTTCTGCTAAACATCTGCATTTTTATTCAAATTCCACATCCAGAGCGCAGCCACTACATTTCATTGATCTGATACATGATGACTAAAGTACAAAGAGATGTCATATTGCTTTATGATAAACAGACATAAGTAGAACTAGATGTGCTGTTCTGCAGGAATCAGCATTATTTTTGTCTCCACTAAGAGATTTTAAAATGATTTAATACAAATTATATAGTATAAGGCAATAGAATAATACAAATAGAGCTATTATTAACTTAATAAAATTTTATGAGGGGCGTGGCGGAACCAGAGCCTGGGATGAAAAAAATACACTACGACTGCTGCTACTACTACTACTACTACTACTACTAATAATAATAATAATAATAATAATAATAAAACGGTTGAACTGAAAAATAATGCATACATTTATTATTTTTTTTGAGCATTTTATAGAATGCTCAAATTGCACATGTTGGTAGAATAACTCTTCCTCTATGCAAAGGTACTCCTCAACATTTTCTCCAGCACAAGCGATGCTTTGTTCAACCCAACTCTCAAATCCTCTGTCAGAATCCCCTTTGTTGCAGTTGATGGTCTCCCACTGCGCTAGGGAATGTTTATTGAGATTACGCCACTTCCAAGAGCAATATACACAGACGGATGAAGAAGTTTAAAGAAGGGGAAACCAGCATTGAAGTCAAACCATGCAGTGGGAGACCATCAACTGCGTCAAAGGGGATTTTCAAAGAGTATTCGAGAGTTGGGTTCAACAATGGCATGAATGCATCACTTGTGATCGAGACTATGAAGAGTGGCACTTTTGTATAGAGGAAGAGTTACTCTACCAACATGTGAAATTTGAATGACCTATAGAAGTTAAGAAAATGTTAAGAAAATGACTTTTACAATACCTTTGGTCCAGCCCTTATAATAGTACTTCTACTACTAATAATACCAGTAATAATAATCTCCAAGATCCCTGGGATAGGCTTCAGGCCCCATGACACTACACAGGTATAAGCAGTATAGATAATGCATGGATGGATAATACTATTACTACTAATATAAGTAATAATATAATTTTCATTAAACAATTTCTCATGTTTTCATTCTTGATCATTTCTTCCATTTTTTTTATATTATTACTGATTAGGTTCTAAATGATTTGCTCAGAAACAAATAATCAAGGAAATAAAATATAAAAGCAAGACAGAATGTGATTTTTATTAATGTTATTTTTGACGCTTCAAAAATCTAACTTGAATAGAAAAAGTTAAAGGAGTAACAGGTTGATAAAACCACCATGTTAAAGAGAATCTCAAATATATTGTGTGATTTAAACATAGTAAAATAAATCAAATATTTCTTTATGGTGTTATTTTCTATTGCAATTATATAATATGCTCAGTGTGAATTTAAAAACTTTGCAATATAACATTGAACTGGGAAAAAAAATCTTATCACATATCATAAAGCACAGATTTTTCTTTCTTTACCAGTAAAGTAAAGTACCTAGCAAAGAGTAAATGGGCCGAGTGCAGACCTACCGCTCCACAATTACCCACAATTACTGCCGAAATAATCAGACATGCCTCCAGTGACTGAGCGTCTACACAGGCTTGCAGCTTTCAGAATGTCCTGCCAATATCAATAGGATCATTCAGACGATATAACAGTGCATGAGGGGGCAGAATGAAAGGGACAAAAGTGGGAGCAGAGAGAAAGGTCTGTGGAGCGAGAAATGCAGAAAGCTGGGACGAATGAAATGTGATTATGTGGCTTTGAGCTAGAGGCTATGTTTAGGGAATCATTTAGGAGAAAATCTGCTCAGATGGTAATGCCAGCCAGCTGCACTGCTGATTGTGTTTCTGTAATAATAGATGGACAGTGTGTGCATGTGTTTAAGGAGGAAAAGAAAAAGGTGTGTATGTAGGAAGGTTGTGCACCAGGTGTTATGTGCCTGAGCCCAAAACTAAATCATATCATAAGCCAAAGGTGGAGACACTGCAATAGTACCGAGAGTGCAGAAATGTTTCCAGGGCTTGTCTACACTTCCTTTTATGTACTATATACAGTACAGTACTAAGTGCCAGCTATTTTATGACATCACTAAAAAAAGATCTAACTTTACAAACTTTACATGCAGTAAGAAGGGACCTTTTGAAAGTACTCTCATTAGAATATAGCCTTATCCTAAATATTAGAGTGCAGTCATACTTCACCTTCCGTTTGCACCTCATGGTCATCATTCTCACCTGTATCTCATTTGTCTCACTAGCATACTGCTGTTATGCAACGCCCATCATACATACTATGCCTGTGGTGTTAATATTTCTCTGACATCATGCATGTGTTTTTCATTTCTAATCACTGGTTCTCAGATTCCTTGGTTTTGCCACGGTTGCTTAGAGTTCTTATGATGTCTGATTTTACCCTCAAGAGACCCAACTGTGGACTTTGACTTTAGACACCCAATAAATAAATAATAAAATAGAGTTTCAGCCATGTTTCGAACTAGGACTATGATTGGAATGTTGATGGAAAAGACATTCACCACAAAACTTTATTCCATATAAGTTCATTGTTCAGTTTATCAGGCTGGACAATGTCCAGTCAGTCAATCACGT
>JAQMYJ010000038.1:9991861-10012653 GCA_030014305.1 Clarias laeviceps
ATATATATATATATATATACACATACCCAGTAGATAGATAGATGCCAAGATCTTTAATTAGTCTACAGATGAGGAAAAAATCTGATTGTAATCTCAGTGCTTTTGAGTGTGGCAGGGTTGTTAGTCCCAGACAGCCTGTTTCGAGTATTTCAGAAACTTTTGACCTCTTGGAATTTTTAAAGCACTGTAGTCTCTAGAGTTTATACGGAGCGGTAGGAAAAACTAAACCATGCAGTGAGCAGCCGTTTTTGTGAGCAGAAACACCTTGTTAATGAGACAGATCAGAAGAGATTGGATTAGACTCATTCATACCCACAGGAAGGCAGCAATAACTTAAATATCTGCTTCTTACAACTGCGGTGAGCCAAAAAAAAAAAAAAAAAAAAATTTGTACAAAAGAATGTACAACAGAATGTAAAAAAGTAAAAAAAAAACTTGGGGCAGATGCGGTACATCAAAAGACTTTATTGGTTTCCACTTCTGTCAGCCAAGAACAGCAGTCTGAGGCTACAGTGGACATGGGCTCATCAAAACCAGCCAGACGAGGGTTGGAAAACGACCATAATTTTTTCCAGTCTTTACCTATACAGGTTTGAGGACTACTGTTTATATTGAAGTGTATACTCTCTGGCCAAAAAAAAAAAAAATCTACACAAACATTTCGTGCACTTAACAATTGGCTGCCTTTAGATTTGATTATGGCTCAAAATGTGGCAGCCAATTCATTCATTCTTCTTAATGCTGCCAGAAGCACACTTTCACAATCTGAGTCCTGGAATGTAGCTATTCAATGAAGGCAGAAACAATGAATGAAATAGATGTGCTGCCCTGGTCATTTAGTGCATTCAGGTGATCAGCTGACTTCACGTGCAGAGGCTTGTATAGTGGGCACTATGCATGATGGGTTCGCTTCTTTCCCTGATGCACCATCACTCTGAAACTGGATAAATCTGGACTCATCAGACCACATTGCTCTGAAGTCTAATCTATATGCTATCTAGTAAACTGAAGCCTTTTTTTATTAAATCAACTTCACCGATTCGATGAACCCTTAAAACATCATTAATGGACTGCTATGTTTAACAATGAAAGCAAGAGCATGTACGTACACACAGTGTGACAAGAATTCACAGGATTGGGTTTAAAAAGGTATGTAATCTTAAAACTAAATTACTTGTTAGTGTGATTCATGTTTTTAAATGATCACATTCTTCTGAGTTGTTGACGGTTCAATCCTATCCTTCCTGGTTTTAATAATGTGTTGGAGAGTTATTAACCCAGTTACGGTCATTTCAGCAATCTCTTTAGTATTTTCCTTTTCAACTGTTCTCTGTGTTGCAGTCTGAGGAGACGATTTTCCCCCCACAGGCTATTCGGGCGCTCAACCAGAACACCACATAGGACTCAACTGATTGGACTTGCTTTGTTTCCTTCACACCTGTGTTGGAGCACATCACACTACTTACCACATTGCACATTTGCACATGACACATATGTTGCACTTTGCTGGTTCTTATTTACACATGAATGAGGACCAACTTTGCACTTTAAAATATGGGCAATACCACTGCTGCTGTCACACACATTATCTCATTTCACACTCCAATGCTTCACTTATATGCATGCTGTCATACCTACATGCCATATATCACATTCTATATAATTTACACATTTTATACTTTTACATTACACATTTTATATCCTTCTATTTTTTATAGTTCCCTGTATATCAGTATGTTTATATACATAATTCTTTATATATCATCTACCTCATTCCTTTTTACAGTCCTTACACTGGCTTCCTGTAACATTTAGGATAGATTTTAAAGTACTTTTACTCGTTTATAAATTATTCAATGGCCTAGGACCTAAATACATTGCAGATATGCTCACTGAATATAAACCTAGCAGACCTCTCAGATCGTTAGGATCGAGTCAGTTAGAAATACCAAGGGTTCACACAAAACAAGGGGAGTCCGCTTTTAGCTATTGTATGCTGCCCGCAGTTGGAACCAGCTTTCAGAAGAGATCAGATGTGCTAAAACATTACTCACATTTAAATCTAGACTTAAAACACATCTGTTTAGCTGTGCATTTATTGAATGAGCACTGTATTTTGTGTTTTTTATATTTTTAACTGTTTTATTTTGATTCTAAATCAAAATTTAAGTAGTTTTAAAAGTGTGACTACAAACTATTTAAATTTTAAATAATTTAAAAAGTTTTATTATTATTATTTTCTATGATTATTTTCTTCTCTTTTATGTAAAGCACTTTGAATTACCATTGTGTATGAAATGTGCTATACAGATAACCTTGCCTTGCCTTGGTCACAAACATCTTTTCTTTCTGCAGACACATCTAAAATGGCAACCTTTTTTTTGCCTATGTACTGTATACATATAAAAGCAGTCTGCCTGTGTAGTCTGGTTGTTTGGTGTGTGTTAAGTATTTTACTTACTGTAAATGCAATTTTTAAAATTTTACTATTTATAATATTAATGTTAAATAAATAAACATTTGTACGATATACACTTTTAAAAGCAAAGTATCCCAGTCACACTGATACATTTCGTACACACCTTCAATATAGCAACAATAAAACTTATTTTAGAATTAAAAAGCTAAAATGCAAAATTTTCAGCCATTGTTTCTTCCCTTTCCATCTACCGACCCCCAATCTAACTAACATCCACAAATTCAAATCACAGGGACTGAAAAGTGCTTTACAGCAGAAGAACAGGTCCAGTCTCCATCTTTAGATTTGTGTGGTTAAAATCAACAAAGTCAAGTGAAAACATACACTACTTTACTATATTTTATCATTTCTAGAAGTTATTTTCTTCTCCAGTGAAATAGGTTCACTAAAGGTCAAGGGGAGCTCAGTGGTTAAAGCATTGGACTACGGTTCGGAAGGTCCCAGCTTCAAACCCCATGACCACAAAGTTGCCACTGTTGGGCCATTGAGCAAGACCTTTAACCCTCAACTGCTCAGATGTATAATGAGGGAAAAAATGTTACTGAGTGTTTGCCTAATGTCATTAATGTCAATGTAAAGAGATGATGGGTAAAAGTAACCCAAGCCATATGAATGACATGAGTATGATCCAAGTAATTTTAGTTCCTAGAGAAAAAGCAGGAATAGTGTGATTAGCCTTCAGAAAAATGTACAAAAATGTGTGTGTGAAATCCTACAACTGTGTATTTCAGTTCCATTGTTGCATTGTGTATAAGTATGTGTATTTCATGTTATACCAGACGCATCTAATTAAACAGGGTGAGATCACAGGGTTCATTAAAGTGTGTCACTATCTTTACTATTTTTTTTTTTTTTTATATGTGACTATTGTGTGCTTTACACAACACAGTGTCCTTGGATGGCCCAGATCCTCAAAGCTAGCCAGTGTAATGCGTGAGTAGAGGGAAATGACAGAGCTGTGAAACTGTTGACATTTTTGACCTTCCTTGTTCCATGACATCTCCCTGACATCAGAGTAAAGTGCCAGTCTCTCACTGCTGGAATCCAGATGAGAGGGTTGAATTTGAACATTAGCTGGGTGTTTTCTCTTCCTCCCATCCTTCCCCATGATCTTTCCCTCTCTGTGTGTTCTTATGTTACATTTCCTCCAACTCTTTCCTCGCTGTGTTTTTTAAAGCATTGTCTCTTTTGGCCTCAGATACCAAGAGATTCAATGAAGACCTTGGTAAGTCTAAAGTGTAATGTCCTGCTCGAGATGATTTATGTGAAATGATATGAAATTAATAAAATAATAGCAAATTATTTAAAAGCAAAAAGGAATCATACAATACAGTAAGTACCAAGCATACAAAATAGTTCCATTCTGTGAGCTCGTTTGTTAGTTTAATTTGTTTATAAGTCCAACAAACATTGGTAATGTTCTGTACACAATTGGCTATACTCCGTATATTACAGTATAATGTCCTTTCAAATCATGCCAATGGTTGATCAATTTATGTTAAAAGAACAAGTAATGTCTGCCATTTTTTCACCTTACTCTATTCTCTCAATTATTTTCACTTATTTTCTCCATCGTTATTGCTTGGCGCAATAGGGTCCGGGTTTGATTCTCGGCCTGGCTCGATTCCCATCTCTGTGTGCATGAAGTTTGCATGTTCTCCCTGTGCTTGGTGGGTTTCCTCCGGGTACTCATGGTTTCCTCCCACAGTCCAAAGACATGTAGATTAGGCTAATTGGCATTCCCAAATTGCCCGTAGTGTGTGTGTGTGCCCTGCGATGGATTGGCACCCTGTCCAGAATGTACACTGCCTCATGCCCCAAGTCTCCTGGGATAGGCTCCAGGTCCCTGCAACCCTGAATACACAATAAAGCGGTATAGAAGATAAGTGAGTGAGTATTAAGATGAGACTCTACAGGTAGAAAAGGCAATTTCTAAAACAGATACTATTTTATGCCATTCCTTACAATATAGTAATAAAAAGTATTTCTAATATCAACAGAAATTTTTTTATTAAATGTTTTTGTCCACTCATTACTTAGATTTGAATCTTTAGATAAAAGTCTTAAAATGTTTTTTTTTTAAGTGTATGGTGTTTTCAACAAATCATATTCCAACAAACCTTTTAGTAACACTATTTCCTGTAAGAGTTGTTTGGAACTCTTACAGTAACTTGGAATTGTAAGAGCATCAGATGACTAGAATCTTATTAAGTATGCAAGTTTGTGCATATACATCCATAAATTTCAAGTGCAACGAAAAAAAAAAAATCCAATACAAAAAATACTTCAATCAACTGCCAAATATTGATTGCAATATTTATAGCTTGCCTCCAAACCACTAATTATGAAATTTCATAAGCAGGCCTGTGTGAGTCAGTGAAAAGTATGTGCTTTTGCAAGTCTTTTTCAGTTTATTAACATTCCTAACTTAGCTTTACTGGTTTAAACACGTACGTACAGTGTAGACAAAGCAGCATCATGACAGGTGTAAGAGCTCGTAACCATGCCTCATTCCTTCTGTTTATTTGTCATTTTGTCGGAGATCCCACCCCGGCCTGGGAAAAATGGAAAGAAGAGAGCTACGTATAAACGAGGAAGTGGTAGTGAGAACCATGCATTCAATGCTTCCTGTTCAGTCTGAGACTGATAGTCATTGTTGGGCTTTGGCCGTCTCTTACGTTCAGTCCTCTGGGTCCTCTGTGGCCTGATGTCTGCCTGATTGAGTGATAACCACTTCTGTTTACGACAAAGAGGAAAAGGAAGACTGAATGGAAACGAGCGGAGAAGAAAAAAACTAAAGGTACAGTATAGACCTCTTTAGTAGAGGTGTAATTTATGGGATATGATTTCTGCCAAACAAAATTTTAAATATAATGGCTCCCAGCTATTGTATGATCCACGGACCCCAAAGAGTCACATGCATGATATTGTTATAAAGAGATCAAGTTAGCTTGAGTGTGTCATTAGGTGTAGTGGCTTACAGTACAATGAATTTGAATTTGAAATTAAATTGAATTTGTTGTGCCTGTTGTAACAATAAAGTTTATTTATAACAATAAAGTTGATTTCCTGCAATCAGGAATTGAGATAAGAAGACTTTAGAGAAAATTTATAAAATCTAGATCAAGAGTCTAATCAGCTTAATAAATCAGATAAAACATATTAATGATGAAACATAGTAATAATAATAATAATAATACCATTAACATTAGCATTATTAGTTTGGGGATAAACATTGATGAAGTGAAAAGTATTAAAGCAGATGATACATTTAATTGAATATTAATAGATTTAAAGTGTTATGATGGACTTTTTTTAGCATCCACTTAAAGCATTATCCTTCATGCATTTCACACTGCTGCCAGATATTTAATGCTAATTACACCATATTAGTATAACCAGTAAGACTTTTCCCAGGTTTTTTTTCCCCCCTTGTCACTGTAAGCTTGGAATGCAGCCACATCATTTCCTTCAACCCACTCCCCTTCCTTATTGCAGAATGTCCTTGACAGGAAGCTATAACACGATCTCAGCATCCAAGCCTCATTAAGGGTCAAGTCCACAAATAACTTAGGAAGATAAAAATCACTGTACTGAATATGTGTCTCCAATTCATGCCACTAGAGAAAGAGAGAGAGAAAGAGCAGGATACAATGCTACATTTCCTACGCCTGTGGTCTAGTTAAATCTAAATGCTGCAAACTTTACTCCACTTATCAGCCATCATTTGGTCTAAAGGGAAATTATATTCCAGAAGACCTCACGGCTGGCCCATAGAGTTGCCTGCCACTAATATAAATGCCTTTGAAATTATAAGCACTCAGCTTTCTGAGACTTGAGCATGAATGCATACATAACCAGATCTTAATGCATGCATCGGTAACCACATTTGTGTGTTTTGGAGTATAACGCTGATCATCGAAATGTCACTGACCCGCAGAGTAAAACCGAGACAGGCATTTATTTGCATAAGCACTCGAAATTGTGATTCCGCATTCAGACTGATGAGCTTCGAAAATGTTGGTCCTAACTTATTGTGATGAAGAAAAATAATCAAATCTCTCATCTCTGTTCTTGTCAGCATCCGGGTGTACGTGCATGTGCTGGACGTGGTTTGAGTGCGTGTGTTCTGCATTCCTCATATGAATCAGTTTGAGTTGTGGCTGTATCCTGTGAGAGGCTCTAATGACCGCTGTTTGTAATTGCGTTCACTGAAGTGGAAAGTGCAGGCTAGCGATAAGCTCTCTGTCCCTGGTTAAATAAACTCAGCCGGTCAGAGGGCCTGTTTTATTCTGTCTAACCAGTAAATGTTTCGAACAAAATGCTTTTTCTGCCAATTACTTTCTCAATTTTTCTCTCTATAGTTTTATCTTGTCAATAATAAGAAGCCAGGGATGTTTACTTTAGATTCCGTCGATAATTTACTGTAACCTTCAGTCTTACTTTACACGTCATGCATAGAGTTCTTGTTATACAGTATAAAGCTTAATTACAAAAGTACAGTATAGTAATATGATTCTATAAGATTGTTGGCACTTATCACCACTCTCACAGCCTGATGAAATGTTTCAAGCTCTGGCCAAATGAAATAGTAATTACCATATTTGTATTGCATTTACAATGAGAAATTGGCAGTAAGAAAGAAAAATAAAGAAAAGCATAATGTACGTAAGGGTCATTATGTCAAAAGTGCAGTCACTAAGTATCTCACATTGTAGAAGTACAACATTTTTTTTTACACATAACCAGAGCATGTAAAAGACATGGTTAAGCTTAACTTTCCTGATCTAATTATGGGCAACATAAAAAATATTACCTTGCCCTACTGTACCATGGTCATGATATGCTATGGCACATACAGTACATTTGAAAATTGCGGACACTTACTGTAATTGTAGCACAGACAACAAAAGAGCACATAAAACAAGCATTTCAGCTCTGTTTGGTTTTGGATCCTTTTATGTTCATTTGCAAATGTAACCTTGGCGATTGCCTTGCAGACACAACAGCCCTCTTCAAAAGCTTATAAAACCTTTTGTTTTGCTTTTATAAACTTCAAAGTAATTTGTTGTGTCTGTTTCATACATTAAGGTTCCGTTTGCAAATTGCTATTAAAGAGCAACTCTTGAGGCCTTCTAAACAGAGATCAGTTCTGCTCTTGGTGGCCATCTTTAGTGCAATTTAAAGCTATGGTCGTATGATTGTGTGCATAAATATAAATATATAAATATAAAAAAAGAATTGTTTAAAAAAATGTTGAGTGTTTAAGATGTTTCTGAGCTGCAATGTGATAGTGTCAGAATATATATAATGTCAACATATGTTCCATGCATTTGAGCATTTAATGTCATCACATCCCAAATTCAGGTTACATGGAGAATATTTTTTACAATCTGTTTGACCTGATTAAAAAGATTCCAACTTAATTGTTTACATGGACGCTGATCCAATAAGATGTGCAGTTACATAAAAAATATACCGTTTTTGACATGCACAAGTGGTTCTGACTGTTGTGAAGTGTTGGAAATATAACTAAAAGCGGTCCAGAATTGGTACTTTTTCCAACTTTGAGATTAGAGAAAGTTTCCCATCTTTTCTGATGAATACTGCCTTTTGCATTACGAATGATTACAAGAATTTGGTCTTGAGTGGTTGGATGGTTTACTACATATGAAATAATACCCCTTTCTCAGCCAAAAACCCAGTGGATGAAAGTAAAGGTGATTTATCAATCAGGTAAATTTCCTTCCCAAAAAAACTCATCCCATTATCAAATGTTGGCCCTATGAGGGGCAAACTTGCACAGAAAGAATATATTTACTGTCACAAGAGAGAAATGATCAAATCAAGTGTTTTTCTGGCTAATATTTACATATTACATCACCCCACTCATTCTGATTAAAAATTCATTCTTATCGAGCCGGGTCAGATCAAAATGTTCCGACTGAGGTTGTTACATGATGCATGTTTATTCTGATTGGACTGTTATTGTAATTATAAGTGTACTATTAGGGTCCATGTACTGTAAACACACCTATTGACAGACAAGACCTGGAGAAAATTTATATGAGCCAGTCCTATAGAGCATAAGGCACGTATTTGTCCTTTAATTTGGCAGGAGGCTCATGAATGATACATCATATGATGCAAGTCATCTGATACAGCCTTGTTGTATAATTTGTGTCATTATCCAAATTGGTCTAATTAAAGGACTTACAATATGTGAGTGCATGTGTAGTGGATGAGTAGTTACTGTTCATTTGTACCTTCACAATTTATTGTGTATTTCATCCACAGTTTTGTGTTTTTAGGAAATATGAATGCTTTTTTTAGCATAGAGTTAATGGGAAAATGTCATATGATTTGACTCAAAGACGTGTATATCTTTAGAGGGAACAGAGGAACAGTCTAGTGAGAGCAATGTGCTGTAAGATTACAGTGGAGTAGCCTTCAAAAAAAAGCTTATTTTTACATAACCATGCAAAACCAATAAGCTCATGTTAAAAGTAAAAGGTTAGGCTCATTTATCTAAAACATGGTAAATGCAACAGTCTTACTGATATGCACAATAAAGTTTTTTGTATTAAAGTTCAAGTATTTCATAAAAATTCAAAAGAATAATCGTATTGGAGTATTTATATCCACTCACTCACTCTCAGACATAATTAATACTACTTTATTCTGTGTACAGGGTCACAGGGGACCTGGAGCCTAACCCAGGATGGGGTGCCAATGTAGCACAAATACTTAAACCATGTCCAAAACCATTTCTTACTACAGGCTGTCAGTTCAGCTTTGGTGTCTTTAGTATTTAGGCATACGATTTGGTGTGGAACATACCCTTAAACATGCATTGAATGTGCATTAGTTGGCATTCAGAGAGACTAATTCCTGTGGCACAGCAAAACCATAGTAGCATTGGTAGCACTTTTCTACCAAAAAGTTAAAACCAAAACTACAGTTGCTATAAATTGTATTTGGAAATATGAACATTAACGTTCTGACTGTTTATATGCATACAGTACGTGTTTGTATTCTCTGAGATAATTAGGCCCAGTGCAGAGGACGGGTGTATGTATGTTCATGTATGTGTTTATGTGTGTTATACTGAGGTGACAAAGCTGGTAGAGTAGCAGACTGTCTACAGCAGTGTAGCTGTGTCTGAGTCTGACAAGGGCCAATGGTGCAGTAAAAAACACTTTTCCCTGCAATTAAGAAATAATTCCACCACTGTGGTATGAGCCAAGCAACAGTGTGAAACAAAACATGTGCTGCCACAATGGCATTCTGTGTGAAATTGAAATGGACTGGAATGGCTCGATTCACTGTGGTCTACGTAGGTTGCTGGTTCTCATTAACAAAAGGGTGAAGGTAGGGAAGGTATGCAACTACAGCTACAACTACTGCTTTGTGATCAAGCTCATTAGAGTAGGACTGTTACAGCTTCCGTACCATATGCCAAAAGCTCGTAATCGCAAATCGTACCTTTCACTTTCCATTTGTGTCATTTCTGTTTTCTTCCATCAAGTTGTGCTGCCAGTGGCCGATGGCTAGTTGATGAATGAACTGGCGCCTTGGTCTGGCAGTGTTTTTTAATATAACTTTACTTCTGGAAGCTGTAGTATATTTTAGTAAGTGTAATAAAAAGGTCCCTTTTGGAAACTATATCAAATATTTATGATTCTATCTCACTAATTTAATATTTTGAAAATAATCAATGAACAGTGAAAAAGCCCTGAAGGACATGTACAGTACCTTCTTTAAGGCAAGTTTTGTACCACAAATGCTTGTTCAATGTTGCTATAACAAAAGTGGAACTTCCAAAAAAAGAAAAAACCTCTACATGTTTAACTAAAACAGGCAAATGACCAATTAAAGTAGCTAAATAGCATGGTAGTGTGCCAGCACACAAGCACACAGTGTTAATGTCATTCATTATAGAAAACCAATCCTGTTATTTTGTTCCTCTATAATATTTTCATACCCAGACGTGACCTCACCCTTGCCCTTCCCGTCCTGTCATTACCGACATCTGAATAGTCTGGGGCAAATGTGTGTATGCGTGTTTGTGTGTTTGTTTAAAACGTGTAAGAAAGTTCAGGAAGGCTGGTTTACCCTGCCTCATTAAGGCGGACCTAATTTGGACACCACAGGAAGGGCCATTTGACTCATTGACACCAATAATTTTATTGCCAGACTACAAGTAAAAACCAGATGGACCGTAACACTAACTAAGCCATATTCAGTTTCTTTATGGAGCTTACCAGTGATTAAATGGTGCTAATTAGGTTTAATAAACTGAATTTTAATTAAAGATGTACTGTATGGTGGTGAACCAAAAAAGGCTACTTTTTACAAATAGAACTGTGGTCACTTGTTGAATTTGGATATTTTTCCAAACAAGGACACAGCATGATCATACTTAATTTTTTTTATTATTTATTTACAGTTTAGAAGAATTATAAATTTGTGCCACTTTGTTAGGTACTCCTGTTCATATAACTGCTTATTAATGAAAATATATAATCAACCACATGCCAGCAACTCAATGCATTTAGGCATGTCAACATGGTCATGACCATCTCATGCAGTTCAACCATGCATTTGAATGGGGAAGAAATGTGATTTAAAACCATTACAACTCAACAACAGATATGTGCCAGCAACATAGCATAGGTCAGTGACGATTGAAAAAAAAAATTGTACTTATAGGGGCGCCTTGCCCATGTGTGTTAATGAGGAGGCTTCAGACTTCAAATCGTGTATTTGAGTTTTTGGATCAGGTAGAGCAAAAGTTATCATTACTTTTATAATGTGGAAATGCTACCACTACTGGAATATAGGAATGACATCATAAAAATAATGGATAAAATCGCAAAACGAATAATGGCTAAAATGCTCTAAGCTTTAATAACTACATGATATGGACTGGTCTATTGGAGTATTGATCTGATGTACGAGCTGACTCTCTCACATGATTGATAAAAGCCGAGTCCTATCTGAGAGCTGACTTCCTCTTTTTTCCTTTGTTTTGGTTTTGTTGTTGTTAAAACTGTTTGATGCTGCTGTTTTGAAAATAATAATTAGTTTTTAATTTGTTACAGTATACGTCACACCGTATTCTGTTTTGAGTGGGATTTGTTTTAAATAGTTTGTGTTTGGGATAGTTTATTTGCCTTAGAATTGTGCACAAGGACCAGATGCACTTTGTTTACAGTTTATTGCAAAACACTAATTTACAAAGTTCCATATAAATAAAACATTCATTACATGTTTGTAATAGTGTTGGAGGTTTGTACATGTAAAATAATGGAATTCTGGAATTTCTATGGTTTACTCTAATTAAATAGAATAATTTAAGTGCTATAGGTGCACACATACTGTACAGTACCAATCATAGGCCAAAACATTGTTAAATTTGGCTGAATTATAAAAGCCAGAAGTAGTACTAAATAAAAAGCCATTTGGAAGCCGACAGAGCGGCTCTTACTGCTGAGCTGAGCCAAACGATCAGGCTCACTGAAAGAGCTGGAATTCTCATCACTAATCTACTAGGATATTCATGCACAGCCATCTCTAGGGTTTACAAAGAATGGTCTGAAAAAGAGAAAATATCCGGTGAGCAGCAGTTCCTTGGTTGAAAATGCCTTGCTGATGCCAGAGATCAAAAATGAATGACTAGACAGAGCTGATAGAAAGGCAATAGCAACTCAAATAATATCTCGCTACAACCAAGGTATGTTGTTGAGCGTTTCTGCACACATACTGTATCAAACCTTGAAGCAGATGTGCTACAGCCACAGAAGACCACACCAGGGGCCACTCCTGTCAGCTAAGAACAGGAAACTGAGGCTACAGTTCACACAGACTCAACAAAATTGGGCAATAAATAATTGGGATAATGTTGCTTGGTCTGATGAGACTGATGAAGTAAGTATTTGTGTAATAACGCATTCCAAAGCTAAAACCATCTCACTGATTTCTTGGACATGAGTTCACTGTACTCGAACGGCCTCCGCAGTCACAGATCTCGATTCAATAAATCACCTTTGGGATTTTGAGGAACGGGAGATTCACATCAAGGATATGCAGCTGACATGATGCTGTCATGTCAGTATGGACAGGAATGTTTTCAGCCTCATGTTAAATCTATTTTAAAACTTTAGGCCAGTTTTGAAGGTATAATGTGGAATAACCGAGTGCCAGCAAGGTGTATCTAATGAAGTTGTTGGTGAGTGTGTATTTTTATTAAACTCATAAATACCTAAGATTTATTTGTGTGTCTTGACATTCCTCATTCTCAAAGCAAAATGTCTTTCCTCTACATTTCTCTGTGATTGAAGGATAATTCATAGGATATATACATAAAAAAAGATGAATAAATGAGTAATATCCTGAGAGTTTAACCAATATCCAGCTTGTATAATTATGATGTTTACTGCTAAGTACACTTAATTGGAACACTTACAACTACATAGCTAGCTAACAGTGTCTGCTAATCTTGGTAATGACATTTCTGTGACATCAATGGAAAAAAAGAAAAAAAATGCATGCAATATGACAGAAATTGTCCAATATTGGTTCCACATTGTTGACACTCATGACACTTCCTCAACCTCTGAATTTACAATTTAACCTCTGACTATAAGTGATATCAGTCTTAAAATACTCACTATGAGACATTTCGCAAGTCAGGATTTCAATGAGGATTTCTTAATATTTGCATTTCAGTTTTCATTTAAATGTCTAATTTATACTCACCCTGGGAATATCAGGCTCTTAAGCATGATGAAGCACTTCCTGTTGTGCCGAGCGCAAGCTATTGTATCCTGAAGGCTCATCATGCTCATGACACTGTGTGTGTGTGTGTGTGTGTGTGTGTGTGCATGGATATGAGGTTAAAATGAAGGGTGAAAGGCCACAGGAAGCCCTAAAGCACTTAAGAGGCTCAGTCTGTATTAGACTCAGTGCACCTGCGTACCCAGGGGTTAGTCTGCTGCAACGGCCTGTGGGCTATATGCTTCAAGTACACCATTCACACTACACGCATTACCATGTGTCCTGCTCTTTCTCAGCATACATGATAAACAACCTTGTTGACAGTAATAACGTGTGAGCTTTTAAGATTCCACACTTAATGTAATTTGCATATTGGTGCAATATGCTGTGAGATCATTAACAGGAAACCTGTTCCCATGATAGGGGAGTTAAAATTATAAAGTATAGGAAAATAATCAAAAGTTGGGTAGTACGATGTGAGCCACTCAGTGTTTTATTCGAGTTATATTACAAAAAATTAGCAATTTCAGCCTTTTTTCAGTTAAATAAAAGCATTAATCAATCAATCATTTATTCTTGTGAATAACTACTAGTAGCTACTAGTTATGTCCTGCTATGTTCCCTCAACAGGTTCTCATTTATCTCCAATTAAGTAAAAAAAAAAATAATATATATATTTTTAAACATAGCTTGTCATGTTACAGAAAAAATGTTTAAGAGAGAAATTCAATTATTTCTTTTAATTACCAAAAGACATATTTTATCTGATTATTATTCATCATTGTAGCAGCTAGAAATATTTTCCCCTCATCATTGTCTTCTCCTTTTTTTTGGGAGCTTTCCATGCTACCAGAGCACAGCAAAGCCCTCAGTCCTAAACAGACAGTTCTAACTCTTACTGTGACTATAAAAATAACTCCTCATACAGTAGAAAACTTCACCGGATAATTACATACACACATTATAAAATCTACATTTATAATAATTATGCACATGTTAATGTGGAGTGTCCACTAGACATTGGGGCTAAACAGCTATGTGGCCATAATAAAACCAATTGTTAGTGATGGTACTTGAGGGAAAAAACTATTTTCTACTGTGAATAAAGATTTATAATAAACTTTGGAGCAAAGGAAAAAGCTAATGTGGTCTGATGAGTTCAGATTGGCCCTATTCCAGGATAAGTAAGAAGCAAAGTGCATTAAGCGATGGATCCATCATGCATAGTGACCACTGTACAAGCCTCTGGAGACAGTGTTACTGTATGAAGTCAGCTATGACCTGAATGTACTGAATGACAAAATTATCACATAAATGTAATTATTTTTCTAATGGTACAGGTCTATTCCGGGATTCAAATTGTGAAAGAGTGGTTCTGGGAACATGAGGAATCATTTTCACACATGAATTAGCCACCATATTGCACACCATAATAAAAGCTGAAGGTGGTTGAAGAAAATATAAAATAAATATCAGAAAATTAGTGTGCAGCTTAATTTTTAATTTCATTAAAAAAAATATATATATATATATATATATTTGGCCAAGCAATGTATTAAAGCCTACATTCTTCGTTAGGAAAGACCTTTGAACACAAGGACAGTTGAGAACATCTGTGTGACCTTTAACAGCAATGCAGTGGTTCTGTAAGGCTGTTTTTTGAGTTGATCTCATTGTACCTTTGTGCTACAAAGACATCCACCAATTTCCTCCTAGGCAATATCTGTCAGCTTGGCATTCTAATTGATCAATAACTCTTCCACGCATTGTTAAAACCAGCGTTTAAACATAAGAGCTCCTGAGAGCTTGTAGTGTCCCTTAGGCGATCTTAGATAAGGAGCTGGTGTAAAAGACATTCTCAGACGCCTGCTGTCAGAATGTAAGAGCACGAGAATGCTACCTCTCTAAAAGTTTGTGCTTGTGTGAGCCATAGAAAGACATGATACAACTAACTGCAGAGTGATATGAGAACAAACTACTAGTGACTGACATTACATTAGCCTCAGATGGATAAGGCACAGTGATGTGTTAAGCATCATGTATACTCTGTCCTCAAGTCTGCACTCATAATTAATATGATTTATTAGTCTTATTTAAGCAACCATAATTGGACAAGTTTATATTTAAACACAGCAAATTTAGGAAAAATTATGTTAGCATTTTTTTCTGTGCAAACGTGAGTACACATTCACAAAACCAGTGTAGGTTGAGAGTTCTTGTATATTTTATAACAAGTTCTTGTATATTTTATAACAAGTTCTTGAATCTTGTATATTTCACATTCAGAAAATGTTTTTAAAAAAATGCATTATGAAGGTAACATTTTAACAAATCCTTTTCGAGTGTGTAGGAATTTACACTGCCTGGCCAAAAAAAAAAAAAAAAAGTCATCACTTCAGAGGGGTCAAAATATTGGCCTGCATCAAGCAAAGAAAACAACCAAGGTGATGTGAAATCACTGGAAATGATTTGAGAACATATTATAACCTGGAAGAATAGTGGTGAACCATCAACTTCGTAAAAGAAATTAGGTCAAGAATAAATAAATCATGAATGGAGATCACAAACACTTGGCAAAGTTGCGAAGTTGCATCACAAAAGAAAGAACAGTAGAATAGTAAAAAATCACAGCCGTGTTTAATAGTGAAAGTAATAGCATCATAAAATAAAAAAGCTTCAATTTGTTAGAGAGTATACAGACTGGAGTTTGGAGCAACAGAAAAAGGTTATGTGGTCTGATGAGTTCAGACTGACCTTATACCAGAGCCACATCAGGATAAGAAGAAAAGCACATGAAGCGATCATGCATAGTGGCCACTCTACACGCCTCTGGAGGCAGTGTTATAATCTCGAGTTGCTTCATTTGATCAGGTCTAGACCCAGCAATAAAATGAAGTTAGCTGACAACCTGAATACAGTATACTGAATGACCAAGTTATCCCATCTATGTTTTTTTCTTTCCTTTTTATGAAAGAGTGGTTGAGAGAATGAGGAATCATTTTCATACATGAATTGGCTACAGCATTGCATGGAATAATTAAATCTAAAGGTGGTTGAAAAAGACCTACATAGAGTTTGTGCCTTGTTTTTGGCCTGGTTGTCTTATTTATGCATTTGGCTTTTTCTTTTTTTTTGTAAAAGCATGTAGTAAAAGCAAACAATTCATCGTATTAACTTGTCTTTGCTTACACATAAATCATAGGTATTTTAAAACCACTGCAAACCACAAAATGTCTTTTCCCTTCCAATAAAATTTTTTGACTGCTGGTCCTAGAATCAGAAATTATGACATTTTTACTTGGAGTCCCATATTTTTATATGAATCAGTGATCAGCTCCATAGCCCACACCCAAGCTGTAACTCAGATGCTTGAAGGAATGGAATGGCAGAAATGACCTCAGTTTCTGAAGAAATTACTCTTGCACAATATTACCAAGTTTGTTATTTTGTTGCTGTTTACTTTGTTGCTGCATTTCTGTACATCTTATGAATCAGATGCAAGAGCAATACACCACCACTCCCTAATCTGCTCAGAGAATGAGTCCACTCTGCACCATTAGAAAATAATGACTAACTCAATGATCTCAATGCAAAGGAAAAATGTGTGCTACTTTATTGTTTTAATGCATGACTGTATTAACCCGGTCTTGTTTAAACACTGACAGCTCTGTGCTTAGTCCATGTTAGCATCTCTCACTCACAGTGGGAGCCCTGGCTACCTCTTCTCCCCTATCACTCAGTCACTGCGGGGTTCAGGAGCTTTGCATGACCTAACGGCTGTGCCTCTGTTTGCAATCGTAGCATCATACATTTCACTCCAGGGCAGGGATATCCAACACCTCCATCCATCTTCCTCCGGGGACAGGGCTTGGCCTATAACTCCCAACAGACATCAGGAGGAAATAAAATGTCACTGTCCACCAAGAGAAATGTTTCCAGATTCATCCCTCCGACAAGCCATCCACTAAACCAGATTAACTTTCATCTCCATCACCAAAGGTCTTACACTTTAAAGCAAGTCCCTTTAATCAATCATATTCCTGAGAACTTTGCATTCTTCAGCTGATTAGCTTGGTGAAAGTGGAGAGGTCTGGGAATGATTGCTCTGATTAGAAATATGCATAAGTCTATATTCTGTGATATGACTCACCTGTTCTAAATAGGTTTGATGTCTTTCCTACCGAAACCTGAAGATTACATAAAGGTGACTAAGTCTTTTGTTTTTCTCATTAGGAAAATGTTTTGTTTATACCAACACACATTTCTGGAATGCTGACAATAACATAATCTGTCCAAAACCAGATTGTGAAGTGAACCATCACAGGAAGAAACCTGATTCTCACCTCCATACACATTAAATGCCTAAACATGCTGTGTAGTCGTATTAAAATGATTTCTAAAGGTGTGTCTACTACCACATATCTGTGTCGGGATTTGCCTACTTGTAACAGCTAAATATCCTGAAGCAAACCAAGCAGAACCCCTATATACAAGTACACTCCTTTTGAATCAGGTACACAAACTTTTTTTATACTGTTTTATATCAATGGTCCATTTTATATCAGATCAGTCCATTGCTGGTCAGTCTGAACTGTGTGTGCGTCTACAAAAACAGCCTGACCTCATGATGTTTCACTGAGAACTTTAGGAAATATGTTTGTATAAACAGATGATGTGGAACATGGACAGATGTCCTCAAGAGGGAGGGAGTGGAACAGCTCACACTGGTGTGTGTCTGTGTGTACTCTGCTAAATGGACCTCCATGATGATGTTTGTTCTGATTGGGTTTTAAACTTTCTCCATGGAGGAGACATGATTCTTCTGGCAGAGGTAAAGTAGCCTTGGCTTTTGAAGTGCTGATGCAGTTTCTCCAGCTCTGGTGGTCTTACTGGGATTGACTGGATCATTTGACAGATAAACACACCTGCAAAGGTTTTGCTCACAGTTGGGTAAATTTTGTGAAGCTTCAAGCATTTTCTTTCACCATTTACATGGCAATTTGCTAATGGTCTTAGGTAGGAAGTGGTAAAGCATAGGGGAAAGAAAAAGGCTTCCCTTGAGCACTTTAAAGGGTTCTTTGTATTGTCTGTGTGGATGAACCCTTAAAGGAATTATGTAGAACCAAATGGGTTCACCTTTGAGAAAAGAATAACCAAGTATTGAAGCAAAGTACAGATTGAAGCAAAGCTCTCAAAAGGGTTCTAAGTAGAACCTCTTTTAATAGCTAGAACCATTACATCTTCTGAGGAACTCTTTTTAAGGCAAGAGTTTAATGTTAAAGCTAGAATTATTAGCCGTCAGAAACAAAACCTTTTTTTGTAAGGTAGAACCATTAGTTATTGAAATCCCCTTGAGAACATTTTTTTGAAAACAAGAGCCCTACCCAAGGAGCCCCTTTTTTGAAAATTATTTTAATTATAACACTTCAAGAAACCATTTTAAAGTGTTTCCAATTTGAAAATAATTACAAGTAGAACAATTATAAAAGCTGCAGGGGCTCTACCAAAAATAATGCAGTTGCACCATCATTGAACCCACCTCTTGAATCCTCTTTGAAAATCCTCTTTTTTGCAGTTGATGGTCAGAATGTTTATAGAGATGACACCATTGACTAGAGCAATGTTTACAGGTGGATAAAGAAGTTTAAAGAAAGCGACGACTTAAGACCTATGTTTCTTTGATATTTGGATTAATTTCTCCTCCCCGCCCCTTTCCCAACAGTGTCTGACTGATGGTACTTCAGTAACCTAGTAGCCCAGTGTAAGAATCTATCCAATGACGGAAACTTCAAAGCATTTTTGTAAGTCGCTCTGGATAAGAGCATCTGCCAAATGCGTTATTGTAAATGTAAATATAAGAAATGGAAATCAGCATTGAAGACAAACTATGCAGTGAGAGACCATTAACTGCGACAGACGGGATTTCCAAAGGTGATTTGAGAGTTCAGTTCAACAATGGCACAAATGTATTGTTGTATTACTTTCAAAACTGGCCTCTTAGCTCATTATTGGTTTTAACAGTGCAAATGCTTTATTTGTGATGGAGACTATGTTGAGACCTATGTCAGTTAATTTAAAAAAAAAAAAAAAATTGTTTGTTTTTTTTGTATTATCCTCATAAAACAACTGGCGATTCACAACTCCTTTTGAAGGCTGAAAGATCCCTTTAACTACCCAAAGGGACCTTATGTTTAATAGGTCTGAAAAAATATCGAAAATGTTATGTAAAATTAGGAAGAAGTATTGCGGAAATTAGTCAGGCGTGCCGGGTGTGAGCAATTTCACAGTCACAAAAAGCATGTGTCACTGTTGTCCTCACAGTGACATGGGGATGGGTGTGTTTCAGAGAGGTCAAAGTTCAATGGGCCATGGGTTCATTTTCAGTCTGTTTCCTGTCTGCTGGGTGCTGTTCTCTTCTTCATTCAGTGACCAGTCCACACACACAAACACACACACACAAACAGTGGGGGCATTCTCGTATTTCTGCCCGGTTAGTGTGAGTCACGGTGTACTGGTTAATGGCATGGTTCATTACCTTGACATATTGAGGTCATTTTGATCAGGTTGGATCTGTTGCCAGCCCAAACAGGGAATGTGTTTAAATTTTCATGCACAGAGGTTTTTTATTGATCTTGTGTTCTGCAACTCCCTCTTTTTCTTGCATACACATTCTGTACACATACGCACCCGCTGTCAGCACCATCAAGAGAAAACCACGTTACTTATGATGTAATTGCCACGAAAGGTAAAAAGGTCTTTTACAAGTTCTTCATAACATTCGTGTTTTCATTAGTGAGCGCTGACACAATGATAAAATATTGGAGTGAGGAAATCAAATGCTGACACATCATTTATAAACAATAAAGCTTGCACCAAAGATAATATGAGCCACAGGGCACCAAGCATATTTCATTTTCTCTGGAGTTCTCTCTAACCTGTTGGATGTAAGCTAAAGCAGTGTTGACCTTAGACTTTGAGGCCTTCATAGAAGGGGTTTTACAAATGAACCATCAGAAATCACGCCTTCCCCTATTACAAGGATGCAATATATAAAAACAAAAGTCTTGAGAAGAATATAATACATAAAAAAAGGCTTGAGAAGGATACAATATATAAAAACAAAAGGCTTGAGAAGGATACAATATATAAAAACAAAAGACTTGAAAAGGATACAATATATAAAAACAAAAGGCTTGAGAAGGATACTATATATAAAAACAAAAAGACTTGAGTAGGATACGATATATAGAAACAAAAGACTTGAGTAGGATACGATATATAAAAACAAAAAGACTTGAGAAGGATACAATATATAAAAACAAAAAGACTTGAGTAGGATACGATATATAAAAACAAAAAGACTTGAGTAGGATACGATGTATAAAAACAAAAAGACTTGAGTAGGATACGATATATAAAAACAAAAAGACTTGAGTAGGATACGATATATAAAAACAAAAAGACTTGAGTAGGATACGATATATAAAAAGACTTGAGTAGGATACGATATATAAAAACAAAAAGACTTGAGTAG
>JAQMYJ010000038.1:10012753-10033972 GCA_030014305.1 Clarias laeviceps
AGGATACGATATATAAAAAGACTTGAGTAGGATACGATATATAAAAACAAAAAGACTTGAGTAGGATACGATATATAAAAACGAAAAGACTTGAGTAGGATACGATATATAAAAAGACTTGAGAAGGATACGATATATAAAAATAAACGATATGAAAAGGATACAATATATAAAAACAAAAGACTTGATTTATGTCACTTTAAACTTTACAGTATTTGCTGTTAACAAACGGCTTGAAATGATTTTTTTGTTTGTTTGCTTTTTCTTTTACTTTAGTGTAATCAAGAATAGCACCATCACGTTACAAGTAAAAATTTGATTGGAGCTAATTTCATTCTTGCCCAGACTGTAGATTTACATAGCTAACTTTTTGTCATGTCAAATAATTGCATAGGCTAAATTGCCTCGAAGATTTCATGGGCACATGTGCTAACTGATTTAGTTCATTTGCTCTGAGACATTGACAGCATATCAGCAGTGACTGAGCAACAAATTAAACACAGTTTGGGGTAATACAACAAAGTACAAAGTATCTTAATTACTAAATTATTAAAATTTCTTTGGGAAATGAACTACAAATGTAAAGACTAAGCAAACATGGTCAAATTAAACCGTGAAATATAAAAAGAGACAACAGAACTGTTTTTTGAGCCAATTCTGAGATCCAATGCCATAATCCATAATTCAACCGTGATTTCATAACTTTTCAAGGTGAATAGAAAGTAATTTCATAAGCAGCTGTCACTATCTGATAGATTTTATTTCCACAACTCATAGCCACAACCATACAATAATGTCAGATTACCAATTCACTATTTAAGACAGAATAAAATAAATAAATAAATCCCACAGGGTGGATTCATAGTGCTATCTTATTGATTCTGAAAGCATTACTTAAATTGTGCTCTGACACTGAGAGAATGGCATTTGTTAAGTGTTTATTTTAGCTTCTACCTATTAAAAGCTGTCCCACATGACATTTATTAGTTTAAGAATTTAATATGCTATAACTCAGATTAATGGTATAGACTGGATGTGGATTTCCAGACACAGACTGAGCTTGTCTTTGACTTTTTAATAACTTCAAACTTTGTACACATATGTACAGTAATTCAGGCTACTAAAAGTTTTACATATATATAAAAATATTTTGCTCAGTTATTGGAATGTTTCTGACCCAATCAGCAACTTTTGATCTACTACAAAATGTTAACGCTCAATAATTTTATATAAATTTTTTGAACAGATATGAAATACAACTATGTTAGTAATTATCATCTTTTAGTAAACCCAATGGAAGATAAGAAGCAGAAAATTATGTAAAACTATCCAATAAAAAAGGACAAATATTTGCTAGCAAAATGCTGAGCATGAGAAGTTTAAAGTTAATGAATTCTGATTTATTAGGTCAAGGTCAATGATGAGGAACAGCCTATGTCTGGAAAACGATACAATCTGCTCCATACCGTTAACTTGAGTTATCTTTTATTCTTCAAAGCTTTGATGAAGGACAAGGATCTGGATAATGGTAACCAGTAAATGTTTATCATTAAAAATAAATGTTAAGGTTAAGTTTAAAGAAAATTCAATATAAATATAAAAAATATCAAAGTATGAAAAAAATATATAAAAGTATTAAAGTATAGTGATTAGAATAAGCCAAACTAAACAAGACCAACAGCAAAGATTTGGCAATGTTACATTTTTTAAATTAAAATCTCATGAGTAGTGTGCACACTGTTATAATGCTCATCTAAGACTGTTCAATAGTGGGGTGAAATAGGATGATGCACATCTCCTAAAATGTTAAAAAATACAGTACTACCAAAGCTAAAATAAAAAAAATAAAAAAACATGCTATGGAACAGAAAATACATCCTCAGCATCTCAAGCTTGCTTGATGAAAAATCTTTCCATATACAGTAGGGTTTTGCACAACCCCAGATGATGATGAAAGCAAAAGCTAGTTTGATGTTCTTTTGGTTGCTTCAGTGGTTCCAGGGGTTTTCACAGCAGACCACCCGATCTGCACGTTTTGGCTTGGCACAGGATTTAACTCAGATACCGTTCCTGGTGAAACCCTGCCAATTTGTACCCAGACTTAGGACTGGTATTTCAGACCCCCTTCATCCAGTGGCTGGGAATCAAACCCAGGACTTCCATACAGTATACTGTAGCAGATGAGCAGCTGACAACTGGGCAACCAATGCCCATGTAAGTGGCAGGTAGTACCACATAATCTGAAATGGAGAACTTGCAGTGCGCAGTCCCTTCTTATAGAAGTTAGAGAGGATTTTATTGGAATCATGCACAGTATAACAAGTAATAATCTTAAAAGCCCAGTGTAAAAATACAGTATAAAACAGACTTTATATGTGTGATTAATTTGGCTTTAATTAAAACCCATAGCCATACTGTCCCTTGTGGATAAAAACAAATACCTGTAATGCATGTGTGCATTATTTGTAAAGTTTAGTATTGTTGTTGTAAAAAACATAATTATTTTTTATCATCAATGATTATAAATCAGAAATAGATTATCAAAGACTTCTCCAGGAGAAGATAAGGTTTAGGGTTAAGGGCACTGAGTTACTGATCGGAAGGTTGGCGGTTTAAGCCCCAGCTCCACCAGGCTGCCATGGTTGGGTCCTTGAGCAAGACCCTTAACCCTATGCACTGAGTATTCTCCAGGGGTGCTATATCATGGATGACCCTGCGCTGTCACCCCAGCTACACTGTTATATGTGAAAAAAGAATTTCACTGTGCAGTAATGTATATGTTTACTGTAAGATAAAGGTTTATGCATTCATGTTAGTCAGAAAGAATGAACAGTTATTTTGACTTGACAGGGCCTAAAGTATAAAGTGCATACTGTACATAAAGTAAGAATCTCTGGTTCTTAGACAATATACAGTACATTCATTGTATATAACTAGCTAACCTGGATATAATAAAACAGAACTCTACCTCTATATGCTCATCAGATAAGAAGATGAATTCCCGAATGCCAATCTCAGCAGGATTTGGAAGATACAGTCAAGCTGACGTGACATGCGAATGTCATTATTCGCCTTGGTCTTGACTTCAAAAAGCTCTTTTAGGTGTAATCATGAATGTTCTGTTTTGGTAAAGTTAACCGCTCAAGTTTTCTATGTAATCTGATATAACTGGTTAAAGAGCATAAACAATCCAGCCGCAGTCAGTAGACTCAAAAGACATGAAAACGAATTTAAAAATGAAGAGATGAACGGACAAGAAGGCATGAAGGAAAAATAGTAGAGTAAAAGTATTGTTATAGCTCATATTGTAAAACATATTTTATTAAAAAAAAGTATACTCATTTACTTAACAAAGAATGATTCCTAAAAGGAAGGAAAGATTGTCAGGAATGAGAATGCAATTTTGCTTTGCTTCCTTTCCATGTCTGTACATTTCTCCTATTTATTTTTTTTAATTGTGGTTTTAAAGTGAGGCGGCACAGTGACAGATCACAGTGACACCTCCAGATTCTGGGTTCGATTCCTGCCTCAGGTCTGTGTGCCTGGAGCTGCATGTTCTCTCTGTGCTTGGTATGTTTCCTCTGGGTACTTCAGTTTCCTCCCACAGTCCAAAGACATGCAGATCAGGGTAATTGGAGTTCCTAAATTACCCATAGTGTGTGTGCCCTGCGATGGATTGCGCCCCCCTCCAGGGTGTAAAATCACCCGTGCCATAAGTCTCCTGGGCCCCCGTGACCATGTATACAGGATAAGATACATAGAAAGAGTGAGTTTTAAAGTCAAAGATTTACTGTATACATTTCTTTTTATGTCAACTTGGTTATCAAGATAATCTGCTCTGCCTATGCACTGAGTATTGTCCAGCTCCACCTTGGGAGGATTTATTCAACAGATAATTAAGCAATTCTTCAGCTCATAGTTAACTAAGAAGTAAAGGACTACCACAGCAAGAGCCATCCCCAACTGCATAGTGCTTCAGACCCTTAGGACTTGCCCCTGAGCTAATTAGCACTTCATTAGTTTCTACACTCGCAGACCCTTGACCAATCCCATTCACACTTCTTTAAATGATGGCAGAAGTTAACTCTCCCCATGCCTTCTCACTGCATAGTTAACATCTCCATCTGGACTTATAGGGGTTTATTACATTGGTTGGTCTACTTATGATGAAAGACAAAAACTGAAGTTTACAGGCTGGTAAAAAAATATATATATACATATAAAAAGAAAAATGCCTGCTGACTAGTTTAGGCATTATACTAATAATGAAAGATTTTCTGTTAATAAAGCAGCAGAGATTTCACCAGTAAAACAGCAGTGACCTAATTACCCTAACACATGGAAGTGCTTCAAATAATCCAAACCAGCTAACATTAAATATGTAAAATATCCAGGTCACTGCGCAGCCCATAGATCACAACTCACATTTATCATTCAACACATCATTATACAATAGCACACAAGAACACCACAATACCACTTGTACTGTATTGATGCTCATACGCTACTTCAAGTAAGAGAAAATAGTACACCTTTTCACTAGGCTACTAAGATTTTTATTTTGACCTTGATATTAATCTGCAATTGTAATTTTTTGTTAAACTGTTGTTTGAACATTTTCCTTACGTCTCATGTTTACCATAGTGAACTAACGAACCTTCACCTGAGAATGACTTGCTGCTGCTGCTGTGGATGGTCCTGCATGGACAGCCTGCGCGTGATCATGTCCAAAATGTGTTTATCACATTGTACAAGTATTTCCTTTCATGTCAGGGTGATCATCTGTATCTCATTTTGCATACAATAGAATTCAGTTCACCACACTGCAAGTCTGGCATGGTAAATTTTATGCACTGACGACCATCTTTCAGTTGCACTGGACCAGCAAACAGCATCAAAAAAGCCAGGATACTGTACTCTCTGAACACCCACACTCACAATATGGGTATTTGGAAATGCCATTAAGACTACTCTGAAGTATTTAAACTGTGGGAGGAAACCGGAGCACCCAGAGGAAACCCCTAAGCACAGGGAGAACATGCAAACTCCATGCACACAAATCCAAGGTGGGATTCAAACCCTCAACCCTGGAGATGCGAGTCCATAGTGCCTAAACCTTTATATAAACCAAAAATAAAACAAATGAAAAAAAAACATTTAGTTCCTTTAAAAGGATTTTCCAAGTCTGTCACACATATTTTAGAGGTATTATGAATACTGTAGTCTTTCACTAGAACTATGTACCATTGCCAGTATAAACATTTATGATTTTCAAAAAAAAAAAAAAAAGACTTTACAAACGCAATAACAAAAGAGAACATCTAGAATAGAATATGTTGCTTCTTATTCTTATAACTAAAAACAGGTGGTACTTGCAAAGAGTAAAATCAGTAATTACAAGCTGAGGCTGATATTCATTTGGCATAAAAAATAAAGTGAGTGAGGAGAGCAAAGGCTCTTAATGAAACCGCCTGCAAGCTTTACACGTGTGCAAGTGAGGTTGATTGTAGTTCAAGGCTTTTGAAACCTACACGTGAGTTCATGCAGTGCTGATAGAAATACCCTTATATAGAAGTTTGGGGAAGCAGAATTCCTTATGATCTTCTTATCTAGTTAGTCATATTGTTCTAGATAAGCAAATAGTTTACTGTCCGACACTGCTTATAACTGTTTAAAGAATCATAGGAATAGTTTTTAGATGTGTGTAATTACAGTATATAATACATAACAGCACTAACTTGATAAAAAAAAAAAAAAATGAAAAAAAAAAAAAAGATCAAAAGAGACCTGGTCAACATGGTGCTTCATTGGAATGCCACAGCTTGGGACATGATTAGACAAAGATTATTGCATATTTATTAAGGTTTAAAAATCAACAAAGTTCATAGTCAACCTGGTCAAAATCTCAAGAACAGTTTTACCACCTAATTCATATACAAAAATAAGGTAATATATACATAAATAGACATTGAAGAATCAAAAAAGGTGGTGTTTGGACTGAGAAAATAAAGAAACGGAGGTGGGGAATGGACAGAGACAGTGAAGAAACGGAGGTGGGGAATGGAGAAGAAGCAGATGCTCAGAGGATACAAGCTAGGTTCTTCTTAAATATCATCAGTCATGTACACAACAGGTAAACTACTACATACAGCAGGGGTCCAGAGAAAGACCATGAATCTATGACACACACACTTATATAAGGAAGTGTACATCACCATTTTACTACATCCCCACATGGGGACGTGTACGTGTGTGTGTGTGTGTGTGGAGAGAGAGAGGGAGTGAGAGAAATGAGGGAACATTTAACAGTGATTAACTGTTAAATGTTAATAGAGAATTTTTGTTGCCTGGTCCCTGTTAGAAAGCTGGCTGCTTCTTTTTTAATTACGAAACCTGAAGTGTAAGCACTACTACAAAGTAAACTTACAGACTCAGATGGGACATTTACCTAAAGATGCAGCCATCTTAAATTCCTGCTCTGTGACAAGACCTAGCCTAATTCGTGACTAGCAATGGAAATACTCATATTTGTACATTATTGCATGTGTTTAGCACATTGGGACCAAAAAGACCAAAATGTCCTCATAATAGGCCTTATTTATCATGCGAAATATGTACAGCATGTAAATTGTAAGAGCATTTACACAAGAAATGGTGGTGTTATGTTAAAATCCAGTTAGCTATTCTACAAGAACCTTTGAGTCTTTGAAAATTTGTATCCGAGGAGACTCGTTAATGTCAACCTGGATTTATTGTATAAATCAGCAATGCGGTTTCATCCTGTATATGGATTATTTTTCTCAACTTTAAATAGCTCATTTATTACAAACCTCCACACGTGCAGTTACGGATAATTTCACAAAACTTTGTCACTTCATACTAATGACTTGAAAGAAAGCAATCAAAATCCAATCCATACTATATATTAAGGCAAGTAAGACCAGCCGTTCGATTATGACAAAAGTAATGGCTCCATATAAAAAGAGGTGATCGTGCATGTCTGTGGTAGTTAATGCACTGTAATAGATGCGCTCCATTACCGGAAGATTTAGCTGCACTTAGATGCTGCTCTTTTGCTGCTTTGTCATCATGTTGTCCTTTTCATTTGTATAAAAGCTTGGCCTTTTATGGAGTTTTTTGAGCGTAACTACATGATAATCAGATGTGCTGTGATTGCGCTTGGAATTATACAGGGGATTGGGATTTATTAAACTCCTCATGGGAGTTCTGTTTGGCCAATGCAAATGTTTAGACATAAGCTTGCTAAAAGATTGATAAATGAGGCATAATAATAGCACAATGTTGACTGTCCCTATAATCACCTAGCCCTCAGTACGGTGTTTTTAAAAATCTATTGACGTGAGGGTTGCGTAACATAGCATTAATTAGCCACAGTAATCGCTATGTCGATAGGAGATGTGCACGTGCAAGAAATCTGCTTCTAATGAGAACAGCAGACAAGGCCAAGCACAGACACACAGACTGTCAGCAGTTGTTTGGCCATTTAAATTGTGCAACCATGAGTGTGTGTCTCTTCCTCTTAATCTGATGACACCAGGCCTGCTCCAGCCTCCAGTCCCCTGGACCCAGATAACTCATATCTCTTTTAGACTAAAGAGAGTGGAGTCGCCGGAGTATCGGGTTTATAGTCAGTCTCTCTTTCTCTCACACACACACACACACTCACAGTAGATGTACTGCAGGGAAGCAGCTAACGTAAAAGCACAACCATAGTACTTGAACCTGCAGACATAAGGGTAGACAGATCGACTCATGTCTGGAATACCAATCCCATATTGAAGAGAACAAGAGCAGCTTTCAATTCTCATCTTGAGGTATTCTAGCTGTACAGTGGTTGCCTGTGGGACAAGGGTTTACTGTGCATGACTACAGACAGTATCACACAGATGTACATACAAATCCAAGATGTTAAACAAACACTCATTCACTCACTCAGCATCTATTCCATTTTATCATGTATACTCCTATCCCAGGAGGCTTATACAGGGTATATATAGGGAGCCAATCCATCGCAGGGCACACACACATACACACTACATTAGCTTAATCTGCATGTCTTTGGACTGTGGGTGGAAACTGCAGCACCTGGAGGAAACCCACCAAGCACGGGGAGAACATGCAAACTCCATGCACATAGATGCTGATGCAGGAATCTAACCCAGACTCTGGAGGTGCAAGGCAACAGTGCTAACCACTATGCCACCATGACATCGTTAAACAAACACTTTAGTGTTAAACCAACTTATAATGGTTCTTTATAAGATCATATGCGACAAATCTTAAAACTATGATTTAAAAGTCAGTTATCAGGACAAGCTTATAGGCATGGATGTACAGATTTGAGTTTATAGAAATTGTAGCGTTAAAGTAGCAATAAAACAAGCAACAAATTATTGAAAAAGAATACTCCATAGAAAACGTATCAGGTGATATTTAAATTAAAAGCTGCCATAATAAATAAGAAAATGATTACGATGGATAGTCTCCAGGTGCAGACTGACCAGAATGAAGCAGTTGATGAGGATGTACTGTATAAGGATGATGATTATATTCCATCCTTTTTATGACTGGGATTAACTACAATATATGAACTAAAGCTTGGTTCACTGATTTCCCATGCAGGAGGATCAACCATAGTAAATTTCCTCCAAGGTGTTAATAGGTATGTAGATGGGTGAGAACAATATGCTGCAGGCGACTGGTGTACCATCTGGGGTGAATTTTCCCACCTTGTGCCTGTGTTACTGGGATTAGCTCCGGATCAACTGCAACTCAGACCAGGATAAAGCAATTACTGAAGATGATGAAAGTTTGCGTCGCTAAAAGGCAAAGCAAAAGAGCAGGATGCCCATAAAATTCCTTAAAGGAAAGTTGTATAAACATCGGCATCTCAAATTTATAGTATAGTATAATATATATATATATATATATAAATATATATATATATATTTTTTTTCCCCCAGACTTTTGTTCCTCTTGTCCTCTTGTTGCTGAAGTATGAATAACTAAGACTTTCGGCTTCTTTGGTTTCTAAAAACATACCAAGGCTGCCCTCTAGTGGTAAACTCTTATTTGCAGTATTGAGGCTTTAAAATAATGAAGGTTATTCCTTATATCAAACTTGTGAGAGCTGATCTAAATAAACCAAATTGGGGTTTGATGGTATTACAAACATTTTCTGATAAAAAAATAATAATAAATTAGGAATGTAGAAAAGAAAACCAAAATATATTATGGGGTTATATTTACATGCATTCAAATGTACAGTATCTGAAAAAAATAGTGCTACATTGTCAAAAAAAAAAAGAAAAAAAATGTTCATTGTTGCTGGAGTGATACCCTTAAAAGGTTCATCTTTTTTACCATTAATATGTATCTTTCATATGAAAATTGCATCTTTTTTTAAGTAATAAATACTGTGCATACCAAAGGTACTTTTCTCTAACAAGGAAATTCATATATTCTGAGCATATTTTGACTCTCACTTATTTTGAGATTTTTCTCACTCTTTGTTTTATTCAAGGATTTCATTTATCATTAGTCTTGCGATTTAGGAATATTCCAAAAAATATTATTCAGACATTTCTATTAAAGAGAACACATCATGTACGTAATTACAAGTTTAAGGGGTTAACTCAATAATAATCTAAAGACTTCAATCATTTTAGAGTGAAACAGGAATAACTTTTAGTGCATAAAAAAAAAAAAAAAAAAAAGATGCCATGTTGATATCTTTCCTTCTTAACACAAGGTGTAGCTATTGTACATTTCACAGTGCATATTTTTACATCAAATATAGTATCACATTAAAAAAAAAAAAAAAAACATATAGCTAACTCCATGGCAAATGTATCTGCTACAGTATCACCGTTTTCTGTTTTATTTATATTTGGCTGCTCCATATTATTAACCTATTCATGATATTCAATGCCATGCACTTTTTAGTTATTTTAAGGGCCTGCAATGCAGATCGAGATAAATGTAACCCAAAATAAAGGGTTGAAAATAGAAACAGTGAAGTTGCATAACAAAACCCTCTAACATCTTTTGGCTTGTTAGCTGCATATTGCTGAAATCCTTTACAAGACAGTGGCTTTAATGAAATTCTGCAAAGCTGTGCAGTAATCAAAATTCAGACTGAAATAGTTTAAGAGCTCAGTGAGCCAGAATAAAAGGTTGGGGATTGAACATCTGAATTTGTCAGTACTGGAATAACAAATTAGACAAAAGAGCAAAGCATTTGAAAGTAAAGCATTTTTTTTTTTTTTATCTACAAATCTTGTCCTATGGTAAATGTGGCCTCTATAAAAAGAATAACGCACAGATCACTGTGGCGAACAGAAATAAGTAGACAAGACAATGCAAAGTAATTGTTTGTTTTCTTTTTTTTTCTTTCTTTATATTCTGAAATTTGTTGGAAATGTATTCCTTTCCTTCATCCACAGGACGTCTCCTATGGCCTGGACTGGCCGATGTTACTCAGATTCGTGTTATAGGACACAGCCTTGAAAAAAAGAGGTTGTGCACAGTGCATTGGTGTGTGTAATGGAAACAGGTAGTGTGGCGTGGAAGGAACTGAGGTGTGGCCGTTCATCTCAGCGTTCATCTCAAGTAGCCAATGTTCAGGTATTACCTAAAAGTCATATAGATGGGTATATTATCCATTATCCAATTTTCCATTAACATCATCAGATCAGTATGGTGAAAGGATCAGGCACTATTTATATCTTTGTTGAATCAGCAGAAATATAGTGGTGGTTGTGGTGTCTCGAACTTGGTGTCTTGAGGCTCTGGGTTGCTGATTGGAAAGTCACCCAACCAGCACTGAGTCGACACTGATGGGTCCGTGAGCAAGACATTTAACCCTACGCCCCTACAACCCAGCCACTGCATACAATGCCGGTCCCAAGCCCAGTTAGAAAATGGAAAGAGGATCTAGCATACAACCTAGATCTTCTTGGTAGGTCTTGATGTGGCGACAAAGCCCAAGAAAAAAAAATTTGAGTCAACAGAAATAAAGCCAATTTTTCATTTAACAATTTTTTACTAAATGTATTTCATGCATTTAATTAAAAACATACTGTTTGTGAATCCAGAGTTCCTGAAACATACTCCAGATTCACAGTGAAAGAAAAAAAAACATTAAGTAATTGACCACATTTTGATTAAAAATTTAATGGAGGCTGTTTTTGGAATTTCAGAAGAAAAAGTAAGTGTGAGACCACACTGACATGACATTCCTTGCATTCAGTAAGGAGGCACAAATTAACTCCCAGGGGCATACAAAAACTTTGGTCCCAAAACTTTTAACTGAACCCCAAGGCATCATCTATGGAGCTGGTAAAATAGTTGAAGGCATCAGAGACCAAAGTATGTACTGTGCATTCACAATTTGGAGAGTGTTGCGTTCCAATTGCCTGAAAGGCTGTCATGCAAGATAGTTGTGCAAAACTCAAGCTTACAGATTATTAAGAATTAAGATGGAAAATAACTGGAGTGTTTTGTTGTCCAGTTTGTCCAGAATCATCAGCATTGTGTATTAAGGGGAAAAAGTGAAACCTGGGAAAGGTAGCATCATGTAGGGGGGGTGGGGAGGGGGTGTTCTGTTGGGAAAGGGAATGTCAGGATTCTGAGCTGGATGCAATTGCAGTTATATGAAATAGCAAGGCAGGTGTGTGGTGAAAAAAAAAAGATGACAAACAAACGCAGAATCCAAAAAGAACTAGAAAGATTTGGGTAAAGTTCAGGACACAGCCTGAGCATTTACTTTATGTGTTCACTCAGTACTCAGAAATGAAATTTGTATTGGGAATGGTAGTCATCAAAGTTTGTAGTTTAAAGAGGACTTGTAGTTCTGAGATGGCACAGGTGAGATGTTGTTCCGGCAGTGATATGACAGGAAATGGTGCACTTCAGAAATACCATTTAAATAGAAATACCAAAGCAACACTGCAAGACATCAGCCAGAAATGTAAAACTTCCAGCAGGACAGTGTTCCTAATACCCATTTAATACATACAGGGGTATGACAAGAAATCTTACTAAGCAATTTTGACAAGAAAATTGGCATACTCCTTGCAATTTCATGGCTCTCCTGGGCTCTCATAGGGCCCTCTTCAAACTCTCTAAACTCCTCTTCAATTTCACCAATCTCTGCAAAAATCTGCAGAATTATTGGACATGTCAATTCTGCCCAAGACTTTTCACAAGGAAAAAAATAATGTATTTATATTATTTAGATCTCTTCCATCATGCTCCAAAATCAAGGGGGTATCCAGCTTCTTGGCGATCTTACAGACTCGGAACAGTGACAGCGAGATTAAGGAGTGACTGGGTAGATTGAGGAGTAATCTACTTTGGTTTTCTTCTTGGTGGGAGTTCTGGTGAGACTGAGAAGAACAAGGAGAGCGTTCATGAGTGATCTACATAATCCAGGAGAGAGTTGCAGGAATCAAGGAGAATGCTGGCAAAAACGCCCTCTAGGGGCAACGGACACATGTGCCGCAAGCGCCGTTCTCTCATGCCTCGTTCCTGATGCTCTCAATAAGCTCTCCTCGTAGTCGTGGGCCTTTTGTAGAGCACTCCTCACCTCTCCTGTACAGTGTCCTGCTCTCGCTGTACACTCACTGTACACTCGCCGAGACCTGCTTGTTCTTGTCAAAGGTCTCCTGAAATCTGTACACCCACGATGTAACCTTTTCTAAGTCACAGACTGACCATTTTCTGCCAAAGTTATAGTCTACAAGATCATTTTACAATTTCTTATGAAAATAAAGATGCACCAATTGACTTATCACAAGAAATGTGAAATTTGTTTGCATGGATGTCTGCACATCTTTTTATCTACACAAACCTTCAGTAAAAAAAATGGGTCTATTAAGGTCACCCACTTCCGGCATTGGAATGTAGACGTCATTCTTGATCGTGTTTGAGCAGTGGAAAATCAAAAGCCATACTGTGTTAATGCTTTCTCATCTGGTGCTACAGGGAGTGTTTCTGCTCCCCAGATAGGCTGAAAGTATCTTAACCTGCCTAAGCCTTTCTCCCAGCAAGAATGAAATGATAAAAAAAAATATACCAGGTATATTAAGATTGAAATCTTTTAAACTATTTGATCAGATTTTATCTACTTTCCCATTATTTAAACAAACTGCATAGCCTCTTGTCAGCCCTGTACTCAGGTGAAGTGTAGCTCATGAACATTCAACAGGCATTATCAATCGATTAGAAGTACATGTAGGTATTAGACCATCAGAACGAAGCCCTGCTGATCCAATTTAGATTAGTTTAGGAAAGGGGACATGGGGACAAGGACTGAGCTGGCTTATTTATTGCCTGTGAAAAAAAAAACCTGGTGGTTGCACTATGGTCGGTACAAGCATAGACAATGTGCTTCAAATACAAAATCATAGTCAGAACATGCATAACTGCATTCCTTTCTTTTTTTAGGGTACTGTATGAAGTTGGTAAGGGAGTTGAAGGCATCAGAAACCAAAGTACATACAGTACATTCACAATTTGATGAGTATGGCCTCGTTATTGCCTGAAGGGTTTTGCGATGGAATACAGTATCCCTACAAACAAACACCAAATTCAAATAGCTAGAAATAGTTTGGTGTTCAGGACACAAGCCTGAGCACTTACTTTGCACAGTGTCTAGGTGGTTGGTAATTGGGAATACAGTACATGTTCACTCAGTACTCTGGGAAATGAAATCTGTATTGGGGAATGGTAGTTATCACAGCTATGTTCTAGATGTTCTAACCAGTGCCATTTTCTCCCAAATGCCAAGGGAAGCCAGGATTCCCCAGTTTTGTTTAGTTTTTTCACACTGTACTTGTCATTTTAATTAAAAGAAACACTTCGTTTAACAATTTTGTTTTGGTGACAGTCATCTCTTCTCCGTTTTTCACTGAGTATGTTGCACTGTTATGGTGGTGCGGTATGGAGAGACACACCACGAGATGTTTTTAATTTTAAAGAGCCCTGACGCAGGGCTTTAGAGGGGGTGAGTGAAATAGGAGTTTAAAACTGAAAACACAAAATAAACAGAGCTCCGCCGTCTACGTGAGAAAGGGCTCTGAAAACTTAAACAAAAACTAGCGTCCTCTCGGGGCTTCTGCCCTTACCGAGCATTTATAGAGAGAGAGTAGAGATTGAGCTTCGTGCACTTTAACCCGAGAGCGCGCGCTAAACTGATGCGTGTCGCTCTCCCTCTCTCTCGCCGGCATCTTAGGGAGGCAGAGGCTGGGGCTTTGCCTCTGTCTCTTCACTTTCTGCGCGCTTTTTTTTTTTTTTTGTCTTGGCCCTGATACCTTTACCGGTGCTACCTAATGATCACACGAAATGCCGAGGTATCAGGACCCTTTATATAAACACGCTGCCAGGTGAGTCGTTCAGGCTGATTGCCTGACGGCGGCGTTGCCTGGCAACCGCGTGTATAAATGGCCGCACCTTTGCCTGTTTAGAACTCCGCGTGATAGTAGCCTGTGGATCTGCCCGTTCTGAATAGTTTATGCGCGGCGCCGCCCCTCGCGCGAGCCGCATCGTTACACATACTGTACGTTTTAGATTGTAAAGCGCCCCTAAATGCGATGTGGTGAAACAAGGTATTGCACTTTTATTGCCACGTCTAAAGGCTAGTCAGGCAGAGTTTGCTTCTTTTTCAGAAGAAAAAAAAAATCAGAAGATTAAGAAGTCAGTAAGTCAAGTCAAGTAGACTTTTATTGTCACTTTAACCATATACAGTTCAGTACACAGTGAAACGAAACAACATTCCTCCAGGACCAAGGTGCTACATACAACATATATCTTCATAGCATTGTCCTCATTGGCTTGAGGAAGCCAGGGTGCAGTTACTGTAGATTCCCCATGTAAAACAATGAAGGATCCTGTCATAAACTGTGAGCCAGACACCCTTCTACATCACCGTTAGCAAACGTTATAACGTGCAGTTATGGGGTAGACATTTTGAGTTTTTAGGGGGGGACAATTTTTTTTTTTTTTAAACTAAACATAAAGCAACTACCAACTACAAAAACCAGAGCGGCATACAGACAGGAAAAAACAGAGATTCTAACTTTCTGTCTATCTGGTACTTCTAAACTTCAGCTGTTGTTCTAATGGCTGTGATTCTTATATCGCTTATTATGCATTGCTTGCCTGGATAACTGCATATGTTTATTTACTGCAGTGTTCATTTTATTGTGACTGTTTAAACACATGAAAATAAGAAGGATGGGAAAAAATCTAAGTATTGTAAAGTCCAAATGATGGGCTTTGAGTCATGTGTTCATAACATATAGCCTGCTGATTATTTTGATATGAATGTAAATTAAATGTTTCCTTATTAAGTTTGTAATTGTTTGTAATGTTTTATTGAATCTTTGCTGCACATTAAGCATCTGGTTGTACATTTGGCAGGGTAAACGCAAACATCAGCTCGAGTGTGTGCAAACACAAGTTTTAAATAACAGACATCTGCATAATACACTTTTGTGTAAAATCATACCAAGCACTCTAGAAGTTCATTTGGAAATTCCCAGTTTTTACAGACTTTTCTAAGCAACAATCAGTCATAAAAAAAAAACATTAACATAAAAACCACTTAGGTTTTGGGTTCCCCTTGTGCCACCTGGGCAGCTCTGGCCCCTCTATTCTTTGCTCCACAAGATCTCTGGGGATGTGCTGTAATGTCTGACACCAGGACGTTGGCAGTAGATCCTTTGGGTGATGTGGGGTGAGTTCTCTATGGGTTGGACATGTTTGGTCCAATGGACATGGGTGCTCGTTCAGACTGAGATCTGGGAGTTTGGAGGCCTGATCAGCAGCTTTGGGCTCCTTGCATGCTGGGCCCCGTGCACATTGTGCTGTGGTGCACAAGGTGTTCTGATGCCTTTCTATTGTGGCCTGGATTGATTACTTTTAGTGATTTGTGCCACATTGGCTTATCTGTGGGATCAGAAAAGGCCATCATGTCAGACATTAAGTGGTTTTCTTCTTCTTCTTAGTCTTTCAGATGTTCCCTTTTAGAGGTCGAAACAGCAAATCATCTGCCTCCATCTAACCCTATCCTCTGCATCCTCACACCAACTAACTTCATGTCCTCTCTCACTGCATCCATAAATCTCCTCTTTGGTCTTCCTCTAGACCGCCTGTCTGGCTGGTCCAACCTCAGCATACATCTGCCAATATATTCACAATTTGTCCTCTGAACCACCCCAATCTGACCTCTCTGACTTTATGGGTTGTCCCTCTGATGGACTCATCCCTCTGATGGACTTGATCTTATCCAACCCTTTCACTCCCAGAGAGAACCTCAACATCTTCATCTCTGCTACCTCCAACTCTCCATCCATCCAACTAGGAACCTCTGTAGTCCAACTAAGAACCATGGAGGAACATTGATGACCATTGTATTTTCCCAATTTTTTTATGACCATGGTAGGATCTCCGGCCAACATTCACACACATTTACATACCATGGGCAATTTGGGACAGGCAATTAGCCTAATCTGCACAGTCTTTGGACTGTGGAAGGAAACCACCTAAGTACAGAGCATGCAAACTCCATGCACACCGAACCCGGACCCTAGGTGCAAGGCAACACTAAGCCTTTGTGCCGCCCATTGGGATGGTGCTGTGGTTTCAAGGGAATGAAACACTTCCAGGCATGCTGTTGTTGGGACAAGAACAACTTGTTGGAAAGAAAAAAAATCACACAACCCCATCAATGAGTCTCATCAATGAACCTCATCATTTATTTTTATGAGGACAACTGACCATTAAAACACTTTTACAATTTTAATTATATTTCATTGTAGAGTTACATACTATGTATCCCTGTCTTCCTTTACATAAATAGGGTTCAAATTAATTTACAATTGTGTTTTGGGTGGCGAAACAAAAAAATACTGAATAAGAATTGGAGAGATTTGGATTTGTTTGGATGATACAGATCCGGAAAAACACAGTACACAACAACAGCACATTATGATGCTAATTTTATAACAATAGTGCGTATTGAGAGAGGTCCTAGAGCACCACACCTGCTGCATTCTTTCTGTGGGTGTCTAGCTATAATATCTGCATTATACAGAAATGGTAGGCCATTCAGCTGGACGCTCAATAGACATCAGCTCAGAAATATTAGCATCTCAACATGACACTTTAGGATTTGTCCTGTTTGAATTGAAACCAAACACTATTTCAGGAATACGAGTTCATTAACACCCAGTAATTCTTAATTGATGTCCATCTCCAGATTGCTCCTGTTTAACATATCATAGGTTTGGCTTTAATTAGCCTAGCCTTAATTAGCATTAATGTGAAATCATGATCTGCTTTAAATCAGTAGGACTGGCCGGGTCAGGTCTAATGTGCAAACACAATGAAAGCAGGGTCAGAGAGAATTCATAATGAATCCATTTTTTAACTGATGCAGTGCCACCGTATTAGCAAGTGAAAATATGTTGTTGTTTTTTTTCCAGTGTGGCAGCTGTGTCTTTATATTTTTTTATGAAAAAAGAGTAAATAAAATGCAAAAAAGGAAAGCAGGAGAGAGTGTGTTGTGATATGGTTTGATCCGGGCCACTTGTCATCAAAATCGCATTAAGAACAGTGTCAGATAGCATCGATGAGATCATTTTGAAGTCCACTCCATAGCATACTGTATCACAGCGCATGTTGAAATGTCCTGCTTTGACACGCTGTGATGATCAAAATTAACTCAAGCTGTAATGTTGTCCTGCCATGTTTTGTATTGCTTTAGCTGTGTATCCTCTTCCCATCTTAGGCCTTTTAGTTACGGCAATGTGATAGCGGTCTGGAACTGAAATCGAGCTTTTCGCTTCATTACTTTATTACAATCAGAATTACATTATCATCACTTCACTCCTGCAAGCCGATTCCTGTTTTACCAGAATGCAGACGAGGTCTGTTCAGAAAGGGGTGAACATTGTGTAACAGTGAATTAAACAGCCATGAAAATGAATTGCAAACTGTTTGCAAAGGAGAAGAAGGGGTATTTTGATCAAAGGAATAATATCTACACCCTTTGAAGGCTGATCGTTTCCTAAGCCCAAGTCAATTTTATATTTGATTTATAGTTATTTGTGCTCAAATTTCAGTCTAGAGTCTTGTCATATCCAAGGCAAAAACCTGCAAACATTAAACAATTAGGGTTCTAATAAGAATGCAACATTATTTTTTTCTTTACTGCACTTTTCCCAGCCTTGAAATTGCATGCTTCAGGATGAACGTTGCATTGTTTTAAGACATTACCCTGTCATATTGGCTTTTACAGAGCAACATACTAATGAGTAGCTTTCTGGTATCCAGCCCTAACCCCAAACTTCACATGGCTTCTAATGTGCAGCCTCATTAAGTCAATGGAATATAAATCCCAGGCAATTACAGGCTATTCCTCCTCACATTTCCAAACAAACAGGCCTATTTGCATATTGTCTAAATAGATGACATGCTGGCAAGAAGAGAGTGGATAAGAAGAGGAAATGCATCATATAGTCTATTTATCCTCAACAAACCTGTATTGTCTGATGCCTCAGAGACTGTGAGAAAAAAAATACCCATATGTCTATATAAGCAATATTGGATATAAGTAAGCTGGCAAGATAGTTGAGAATTAATATGAAGATGAGTTATTTATGGAGAAGATTCTGTGCCAGTTAGAAAAGCAGAGGGGAAGAGCATGCAATGCCTTTTTTTCCAATCTGCCGAAGTGAAAAGCAAAAACCCGTACTGAATTGATTGTCAATAAAACTTTTTTAGGTGAAAACTTTTTTTTAAAGGAATTAAAAAGTGAACTTAACAACATGGTGGCATAGCGGTTAGCGGTTGAGGGTTTGTTTCCTGCCTCGGATCTCGAACCAGAGTCCCCGGAGGAAACCCACCAAGCACAAAACTCACCCACAGTCCAAAGACATGTTGATTTAGCTAATTGACATTCCCAAATTGCCCATAGTGTGTGTATGTTCAGGTCGAATCCTGCTTTGAGCCCAAAGTCTCCTTGGATACGTTCCAGGCCCACACCTGTATAGGATAAGCGGTATAGAAGGTAAATGAAAAATGCAGATTTTAAACACAAACTTTCAGATGTTAATGTAATTCTGTCTTGCATTGCATTACAGTTTCATCACTGTGCTGCAGTAGTGGTGCACTGAAAGGTGCTTATTGTCCAATCACAGCTTTAAGCCACACTCATGAAAGCATCATTTTCCAGGAGGGCTTATTCCTTCTGAATCGAAACTTTAATCATTAACCTTTTAAGACCTACTAACATATGAAGTGTTTTTTTTTTTTTTATTGTTAGTTTTTTTCAGACGAAGTGAATAAAAATAAGAATTGTTCATCTCTACAGGAAAAAAATGCTTCCACCTTACCTCAGGGCTTAGGAGCTCCTCTATCAAATTTCTCCAACTTTCAGCATCATTGTATCTTTAGACATCATGAAGAAGGCATCTGCTTATGTTCTAAATGTGGATGCTTTAATAATACATTGTCCTCATGTCACGAACGAAAAGCAATACCACCTGTGTATTGCATTTCATGTTTTCTCTCCCGGTGAGATTGCTTGTCTGTTTGCCACAGAGGCATCTCTGTAGTTATGGGAGCTGAAAACTAAAGATAACAGCTTTATATGGTGCAGGAAAAAAAAAATTATTCAGGTCAGAAAATGACTGGGAATCAATCCAGGATAAGTGTTGCGTGACATACACACACACACACACACACACACACACACACACACACACACACACACACAAAGTATCTCTATTGTCTGTATTTTGTTTCACACTACTAGAGTGTGCATCCTTTGTTTAATAAAAAAAAAAAAAAAGTTGAAGAGCAAAGAAAAGAGAGGGATTGATGTGTCTTTTTCATCTCTGTTCAAACGCACCAAGCGACAGACGAAGCACCTGCGCTGCAGAGGCTCAGGATGATGACCCACTGGGACGTGCCTCCCTACACAGACTGCTGGAGTCGACTACACGCTTAATAATACTGCAGAGAAAGTCGTTAAACCAAGCTTATGGTGTGACAGTGAAGCTTATCTTTATGCTGCAGCTTATCTTTTCAAGTACTTTCCCACACCTGCAGTACAATGTGAATTAGTATGAAGTTCATATGAATACTTTTATCCTCGTTGAATTTCAATCTCAAACAGCTTTCATAACATTAAAACGAATCATTTGAAACCACTACAATTTTGTATATGTACTGTATATATATATTGTGTATAAAGGAAAGGAATAAACTTTCTTTTCATGCTGTAATATTCTATTCATATTTTCCTCATCCATTTAAATAAACTGACCGAGTTTATAAAGTTAAGTGCCTTGTTGAACTTACTAATGCGGGATAATGTGAACTGTTGTGAGGGTTAATGCATGATGAGTGCAGGTAGATACTATCGCTTAAGAAGGTCGTTAATGTATCCCTGATGTAGGTGACAAAATCTGACAATATTCTGTAGTGCTTTATTGGACACTGAAATGGTTTACATTGTTCCAGAAATAATTTTCCAGAGTAATTAGATCAAGCTTTTTAACATTCTTTCTCTCTGTTCCTGCAGTGATTCCATCTTCTTATCTCAAAGAAGGTGATAAGTTGTGTACTATACGTAGGGTGGGCTAGTGGAAATCAATCACGGTATCTTGGTATAGGAGATCAACACTGATGATACTTGACTCACATCAGCATATTAACATCAATATAAATATGATTACTTATATATTATGACTCAATCATGATTTATATACAGGTCAATTAGTGTGATGGAATGATTATAACCCACACTCAAGCTCAATTTGGTATTGAGACAGGACTTTAGTGGTAAAATAAATAAATAAGTAAGACAGTAAACTATGAATTATGTGTTCAAGGTAAGGCAGAACATGTCATACCAGGGAAATAATATTAGGAATAATTCTTGGCAGAAAAATGTGAATTGATGTTGAATTTTATTGTTAAACAACAGCATAAAAGATTAAACATAGTTGAATTCCATTAAGTTTGTATGCAGTATACTATGAAATAGCACATATGGTATTAGATAATAAAGTAACAACAAGAAGATTGTCCGTTTTCACTTGGAACATCAGAAAAAAACGTCTCGGGTTACTTTGCTGTAACCCTGTTCCCTGAAAAGGCGGGAACGAGATGCTGCGTGAAAACGCT
>JAQMYJ010000038.1:10034031-10062458 GCA_030014305.1 Clarias laeviceps
CCCAAGAGCATTTGTAAGTATTGCACAGTAATCTAGTATATGTATGTAATATTGTATTATTATATGTAATCTTGTATAACATTTTATTGGAAAGTAATATTGCACTTATCATATTACTAATACGGGTAAGTATTAGAAACCTCTGTAGCCCAACTAGGGACCGTGTAGGCCATTGGTAACCATATATGGGTATTTATTCCCATTCCCACAGTCACATGCACATTCATACAATATGGGCAATTTGCAAACACCAATTGGCCTAATCTGCATGTCCTTGGACTGTGGGAGGAAAACGGAGTACCGGGAGGAAACCCACCAAGCACGGGGAGAACATGAAAACTCTATACACACAGACCCGACGCATGAAATCAAACGCAGGACCAAGCCGGGATGACAGTGCTAGCCACCATACCGCCATTGTAGTATTAGGTCTATTTTATTGATATACATAACATTTTAATGAATTAATTCTATTTAATTAGATTAACCCATCATTTTTGACTTAGCTTCGTATTACAGTAATGTATTACTTTTGCAATGTGTTACTCCCATCACTAAATACCATTCATTATTTTTCTATAACGGCACATCCCATTGTGTTATAATTTTACTATTCCTACATTACACTCTGGCTTAATGTAAAGAATGTGCCCACATGTTCCTGAAAGATACAAAGTTAAGTCCGCATACAGGTTATTACAGTATATGTACTTTCAGTTGTTGTTTTTTTTTTGTTTTTTTGTGGCTATGAAAATATAAAGAGCTGAACTCTAAATTTTCACTGGAACGTTTTGTGCAATTGGGCATTTACAGCACTTATGCTTTTGTTCAGATTTTTTTTTTTTTTTACAGTAGCTAAGCATATCAGCTCTGTTGGCTCAAACAGCTGTGTTTTAAAACCTCAGACGTTATGTAAGAGCTTTCTACTCTTATTCATAACTCCTCTATTCAAAACTCTGAGAAAGTTGTGGATCATGAAATAAAAATCCTGTGGTCCCACAATGTTTTTAAAGCAAGCAGGAATGAATCATCCAGTGAAAAAAAAAAAACTAGAGAAAAACGTTCTTCCTCATTTCAACAGAGCCAGCATTCAAGCAGTTGGGAAAGTTTGTCGCAGGTCCTTTAAATGTGCTTTTAAAGTGCAGAATGAATGAATTCTTCCACTTTGGGTGAGGACCGCACTTTCTAATCTGGACATTGGTATTCGTGGCCGTCGGCGTTTGTGCTGATTCTGTGTCAGGATTTGAGGACGGCCAGGAGGAGAGAGGCTCTGTGAGAGGCCAGGAGCATTGTGTGTTGAAGTGATACTGGCCTGTTAAGGTGGGCTTCTCTGAGTTACTATACACCCAGGAGCGGTTCCCATGCTCTGGTTTTCTGTGCAACACTACATTGTGTGTGGCCTGCACTTCCAGGCCTGACAGAAGCACTCCAAACTCCCAATTACCCACAAAATCCTCTTTCTATTTCTCTGTCCTTCTTTCTTTCTTCAAGACATTTGCTTTCAAGGATTTGCTATGCTGAGATGAACCCACGATATTTTAACATATAATCTTGCTATCCTTAACATTCAATTGTGTAGTTCAGGGTCAAACTTGACTATTTGACTATTGCTAATTAAATTATACTATTGCACTGACGCTAGATTTAGTTTGGCTGCAAGGTTTACGTATAAAATCTACATCTAGGCATTTTGGCAGACACCCTTATCCAGAGTGACTTACATTTTTATCTCATTATACCTGTACATCTGAGCAGTTGAGGGTTAAGGGCCTTGCTCAAGGGCCCAACAGTTGGTGGTTGTGGTTTGAACCTGGGACCTTCCAAACTGTAGTCCAATGCCTTAACCACAGAGCTACCCCTAAAAGTTATCGTCTCTATAGTATCCAACTCCAAAGAAAATTGTGTAACAGATGCTAAATTTTTTTATTTAGTTTAATCTTTCATATGATGAAATTGTTAACTTCCCATATTTAAAAGGAGTCTCCAGTGTCAGTGCATTGCAGTCAGCGGTAAAGCTGCAACATTAAGATCTCCACTATGGGAAAGCCTTCAAAACTGAGGATGTTGCAGTTTCTTGTTAACAACACAAACTGTATACAGGGATCAAGCAGAGCAGGAACAACTGTTATAGTTATTATAATGCACATAGCATCCAGAACGTGTTTTGTTGATGTACATAACTTTAAAAGTAACTACAAATGTAGAGAAATTATAGTGCGTTTTGGTAATTAGTAATAACAGTTTAATTGTAGAAAATTGCTGTGGTATAAAATTAATTAAAGGCTTTTGCATATGTTGGAAAAGAATAAACTTCAGAGCGGTAACAGTAATTCCAGGTCATGTTGGGCTGCCTCACATTACCCTAACACTTATTATTTTCCTGTAGCAGCATACCTTTTTATGTTTTATTTAAAGAATCTTGAATACTGACCACAGTGAATAAAGAAGGAAGCTCTTCAAAAGTTTTGGAGAAGAAAGTCTCCTCACAAAGGATGTTATCACTGATGTAATTCGGCCTGTCACATATATGTAATAAGATGAATATTTAAAATACAATCAAAGAGATGAGACTGAGTCACATTTGAAATATGAATTTCCACATTGAGCCTTATAAATATTAGACTTAATAAGCAGCTGGCCTGATTAATGATTAGCTGAGCTTAAATTGTTAATAGGGATACAGTGATGATGAGAATAAGTGCCATTATGTGCAGTCATTTCTGTCATTATAACATCAGGCTCAGAGCTCATAAAGAACCTAAAATCTTAGATATATATGATGATGATGCATTGAGATCTCAACCCACCGCAATCCTCTAACAATCCTTGCAGTGCTCTTTTTCTGGAAGGACAATCCGCAAAGATAAAATATTTCAAAAAGCTATAACAGAGATGATGCTCTGACTGCTCTATAATATATGCGCTACAATGCATGGGTTATGATTATTGAATTTAAATGCTGCTTAAGCTATAAAGTGTGAGTTATAGTGTGCGAATTAGAATATGTTGTTATAGCGGTGATATCCTGATTGAATTATAATTCGTTATAATGTACCAGCTATAAAGTGAGAGTTATAACAGTGACGAGATCATGATCGAGCTACACTATGGAGAGGATTTTAAGCCACACAGAAAAGTTTTTCTTCCTTCTGACAAACTAAATAGCACAGAAAGCATTGGAAGGCTGACAAGAGTCAATTACACATGTATGAACTATAGCATCTAAATCACCTGCTGCTACAGAGCAAAATCCCCTGTGTTGATTTAACACTTTCAGAGTTTTTGTGTCCAACTGGTCTCATATAAACACTGCTGGGTGTTAATGCAACACTCAGCCCTGTGGAATTAACCCAAATTTTTACTCAATTTATCTGTCTATACTTTAAAAAAATGCTTTTCTTGAGGACTTTAGTTGGTCTGGAGCTGTCAGTCTGGTGGTCTATACTGCTTTATCCTGTATACAGGTCATGGGGGCCTGGATCCTATCCCAGGAGACTTAGGGCAAAAGTGATGTACAACCTGGACGGGGTGCCAATCCATCTCAGGGCACGCACATACACAAACCACACTACGGGCAATTTGGGAATCCCAATTAACTTAATCTGCATGTCTTTGGACTATGGGAGGAAACCGGAGTACCCGGAGGAAACTCACCAAGCACGGGGAGAACATGCAGACTCCATGTACTGTACAAAGACCAGAGGTGGGAATCAAACCAGGAACCTGGAGGAACTAGGGGACAATGCTAACCACTACGCCACTGGGCTGACTGAAGTATAAATTATAACAAATATATTGTTTTCTTACAAAAGAATGAATGGGAGAGAAACTTGCTGCCTCCACATGTTCACAGAATAACCATTTTCATTGAAAGCTGTAATTACAAAGTTCAGCACACTACTGTCTAGTTGGTTATGCTGGTTAAGTTTCATTATTAACCAGTACTTACTAGCCAATAGGCCCTTCCGCACCAATCACAACTACCAAATAGGTAGAGTGGGGCAAACGCATGGTTTCTCTAAAAAATGTAAAACCGGCCTCAGAATCTTTTCGTCACACCCAACATGACATACTGTCTGCACTCTTCCTCATACATAACTTACAAACGCCATGATTCTTTAGCATCGCTGTGCTTTACGGTAGAAAAAGTAATGCCACGCCTCCCAGAGTAAGGTCACCTGGGAACTTGCAATGATGCTTGCAACTTTGCAACAAATATTTGTGACTTAAAAGCTATTTTTTTATACTTTATCCTATATTCCTCATACTGCATATACATTTATATAAATAATGCAAATAATGATTAAAGGTTTTCCCCCACCATGATAAATAAGTCAAGTACATTAATAACTTGGCATGACAACTACTTCCAAAGCTCTCACATGTACAGTATGTGGGTCATTTCTTATCTTGTACGTTTTTGCCCTAATAAAAAACATCTTATATTAAGTAAAAAAAAAATCTTAATATAAAATGAATACTGTATATTTATACGATTAAACAGAATAGCCACCAGGGACTGCACATTCCACCACACGCTGTTCCATTCAACCTGGACTCAATCCTTTACTCGCACACAACCACAGGTTTAAGGTTACACACTCTTTGCAAAACTATATGATCTGTGTTGTAATCACCAGTCTGCAGCAAGCTTTGAATTGACCTTGATAGTCTGGTGAGTGATCTTGTTTCTTGTTTTCCTGAAATAAATTCTTGTCTCCTGTTTATGCTGTTTGCTCATCGCCAGACCATGGCTGCTACTCATTATCGACTCTTGCTTCACATCTTCACATCTGCATTTGCATCCTACTCTTTTTATCAGAATACTTTGTCATTGTTTGGATGCAGCAAATGAGAACTTTTACTGGAATCGACTAGGAGATGCACCAGGGTATTGGTCATCTCATAGAGCAGCTCCAAGTTGCTACCCCAGGCCCTTCTACCCACCCAGTCTGTGACCCAAACACTCACCAGCTGGGCAGAAAAATGCTCCAAAAAGCCTGGAGAAAAAGGCCTTTCATGTTGCAGTACTCCTTTTACTTTGAGAAATAAGAGGGGTCACTCAATTCATAAACCTCCTCGCAGATAGAGCTCTCGCCTCAGCGGTCATAGTCTGGAGCCAAAGGGAAAAAGTCTAAGTTCCTTTAAGAACTTCCTTGAAATGTTCAAGTGAATGTTTGACTGTTCTTCTGAGGGCAAGGAAGTAGCAAAATGCCTCCTCGCTTTCAAGCAGAGTGACCAAAGTGCCATGGAATGGCACCATCACACCCATCCCATGATAGGTAAAAACAGCTTAAACAAGCCAGTGCTCAAAGCTTTGATAAACTGTTCACTGAACTAGTATACTGAGATGATCAGGTATTCCTTGACTCCTTGAAAGACACAATCTACTTTGATGTGCTCAAAAGAACCGTTCACCTTTACATACCTGTGCCAGCCCTTGAAGCCTCACATATCAAGCATGCATCTGTGGTGGGTCATGGTGGATAAGAGCATGCAACATCAGTGGGACATGCCTTGGGAGTGAGAGTGCTACTAGTGAGACAGTCCCTAATCCCAGATGTGTGCAGCTTCCATGTCTCACAATAACCTGGTAGCTGTACTTGTCTCATTGTTTATGCTTGCTTCCAATCCAGTTTGTACATCTAAGGACATCTTCTCACTTGCGGCAGTAACTGACTCTGGAGCAGCTAGCAACTTTATTGACCATACCACTGCTGTGAGGTGCCAGCTGCCACTGCAACCCTTACTACACCCTAATGCTTTAGCTGAACAAAGGAAGCATGGGTTCTTACCAAAGGTACTGTACCCATCCATTTCACATCAGCTGCAATGGGAAGCTCGTTCTTTGTTAGTATCACTAGAAAAATGCTAGATGCACTAGAGGATGCAAACCCACAACCCATGGATATCACAGAAGGAGCAAAAATTGCATGCTCATCCTCTTACTGCAATACCGCATATCCTTCCATCTATGTGTACAGTACCACCTTTGACAACTACACTATGAATATCTTGTCATTTTAGATTGGCTATCTTTGGAACCTGCTGGCCTCATCAACTATGTGCATTGTCTGCATCAAAGTCATCTTAATCTATTCTCCAAACCTTCTCAAGCATGTTATCCATATAAAGGTTCTGACACAATCTCTAATTCAAAGAGGAAGAATGTGAGCTCCAAATTCCCCAGGTAACATTATCAGGCCAGATGGCCTGCTAATGGACCAGGACAAAGTGTCTGCAGTTTCCAACTGACCAGTTCCCACCACAATATAAGACCTGTAGAAATTCTTGGGTTTTTATTTTTTAGTCAGTGGGTACAGCATGCCAACATCCGCACTAAAACTTCTAAAACATGGGAGCAAGTGACTCCAGTGGAACTCCTCTACAGTAAAGGCCTTTGAAAGAATTAACAAAGATTTAACCTCCGCCCCAGTGTTAAAGCACCCTACTCCCTCACACACCTAGTGGCCTTTTTTCAGAAACCTAACAAGCATCTGAGCTTCTAGCAGTCAAGCATGGAGGAGTGAAGGGATTTGGTTAAGGGAGCCCTCAACCAAACCCGGCTTTTCCATGCAACCCTATGAAGGAGTCTATCCTACCCAAGTCACACTTTGTGGAAGTGTTAATCTGGGGTTTGGATAAGAAGATTAAAAGTATTCCAGATACTAAAAAGTATCCACAGAACATGCACAATGGGAAAGAAATTTGTGCCCTCCACCCCAGTTGCCAAAGCATACTAATTACATATGCCAAACTCTTTGGCCACAAAACACCCCATCAACAAAAAAGCTGCAGTTACAACAAGGCAAATATTGGTTTCTCCAGGCCACAGTATCTCACACTCCTTCACGTACAGCCATTCACCATGATCTCACCTGCCTTTGATTTTATTGCTGGTCTTCCCGCCTCTTAGCAGAACATTGTCATAATAGTAACCATTGACAGATTTTCAGTCAGTGCACCTTACACCCCTCCACAACCTCCCATCAGCCTCTGAGACAGTTACTATTCAATCATGTTTTCAAGTACTTTGGTATTCCAGAAGATATTGTAAATGACCAGGGACCTCAATTCCCTTCTAAGGTCTGAAAAACTATCTTGGGGAAACTTGGTATCTCTGTGAGCCATCAGGCATCAGGGTACAATCTTCAAGCCAATGGGCAAATTTAGAAGGCAAATCAAGAAATATTAAATTCTCTGTGCGCATTCTGTGCCAATAACCAAGGATACTGGGCATACTCGTTTCCATGGGGAAAATATGTACAAAACTACCTTAGCAAATCACAACCAAGATCACTCCTTTTCACTAATAGGAATGAGGAGATATGGAAGCAAGTTCACCACCAATACTGTAAGTCAACTTAACTTGACCAACAAGAGGTTTTGCAGAAAGAAAGCATATGAGTATGTGTGGCCATTAACAGTTCTGCAGCAAATAAAAAACATAAACTACATCCTTGAACTTGAATCCAGCATTAAATAACTCAAGCAAGTAATGCCTGATTTCCTTGACACATCGTCACACCATTCTCAACCTGCTACTATGTCAAGATTTCCATGGCTAGGGGGACCACATCCAAGGTGGTGACTCAGGAAAAGTAGGGCTCTTGGAGGTTGTGCCTCAGGGGGAGGGACTATGGCATTTTGATGCTGCATCCTGCACAAACCTCCAACTCCCAGCATACAGTAAATTATGGCTTACAAACTCAGCTGTAAGGACTCCAAGCATACACTAACTTCTCTGATTATAAACATGTGCCATGTTAGATTAACTGTTTTAACAATTTACAGGTCTGATTGTCTGCTCTTGGTTGGAGTCCTTGGTTTGACCTGCAAAGCCCTATTTGATGTTTAAAAGAGTAAACTAATATGAAGACCAGAGAACTGTCTAAGGCAATAAAAACTGAACATTGTGACAGTTCTCTTAACATCCTGCACACAATTATGTATTATATATGTATATGTATTATATAATTACACATTATGTTCCATTACATTATAACGCATACAATCCAAATACAGTACACAGTTACATGATAATTGTCTATTATTATTATTATTATTATTATTATTATTATCTGATGACAGAATTAACATTGTAAGCTTTCTGTATTCCCACTTTGTCTCACCACAAGAGGATCTCACAAAAGAATGATGGCAGCCTTACTGTACCAGGCAGTGCTTATTCACTCTCTCTCTCTCTCTCTCTCTCTCTCTCACCTTTGTTTTAGTGGGTGCACACAATGTCCTCTGTTCATAATGTCCTCACCCCGATTGTCCCCTTGGGGAGTTAAACAGACACATTCATGTTCACAGCCATATTCCCAGTGTATTAGTCCTCGGCTCTCCAGCACGGCCACTCATAACCTTATCTCAGGTGAAACTTCTTTGCTTTTAGCACATGTAGCACAATAAAGCTACATGATGTGCACCCCTAAGGATATAGTTGGCTCTTTTGGTGTGTAGGTGCCCTTGTTTATTTGTGAACATGAGAAAAATAGCAGGAAAAATACATACTCAGTGAACTTTAAAATATGATTCCACATCCTCACAAAAAAATGTACACAGCTAAATTAATTGTCATCATTACAACTATTACTTGTTTTCTTTTTTTTTGACTGAACTACAGTATACTGTACCTATGCTTTAGCATGCCTCGAAGGGACAATAAAAAAATACGTTTCTCATACAGCTGGAAATCTTGTTCTACTATTAATATAATTAGAGTTTGAGTTTCATATATATATATATATATATATATATATATATAAGTATTTGTCTTTGTAAGTTGTTTCTTTTGAAAACACTAATAGTCAACAAGTATTAATTAAGTATTAATAGCTAAATATTATTATTAATAGCTTAAAAGCATAACAAATTCCGGTGCAATTTTTTTAACCAGAAAACTGTGTGTGGGTACACTGGGGTATTGATTTAACTTTGCTGTTCACTAACTCAAGGCTTCAGCTCCAGTGCAGGAATAACTTCAGCCCTACACATTTTTGTGCTGCCCTGAAAAAATACAAGTTGTGTTAAAATAGCATGCTTGTTTGCTGGACTCCTTTATCCTGTATACTGTACTACATGCTATTCTTTTTACTCAAATGTACAGTATAAAAACATAGTAGTTAAAGATGCACTCAAATGCACTTGTGTATGTACTGTAGTTACATTGATTTAAGTCTCTTTATATCAGTACAGTGTATTTTTACAGTTAACCGTTGGCACTTAATGTCTTTTGAAACAGGTGGGCAATATGTTAATAATGAATGCTGTTATAGAAAAATAAAACCACAATAATCTAGTTGATTGAACACAATATAAAGTGTTTTATTCTTCTATTACAGTGTTAATTCAGAATTACAATTTCAATTTATTTTTGACACTTTGACATTTTATAAGTGATTATAGTCCTTCTTAATGTTTGAATGTCTGCAAAACGTCTCTTTTATCTCTTCTGTTAAAAAAAGCTATAAACAGTCATTTATTATACTTTCTTCATAATAAGAAAAAAGCCTGATTATCGGTCATATTTTAAAATTACTTAACACACTATTACTAGATTATGAACACATACTGTATTAAAATATAACTAATTAGATACCAATAATGTTACTAGTGTTACTATTACATATTTTATATTGTTAATATTTAATAGCACACAGCAACTAATTTGGAAAAAAGCAACTTAATAAGGTAGGTACTGTAGCTGCTGCTTGTAGTTGTTGGTTAACAATATATCAAAATACATTTATTCCTGCTTGTAATATTTACACTGACTCAACAATGCAATAAAACTTTGTTTTTTCTTCGAGTTTTTACTACTGATTGTGGCTTTGACTTAAATTTAGAAACTTGGGAAATTTTTAGGAACAAACTTAACCTTGCACCTTTTTGCACCTCCAGGGTCCAGGTTCAGTTCCCACCCCGAGGTCTGTGTGCATGTTCTCCCAGTGCTTAGTGGATACTTGGTGGGTCCGGGTACTCTGGTTTCTTCCCACAGTCCAAAGACATGCAGATTAGGCTAATTGGCATTCCCAATTTGCTCGCAGTGCGTGAGTACGCATATGAATGTTGACCGGATGTCCTACCACGATTGTAAAATGGGAATAAACACAGTCCCTAGTTGGGCTACAGAGCTTCTTAGATGGATGAATGTACAGTATTAATATATAGCATAGTACCATACATTCAACAAAACAACAAACCATTGGGTTTCCTTAGTGGAGCAAATGAAAAATATTCTCTATATTACTAGAAGATTAGGGGATCGCATCCCAATATGTCCAGGACACAAGAGAACAACACTGGTTGTGTTCTCCAGATGGGAGGAATTATTGTCTTTTCACTGTAAGGGCATCCAATCATAGGATTCTCTGAGCTCATGTATGTGGAAAAAAAGAGATAGTGCTTTCCTCCTCCATTGAGTTTGTTACTCTCTCCTGTGGTGCAGCGTAACCAGAAGTTCAAAAAGATGTATTTGGCTGGCTTCACGTCTCCAAGGAAACAAATGTTAGCCTTCACACTTCCTAGTTGGTAGCTGTTGTATGACAGAGGAGAGCTTGCTGGGGAGTAGGAGCTGGCAGGAAGGCAAATTGAGGAGGATAATATGGGAAAAACCAAGGGGGGAGAAAAGCATGAAGGACAGGAGTACACCAGAAGTTGTGGACTAATCTCTTTGATTTACTTCCACAGAGAAGACCAAAATAGTAGGAAGAGTGGGGTGTAAACAAATATGTAAGCAAATATTCAGCAGTGCTCTATAACCAGGTGTGCCTGCTGTAGGCAAACCTGTCATCAAGAGAGTAAACATTAGAAAGGAAAGCAACATATCAGCTGTTATGATGTGCAAGGCATTGTCCTGGTGTGATTTGGAACAACTTGTCCCCTGCAAATCAATACAAAGTTCTTCTGACTGATAACCTTTAGCACAAGATAAACATTTTTATCCTAATGGGTGTGGTCTGTTCAAGGATAAGGCACAAGGGCATTAATGATATGATGAGAATAAGCAGTAAAGTGTATTTCATTGAATTATTTAAATTCTTTGCTCTACGCAGTCCACACAAGCTAATTAGACACCAATAATCATGTAATCAATAATCAAATAATTATTCACACAGACAGTTCAGTGCATTAGTGGTACACCCTAAGCATTCTGTATGAAAGAAACAGAAGCAGATTTGGGGTTCCATGTTGATCCACTTTTAAGCTGCAAGTAGAGGTAGTTACCGGGTGAGATGAGATCTCTGTGAATAGGTTATTCCCTCTTTGTGGAACGAGGAGACCGGGACATGTGATGTGTGAGTAAAAAGTCAGCAGCTAACCCACTGATCTCTTATATAGAGTATATCAGATATACAATACTTACTGTACTTAATTAGTGCGAAACCTATAATACATTAAACTAAAACATCAGCTGAGATTGAATCGGATCAGCAGTGCCAGGCTCGCTTTAAAAACTATTTTCATGTTTAGGGTTCAAGGTGCAAAGAGAGCACTGGGCTGGTTCTAAGCAGCACAGTGGCGTAGCGATTAGCACTGGCCGCTTGCACCACCATGGTCCAGGTTCGAATCCTGCCTCAGGTGTATGTGCCTGGAGTTTGCATGTTCTCCCTATGCTTGGTGGGTTTCCTCCAGGTACTCCAGGTTACCTCCCACAACCCAAAGACATGCAGATTAGTTTAACTGGCGTTCCCAAATTGCCCCTAGTGTACTGTATGAATGAGTGTGTGTGTAAATGTGTGACCTGCTATGGATTGGCTCCCCATCCGAGTGTACCCCGCTTTGTGCCCTAAGTCACTTGGGATAGGCTCCAGGTCCAGTGACCCTTTATACAGTATAAAGTAGTATAGATGATGAGTGAATGAGTGAGTGGAATAGTTCAAGCATTATGAGATGTGGTAAGATGAAAAAAAAATCCTAACAAATCCCACCTTGTGTGTTATAAATGGTTGAAAGAAGTCAGCTTCTGAAATAGAAGTCAATCCTAGAGGCTGGTTTTTCTGGTGCTCAGTGAGAAATGATATTGAATTGGGGAGACATTAAGGTCTGGGCAGAGCACTGCGTTGGGTGAGTAGTGTAAATGTGCATGCCTGGAACCTCAATTCACCTGCCTTTGTTGCTTTAAAAGCAATGATACAGTATGCATGACATGTAGTACACTACATTAGAGACCGTCACTGTTACAGTAAACACAAGACCTATTTTGATAGCAGATGATACTGCGCTGTCCCTGGCGATTGGTAAGAACCAACAAATTCAGCCTGAAGCTGCTTGAAAACACACATCAAGGCGCCATAATGCTGTATTTGTTGGTTCTTACCAATCGCCAGGGACAGCGCAGTATCATATATGGCCTTTATAGTGATAGAGGAGTTCTAGTGATTGTACAGTAGAATCCACATCAAGAAGCAGTGAAGATGTTTCGGAAGCTTACAATAGATCAGCACTTTATGTAGGTTTTACTTTCATATACACTGCAAAGTCTTTTATGTGCTTGCAGCATAAAGAAAATGCATTTTTGAGTCAATAAAGGCACCACAAGGAATTATGAAAAACATTTCATATCTGAAACATCTCTGGACAAAGTTTGAATGGGAAATTTGTCTTTTTTTTATTAACTCCAATAAACCCATAAAGGCAGCAAGAGAACAAAAGGGTGATGGCCTGTGTGAAGTGACGGTGTGAAGAGATTTGTGTTCTAAAGTGACACATCCATTCATGTTTATGTGCTGTTAACGCATCTCAATTCATTTTCACCCACCAAGCACTTTAAGAGCTGGGTCTCCTGAGGGTGATCATCATACCCACCCACACACACATACACACACACACACACACACATATCTCCCTGAACCGCCTCCAACTCCACATGAATAGCAGGCATTTAAAGTGTGTAGCGCCATAAAGTGATGTATCATAGAGAGATGCCTAGCTCCTGTTTTCACACTGCATTGATTAGTTACACACCCACACACACGCACAGAAACTCCATAAGGAATACATGTGTGCATAAAATTGTAGGCACATACACATACATACATCAGAGCCGGAAATCACACACGCAAGCGCTTCACTGATCTATATCCAGTGCATGGTGGATTTTTGTTGCTTTTTTTTGTTTGCATTTACTATTATTTGTTGAGCTGATCTTTGAGATCAAAAATGACAATATTGTTTTCCAACCGTAAGTCAACAGAGCATTTTTTTCTCCTGCTATGAATATTCAACACATTTAGACCCCAACTGTTACACCCACACAATCATTGACGTGCCTTCAATGTTCTCATCACATGGATAGAATAACCAGATTATCCACTTCCTGTCCATTCATCACATTGTAGGTTATAATATATACACAGTAGGTTCTGGTGCATTTAAAAAAAAAAAACAGTTGTTACAAAACCCTCGATTTAAATAGTTGCAATATGATTTGAAGTATTTGTACGGTTTAAAATGACACAAAAAATAGACTATTGATTGATATATTTCTTGTTCTTTTTTTTTTCAGTATTAAATTTATATTAACATTTAATTAACCAGAGACATACAGGAGTGGATCATTGCTTTTGTAATCAACTCCATCCATCTGTCAACAAGCTTTCATTTTTACCTCATTAAAAATGTTTAGGGCTGAACTTCAAGCCACAAATGCACTGCTGTCTGAAGTGAATCTTCATCTTCGTAAGGCCTATTTCAGGGGACCAAACAGGTGAAAGTCCAATGCAGCAAAATCAGGACTAGAGAGAGGATGCTTTAACACCTCAAAACTAATTTTGCAGTGTGTTGATGGTGTGGGCAGAAGTGTGTAGACGTGCATCTTCATGCAAGATCACAACGCCCTTGGATAGCAGTTTAGGCTTCAGCTGTCCAATAAGCATCTCACTGTAACGAGCACTGTTGATTGTTGAACCTTTTTTCTGATAATGTTCCAATACTGGCCCTTAAGGAACCCAGAAAACCTTAAGCATTGTTGAATTTCCAACTTATGGTTGACTTTTGAACTTTTTCTTAGTCAGTGATTGAAGATGTTTCCATTCCATACTCTGTCATTTTCTCTCAAGCTTGTAGTGATACAGTAAATCCATGTCTCATCGTAAGTAATGATTCTTTTGAAGAAACTTTCACCTTCCTTAGAGTATCGGTCTGAATTTAGTTTGCAGGTATTCAAACGCTTCTGTTTATGCTCTTCCATTTCGACACCAGGTACACCCTCAGACCACGAAAAAATTATCTTTACTTTTATGCAAATCACATATGGGGCATCCATTTCTGCTTACACCGCAGGTACAAATGAACTGATGTAACACGTTCACACCTGCATAGCAGCAACTGGGGAGACAGTAGCCTTGAACAGGAACCACTGATAAGACCTACAGGAATTTTAATATTAAAAAAATACGGATCATTTTTGACTCACCCTCGTATTTTGAACAAATAAATAATGCATTTGTTAATCACAAGTCCCGGGTCTTATCCACATTCCTGAATCATACATGTGTTTGTTTTTTTATTATTGTTTGCTTTAATTTGCATAATGTCTATGAAAGTCAAGATTTATTATTATCACTGTGTATATTTTCTGAGTGTTATTGTATTTCCGTGTTCCTCCATGTCCAATGTTGTTTTGTCATTTTGTTAGTTTTTTTTTTTCTTTTATGTGTGTTAAAGACTCACATAAAAGACTGTGCACTTGTGTGTCAAGCATGATTTCGGTCTCTCACCAACTTATGCAATCATTGTCACATTACTGTCCAAACATTCTACAATCACTGCAATACTGATATAATGGAGCTGTCTTCTTAAACAAACTCAGAATATATGAGGAGCAGAGTGGCTCGCAATCAAACACGTTAACCGCCTTCAGTAACGTCGAATTGAGCTCGGCAAAAGCGTCACGGTTATTTATGTAAATCATGATTCTATCAGAAAACGTTCCATGCTGAAATATGAATAAAATAAATAAATAAAATAAAATTAGGATGGTTTATACCCGGTATTGCCAATGGCAGAAACGGGATAAAACACAAACATGGATGGAATAGAAAAAAAACAGAACTGACAGGAGAGGATTACAGGCTTTGATTATCCAGCGTTGAAAAAAAAAAAACTGGCAATAAAAACACGGCAACAAGAAGACAGATTTTTAAAGGCTTGGCTGAGGTTTATGGTGAACTGTGAAAGAAGCTCTCCTGTTAAAAAAAAAAAAGAAAGAAAGAAAGAATGAACGAAATGAGAAAAACCTAATAATAAGATAAGATGTTAGAAGATCATTTTAGGAAAATTGTTTCTATTCATGGCATTCACAACAGCTGTGGGCATTTAGTGTCATCTTTATAAGAAAATGGAAATAACCCATAATGTTGCGGCATGGGATATTTTCCAGTTTGTGGTGTTGAGTGTGTGTGTGTGTGTGTGTGAGGGAGAGAGAGAGAGAGATGATCCATGATCTTTCTCAGACATCCAGCTATATTTTTCTACCTGTTTTTGCAGAAAAAAACCTCCTGACCTAGAACGTTCACGAAATAATGCTCCAGGGGGGAAAAAAAGAAATCGTTCGTTGGGTTAAATCAGTGAAGGGATGAATGAAGGAATGAGAGTTCAAAGAATGTCAGTAAACATGAAAAATAGATTTTGAATTTCGCAGTACCTTGAATACCAAAGAGGTTTCTTCTAGACTTATGAAGCGACTCAGGAGAAGAAGAAAAAAAAAGATGTGCAAATGTGCACAATATCATATTTGTTTGTCTTCAGAGCATGTCATGGAGCATATGTAAATTTCTGACATTTGGGTTAATGGGATCATAGGATTTCACAGTTTTTGCAGTTGTTGTACATATCCGGGGCGAGTACATTCGAAACGGGGCTTCGTTTTATCTTCTCAAGCGGTGAAATGAGGCTGAGAAATCATCCTATTTGTAGCCGATATTAAAATCCTATTAATGACATTTTAACCACATTATGTGCCGGTTTATTAAACTGATTAAAGGATGCTGCGGTCTCTCTCTCTCTCTCTCTCTCTCTCTCTCACGCGTGCACTGTTCTCCTCTATATTTAGCAATGAAAGTGTTTTGGCAGGGCTCAGCGTGTGTGATTAAAATGTTATTGAATGCTTTATGTCAATGATATTGCACTGTTTTCTAAAGGAGACAATTTGTGCCAGCTCAGAACAAACAGCCCACGCTTTCAGCTGAGCATTAAGAAGATGGAGGCAGGCTTATGAGTTCTAATGGTGTGTATTGGGATATAAGATAATCTAACTGTGACAGCAAGGCAGGTCTGCTTAGAAAGGCAATTTCCAAAGCATTGTCCCAGTTCTCTCTTAGAAAAATCCAACGGTGCGGCTCGAGAGCGCTAACAGAAAGCTGCCATCGCGACAGGTTTCACAACGTCAAACTGTTTTTTTCCAAGCAAGTAAGTGCCACATCCATTCAATTTAAATTGCTTAAATTTATTTACCCGTCTTCCCGATGCATAATCCGTTTGTCACTGCGGACACCATGCGTTTTCGACTCAACCTATTATATCACTATATGCCAATTAGACTTTTCCGACTGCATTAGCATGCTAGCCAAGCCGCTTGTCTCTCAGCTCACGTCGCATTACGCAGGAGAAAATTCATAAACCGTTCCTGAGTTCACTCCGTCAAGCTGACACTTTACAGGAAATGAAATCTCAAATGTCCTACAACGCACAGTGCCGATAATGAAGTGCTGAGTTTATTAGAAATCAATCTAAATCATATTGGGGGCATTTATTTCCGTCATCTTGGTGGGGGGTTTCGGCCTTCTTCTGTGTACTCGTATGATTGATTCGGTCCAGCTATCTTTAAATATGAGAGAACAAGCTGTTTCCACAACAAAACAGCCATCCATCATTTATTTCAGCTGTGTTTCAACTGCCCATGGAATTCCACATGCCAATAAATTACTCAGGATGCAATCGGTGTGCTTTTTCTCACACGTACATATATATATATATATATATATGTGTGTGTGTGTGTGTGTGAGAGAAAGAGAGAGAGAGAGTGTGTGTGTGTAGTGATCGTGGAGCACAGAAGCGATATCTCCAGAGAAACAGCCCTGCAAACTCACTGCACGGCGGCCCGTCGCTGGGAGGGGAACGAGTCCAGCTCTGTGAGGCTCAGAGACAGACAGCGATAGAGAGAGAGAGAAGGAGGGATTCAGGCTATTCTCTTCTTCTCATCCGCTCTGGAGAGGCTCTTTTCATAGAGAGCAGCTTGAGTCTTCACAAAGACATGAGAGCTTAGTTTGTGTAGGCTGAGTGGCTTAGCCAGTAGAAGCTTGTTTCAGAAAGAGAGACAGACAAGATAAGAACAACAACAAAACAAGATGAGGTACATTAGTTTTAAATTTGATAAACAATTCCAAAACCGTATACGGCTCCTCTGCATATTTTCTTTTATCTTTTGTGTATACTGACTTTGGATTTCAGCTAAACGTGAGCTAGACCGCAGTCCTCACAAATACACACACAAAAAGACAAAAGCACTTCAAATTACAACAACCCAGTTTCTATGTATTGGAAAAGCTTAAAAATCTGTTCCAAAGTGTGTGTGTGTGTGTGTGTGTGTGTATACTTCGATGCCTCCTTCAGGCTTGTAACCAGGATGAACATTTTATTGAGGTCCAGTATGCAGAAATGTGACCTGCACCACATTTAATATTCTTTTGTGTGTGTGTGTTCATTCTCCTTTTCTCTCTTAAGAAGTTCCCACTTTCAAGATCGTGAAGAAAGAGAATAGATAGGATTACGGAAACATAAGGTGGACCGAAGAAAAACCTATGGGACATAAAAATCTGTCGCTCTCCCACAATTTTTTTAGCATGTTCAAAATATTCATGGCCAAGGCCAGCGAACTGCAGATCACTAAAGGTCATCTCAGCACACCCAGACAAGCCATGATAGTACTTTACAACTACTCAAGGCTCATCATGATTCGTAAATTCTTGGCAATCCGTAGCAAAAATCGTGAAAGTAAGAATTTGGCTTTACTCCTCTCACTTATTACATTAAATTCATAAAAACTGGACTCTAATTAATTAATTAATGTCTTAAGAGGAGGAAATTCAGCAAAAACACTCGTATGAGATCAAACAAGGATATATAGACTATGGAGCTGGGAGGTTAAAATGGCGTGTACCCCAAAATAACACAAGGTACATCCTCTAATGGTACTGCTGTCACTGTCGCTATACTGCACTCAATCCCAGTATAGTATTGGAATTGTATGAAGTGGAAGGAAAATAATAAATGTTGTTCAAATTTTTTTTTACCAATGAAAATCTGACAAGTCTGGCCTGGCAATTAGTTTTTTTTAACCCCCTTTACTCTGATACCCCTAACTGAAATCCAATTGCCTTTAGAAGTCACCTAAATAGTAAATTTAGTCAACTGTGTATAATTCTGTGAAGCCCTCAGAGGTTTGTTAGAGAACATTAGTAAACAAACACTATCATGAAGCCCAAGGAACACACCAGACAGGTCAGGGATAAAGTTTAAATTAGGGTAGGTTATAAAAAATATCCCAAGCTTTAAACATCTCACTGAGCACTGTTCATTCCATCATCTCAAAATGGAAAGAGTATGGCACAACTGCAAACCTGCCAAGATATGGCCATCCACCTAAACTGAAAGCCCATGGTAACTCTGGAGGAGCTGCAGAGATCCACAGCTCAGGTTGTAGAATCTGTCCACAAGACAATTGTTAGTTTTACACTCCACAAATCAGGCCTTTATGGAAGAGTGGCAAGAAGAAAGCCATTGTTGAAAGAAAGCCATAAGAAATCCCACTTGCCATATCGCATGGCTTGTCGCAAACTGCAAACAATATTGTTTCTTTCAACAATAGCTTTCTTCATGCCACTCTTCCATAAAGGAAGCTGTAGAAATCTGCACATATACTGTATAAGTATTATTATTATCATTATATTATTTATTATATTATTATTATGTTTACTCCAGTTTTCTTCCACAGGTCAAATAAGTGCGGTCTAGGTTGACTGCCATTTCCAAATTGCCTGTAGTTCCATAGGATAGAGTGCAGGCTACACAGACTAAGTAATATATTGTGTGTACTGTATATATGTATCATATACACTGCTTAAGAGAACATTTAAAAGCACACATCGGATCTTAATGAATGAATTATTCAAGAAGTTAAATTATTTTAAAAAATTGTTGTTAATGTACATTGTATAATTTGTCCAGAAAATGTCTAACACATTTTTGTCAATGGAAACCAAAATTATCAACCCATGGATGGCTTTGTTCAAAATCACATTGAAAATAAAAGTGAAGCATTGAAATCACAGGTTCCTCCAAGTTGCATGAATTCCATCACAGCAAATCATAATGTGACTCAAAAGTTTGTATGGTCCTCACATGCTGATGAGTCGGGGGATTTTGTCCCGGGAGGATCTCCTCCTATACCTGGATCAGGGCATCAGTGAGGTGTCATGGTGGCATTTGGTATTTGATTCATAATGTCCCATGGGTGTTCACTTGGGTTTAGGTCAGGGGAATGTGAGGGCCAGTCATTGGCATAAATGCCTTTGTCATCCAGGAACTGCCTACACACTCACTCCTGCACCGGGAAGAACTCAGCACAGTCTGCACCAGCATATGGTCTGAGAATCACTCTGAGGATTTCATGCTGGTGCCTCAAGGATATGCCTCTCCAGACCATCAGTGACCCACCACCAAAGCAGGCATGCTCGATGATGTTACAGGCTGCTCTCGTCTAAAAAAAAGCAGGGTGCCAGTGTTAGACCTTCCAATTCTGGTGTCCACTAACAAATGCCAATCGAGCTGCATTATGCTCGACTGTGAGCACAGATCCTACTAGAAATCATCGAGCTCTCAAGTCAACCTCATGGAGACAATTTGATCAGAAACATGAACACTAGTAACCTGCTGAATGTAATTTTGTCCGTCCTTGCCTAAATGTAGAGATACTGCCTTTCTACAGACCTTTCTTGTTGTCCTGGTGTAATCGCTGGTCTCCTGGTATCTTTTCCATGCTCTTGAGATTGTGCCTGCACGTATGGATGTGCCATCTTGGAGCAACTGGACTGCCTGTGCAAAATGATTTGACTATGAAGTACTGCCTCATGCAACCAATAGTGACAAGGACACTAACAAAACACAATATGTGAAGAAGAATCAGTCAGGAAGAATAAGGGGAGAGCATTTGTCTGTGACCACCACAAATAAAACTTATGTTACCTTTTGGGGGGTTGTCTTGCTTTTGCCTCTTCATTGCACCTCATTTGCCCCAAAGCAGGTGAAAGCGATTCATAACCACTTGAGCTTTCTAAATGGACAGATTGATATCCCTGACTTGGTGTTAACATTGATGATTAAGTGTTCAGAAAAGAAACAGTGCACTGACTTTCAGTTTCCTGAGTTCTCTGACTCCTTCAGAATTCATTTTGCTCAGGTTGAAGTTAGGGAAATGAAGGGTCAAACAAGGGATGACTTGCTGGCCTTGTTCAAGCTTTGTAGAGGCCAGAGGAACACACAGAGAGATGGTAATTAACCCATTTAATGAGTGAAGTGTGCTGAAGTGTGTAAATCACTTTCTCAGATGAGCGGAGGATAGAGCACGGTCACCGTGGACAACCACAGAGTAGACATCTGAGACCTGTGAATAGCATCACACCTCCACACACAGCATGACCATGTCATCAGATATAAATTGTAGTAATGCATATTCTCTGTGGCTGTTAAGAAGGAGCTAATTTTATAATGTATATGATTTTCATTAATTAATATACTTTCAATATGACAATAAATATACTGTTAATATCACACACATACACCACTATGCACACATGCATGCCAAACAAACAGAGCAAAGTGCCAAGTCATACTTTTGCCTATATGCAACCTTGCTGAACTCTCCCATCTTTTGTAATGGTGTATTACTGACCAGAATGAAAAGCGCGCACACACACACACATCTCTGGCAATTCAGCATCCAAAGGCTAAACAGGGCCAACATTTCTGTCATCTGCATCTGAGAAGAAAGCTGAAGAAAACGTCTCTCAGTCAGAGGAAAGTTCAGCTGAAATTAATGTGTCTGTGCGACCCTGAGACAGATCGCTTCATAAATGTTACATCACTTTTTCAGATCGCTGAATAAAATATTAAAAGGAGAGATAATGAACTGCACTGTACCTTATGCTGAACTCTGAAATCTTCGCAGTTTTGTCAAATATGACAATCACTCAGTTCTCACAGCTATCTAAAGCAGACATTATTATATTTTTCTATTTACCTCTTGCTATAAGGAGTGTATAACCATCCTATCAAATGAGCATCAACAATCGACAGGTATAGTATATCCTGTATAGTGCACAGGCTTATTCTAACAAAATAAAAGAATTTCAATGGGTTTTGGTCTATTGTGTGCTAAAACAGCGATAAAAGCTAAATACTGAGCTGAAGAAAGTCTAGAAGATTCCCCTTGTGTGTGACATTTTCCCCATTACCTCTGCGACTGCTGTGCTTTATTGAGAATGTATCTGCAGTTCAGATCTCTGGCGTTCTCTGTGTGCTCCTCTCACTAAGAAAAAAGAGTGACACTATCAGAATCTGAAGCCAAACCTGGGGAATTTGTTTCTTCTACTCTTTGACCTCTAGTATCATACTTCACCAGTCACACAATTCAGTTCAATCCAGATTAATTTGTAAAACACTTTTAGAAGACATTGTCACAAAACAGTGGTTCACAAACCTCTGTCTAAATTTATAATAAGCAACCAAAAGAGGCATAAAAATCGTCATGGCATTTCATCAAAGAATGTCATGTCTTACCTTTTAACTATTAACATTTAAACATCCAGAAAACAATTTAGTCAGTTAGTTCTGTTATCACCTACAGTACATTATAAAGATATAAGCACCGCTTTCTATTTTTCTGTCTTTCAATAATAATAAGACAAAATGCAGCTTGTTATAAAACAAAAATTCAAGGCACCACCATCCTGGATTTACTGTGTTGGAATACATGAAGAGTTGACAACTGAGACTCTTGATGATAAATACATGTCTTCCCACAGAAAACATAACCCTAAAGATTACAGTAATGTAAAATTCCTGCCTTAGGACCCTGTGAAATTCTATAACTATAAGAATAATAGCATATTATAACTATGTATGTATAACTATTATATAGTGTGTAAAGTGATCATATTTTCTCAAATGCATGCAGATTTTCATATTAGAATTGACTGGAGTTGATTATGTCCTGTATCACGAAATTACTCCATAGCTGGAGAGGTTAGCTGCAATTTCTTTATTCTAGGTGCTAATTAAGAACCTGCACCTTTTGATTCAAGCACACATGTAAGATCATGATAGACAATGAGTTCAGGTAAAGTGGGCAAGATCTGAGAGATTTGAAAAAAAAAAGCAGTAGCTGGCTGTAGTCAATGCAATCAAACCAAATATTGTACATTTTCTTGTTCTATTAAGGCCAGTTGTTTCTACATTCTCTAATAATTGGAGTTTATTAAGGTTCAAGAACATTCATACAGCAATGTGTAGTCTTAAAGTTCCACAAAAAGGTGATACAGCCAAAGACAATTTCAATTTCAACAAGAAAAGGCTTTTTTTTTTATTTTATTTATTTAAAGCAGGTGTTAAAAACTAAAATCGCTTTAATTATCTGGTATGTTTAAAACATACAGTTGTTCATTGTGAAAAAGATGCAGCTTTTTCACAATCAAGATATGAAATACCAACAACTGCATTTCTTGACCATATGTAATGACTTATAAAATAGGCCTAGAACAAAGCCTTGTGGCACACCAAACTTTTCCATCACAAATTATACAGTATGTAAAATCTAATAAGCTTTGAACCAGTAAAGTGAAATATAATATCGCTTAGTGACTGTTTGGTTGGATTAAAACATCACATGAGTCAAAGTCATTTTTTTTTTTTTCAAGAGCTTGATGAGTGCTGCTTATTAGAAAGTTTCTGGTATATCAATGCTAAAGGAAGAGAATCATCACCCTACTGTGTTTATATAGGGCCAACACTGAATGTGTTTAGTCAACACTAGACATTTGATTATGTTCTGTATGTTCTGATCATTTCAGGCAACATCCTTAAGCAAATGCAGGGGGATCAGATTTTGTTCATAGTTGATTATTTTGAGGAATATATCGTTCAAACATTCTGGCCTGGAGAAGGATCTCAACTTTGATTTAGCTATATTATTTACTTTTGTTAATGTAAGTCATTTAAGAAAAGAGGTGATATGTGGTTAGAGGCATATTAAAAATATTTTGTGTAATTTCTTCATGTTTGCCTAGGTACATACGTACCATTTAAGTTAATTTAGCTATTTTACTGAATAATGATTATAGATCTTTTTCCCTATCAGTTCAGTTGTCTATTTCCCTAATGTTGTTGCTGAACAATGAGCCCTATTATACTGTAGTCCTTACATGCAGTTTGGCAAGTTTTTTTATTTTTTATTTTTGCTTAAGATGCAGTATTTTGTTGCAACATTATCCAGGTTGAAATAAAAAGTAAACTTTAATCTGTCAGAGCCATCCTGTGAAGTTGGAAGGCTTAAAAGATACTTAAAAAAATATATGGGGTACATTCAATAAAGCTGATTACTGTGGTAGGGGTGATAGACATGGTAGACCATACTTATTGTGGGAGCGAGGCAAAAACATTATGGATAAAGCACAGTTAACACAAATCAAGATAATGACATTAGGTAACGAGATAATCTCAGTGTGGGGAAAATAGAAATTTTCCACAATGCTGATTGCCCAAAGCTCAGCATTAAATCAAGTTTATGCCCAAAGAGTTGAGTTGGTGCCATTCATTTTAAGTGATGCCTTAAGACTAGACCAAACCTTTAGGTATTCTAAACATAAAAACTAAAATCTCAGGTTATTTATTAGACAGGTTGTAATATTGAAACTCTATGGACCCCTTTTCAGTCCTAAGCTCTGGTTAAATTCTGTGCGGAGTTGTGCTGCTCCCTGTGTGTGCATGGGTTTTGTCTGGGCTCTAACACTAATTTGCTCCCATCTTCCAAAACTCATTTTGGTAGGTTGGTTGGCTCTGTGCTAAAATGCCTTGAATATTGCAGAGCAATCATTTTGTCTTAAACATGCAGATACTATGGCAGCTTGAAAAGTGTTTGAAGAGTATAATGAGTACTTTTACATTAAAAGAGTTTGTTGAAAAGTAATAAAATAAATGTCAAGCTATTGTCAAATACAGTGTTGCAATCAGATACTATTGTATATTTTATAGGTCTTAACTTATTTGTTATGACATATTTCAACTTGAATAACCTTTTTAATTGTAAGTAGGGCTATGGTCTAACTAGTCTAACTAACTGAATGTAATGTTCTGTAGAAAAGTAAGGGCAGCCTGCGGGACAGATGTCCTCCCTACAGGAGGTTAAGGGACAAAAGTAACAGAGCAAACCGGGCACGGCACCTTCTCTCCAGGCTTGAGTCGCTAGCTTAGGGCCTTCTCTGTGGGCCACCTCCAGAAGCTAATGACCCTCTCTGGGTCCGTGCAAGCCCACCACAGGAGCCACCTCATTTTCTCAATCTTGAGGAGCAAGCATGTGGCAAAACATTGCAGGTCATTGCACATAGTGATAAAGGATGAGTTACATCATGCAGACATTGCAGTTTCTTTTCTGCTACTTTCACAGTTTGTCTTGTTACCTCGACTTCGGAAACACTGCATGGTCTGCAGCATTAGGTCATGTTTGTGCACTGTGGATCATACTGATACATCAACACAGGATCTCACACTCCTACCAGAAACTACCATTTTACTGATGTCCCACATTGTGATGAAACCTCGCAGAGTTGCTGTATCAGTAATCTTGTTGAATCAATAATTCAGCACGCCAGTGTTAATCATTGATGAGCAGAGCTTCTGTGGTCAAGCACTAATGAATAGTGGCCGTGCTGGTTAGCAAGCTGTGTTCACTTGAGACCTGATGAAGAGAGCAAATGCAGAGTGAGAACACATAGCGATACTCTACTGTGTTACACATACTGACCTGCATACTTTTTGCCCAAATTCAAATCACCATCAGTCAGCAAGTCAAGCTCAGAATCAATGTATTCATTCAGGTATTTATCTCAAGATTTGGGGTTTTTACAGGGAGATAATATTCAACGTGACCTGAAAAGCCAATCATATTGCTTTTGTGAAATGATCACTAACTAAATGTTACAATGAAAATGTTGAAGCCAAGAGCAGTTACACCAGCATTCATAGTCTAAATGACTGCATCACTTAGATGTGTGACACCATATTGTATTATACTGTAAACTTATCAAACATGTGTGGGATACTGTAGTGTAAACTTTTAGCTCACTTCCAAATTGATAATTATCTTATTTTATAAGTTCTTGCAAGAACAGTATTATCAAGTACATTTCCGAAACCCATCAAGCACCATGATGAAACTGTCTCTCATGAAAACCATCCCAGGAAAACAAGACCAAAACCTCTCTCTGCTGTTAAGTTAATTTAGAGTTACCAGCCTCAAAAATCACCAATTAACAGCACCTCAGATTAGAGCTGTTATAAAGGCTTTACAGAGCATAAGTAGAAGACACACCTTCAATTATCTCTCATTTGCATGTGCATCTCAATAAATTAGAATATGATCAAAAAGTCATTGCCTCCATGACATGCGGAGCCCCGACCAAGTATTGAGTGCTGTACAGGTTCATTCTTTTCAGAAGTCCAACAATTCTGTGTTAAAAGTATATATATATTTTTTTAATTGGTCAGAATTTTGGGTTTTTATTAGCTGTAAGCCATAATCATCAGTTAAAGAAATAACACTTGAAATATATCAGTCTATGTGTAATGAATCTATACAATATAGGAGTCTCACTTTTTGAATTGAATTACTTGAATTTAATTTGAATAAACTTTTCGATATATTTAAATTTATTGAGGCACACACACACATACATGTACATATACATATCTATTAGGACAACTGTAGGAAGTGGAGCTGTAGCATATTACACAAAATTCCCACTGATGTATTCAAAACTATCTTGACAAAATATTTTGCTCTTTGTGCTTTTTGATGCCCTTGTGTATTAAAGAATCCATGCAAAAAATATCCTCTATCAGGTTCGCAATGTGTCTTGGTTTGAAATTGAAAAATCTTGCTTTTATCCAATGTAAAGTTATGTCACATTGCTGTCCATGTATTCCTGAATAACAACCTTGTTCCGGTCAACGGAAGTAACTATAACAGAAACATATTATAATATGTGCCAGTCTTGTAAAATGTACATATATTTAATTCTACCCTTTATCTATACACAGAGGTCATAAAGTACATGCACACATTCTTTACTCTTTTGATAACATGATAAAGTACACATTCCAAGTCTTCTCAAGTTAAAGGTGAGATTTATAAACCCTTAAAGTTTACATAAAGTATGAAAGTGAAGATAGAGTGGTAAATCAAGGTTGCACAAAGGACGAAGGAAACTTGTGAAAATGTTAATTAAGCCTAGTTAACAGCAGCTAATAATAATATTTAAAATATTAGCTGGGCAGAAAACCTTTATTATACAAATTCCATCCCCCGTCTAGGAACCTCTGTAGTCCAACTAGGGACCGTGGAGGTCAATGGTGACCATTGTATATATTTCCATTTTCTATGACTGTGGTAGGACCTCCGGTCAACATTCACATGCAACGGGCAATTTGGAAATACCAATTAACCTAATTTACATGAATTTGGACTGTAGGAAGAAACCCACCAAGCACGGGGAAAACATGCAAACTCCATGCACAAAGCCCCACTGTGGGAATCAAACCGAGGACCTGGAGGTGCAAGGCAACAGGGCTAACCACTAAGCCACTGTGTCACCGTATTATACAAATTAGTTGAACGTTAATAGGAAACTGTCGCAATGCAAAAAAGTTAAATAGTGGTGATTAACAAATCTCTTAAATTAAGATTTGTTATCAATTTAGTAAGTGAAAGAAAAAAACTCAGTAGGAATGTATAATAAGATTTTTAAGTAATAAGCTTATCGTCTATATCGCTTTATCCTGTATTCAGGCTTGCAGGCGGCCTGGAGCCTATCCCAGGAGAAATAGGGCACGATGCAGGGTACACCCTGGACAGGGTGCCAAACCATCGCAGGGCACACACACATACACACACTACGGGCAATTTTGGGAACGCCAATTAGCCTAATCTGCGAGTCTTTGGACTTTGGGAGGAAACCGGAGTACCCACCAAGCAAAGCGAGAACCTGCTATGCAAACAGAGACGGGTTATTCGTACTTGTGTTTGCACATCTCACATGGGGAGGTAAGTAGAGCTCTCTTTGGTTTTAATCTTTACCATAGAAATAGGAGAGTATATACCAGTACTGTATATAAAGTACGGCTATACTATTAAATGTAATTTCTGTGAGCAAAATCAGCCTCATCCTTTAAGCCCGTTCCTTAAATAATCTCTTGTATTTAAATAAATAACTGTATATAGATTATATGTTGTGTTCTAGGAACAATTTTTCTATGCAATGGGTTGTAAATGACCTGATAATTATATATACAAGAATAATCTACCACAAATTATCATAGCGCTTTAATATAACTTCCACAAATAAACATATATTAGTAATGCCTGCTTCAGTAATGAATTGATACATGTTCTACTCATTAGTGGACCAGGAGCTAATGAAGCGTACACATTAATAGCCTCTGAGTCATATATGTATAGAAAGAGTTAGGCTAACTGAAATGTACTGTAAGATGACCCAAGTAATAGGATATGAAAGAACTACAGTTCCCCTTTAAGCTAAACTTAACTCACGCACTATATAAGGGTGTCCAAGTCAAACCGGGACTTTTGATAAAAATTCTTGTGAATGATGGCATAGAAACGATTGACATTTACAAAAGAATTCAAGCACAGTATGGTGATGAGACTCTTAGCTGCAGTAAAACATTTGAATTGAGCAAGCATTTAAAAGAAGGCCGTACATCTGTGAATGATGATCCCTGCCGAGGTGGCTCAGAGCCCACTGCAGTCATTCCTGTGAACATTCAGCGAGTGGAATGTCTCACAACAGGAACTCGGCTGGGAGTTATTGTCACATCCCCTACACGGTCCTGACCTCTCTCCAAGCCATTTCCAAGCCCTCGTATTATAAATACTATATCAAATATAGGCAATTTTTTACATATGGCATAAAATATAAGCTATATATATATACACTCAGCAAAAAAAGAAATGTCCCTTTTTCAGGACTGTGTATTTCAACAATAATGTTGAAAAATCCAAATAACTTTACAGATCTTCATTGTAAAGGGTTTAAACAATGTTTTCCATGCATGTTCAATTAACCATA
>JAQMYJ010000038.1:10089984-10102894 GCA_030014305.1 Clarias laeviceps
AACGTCATTTTCCCTTAAATGCCCGAGGAGGATGAACCGTCATCAGCGGTGTGGGAGCTCAAGAGAGACACGAAGCTGACTGACAGCCGCTGAATACACCGGTGACCTTTGGGGGAGGGGGCCAAGCAAACTTCAACCCAGCAGCTGGGTTACACAAAAAATATCTCTGTAAATAACCCAGAAAAATGACCCAACAGCGGCAACCCAGCGTTTGGGTAGAAAAAACAATCCAGCATTTTTTAGTGTGTACATGCATAACAAATAACAAAAAATTACATCACCGCTGGGGCCAAGCGAAGGAAATCTTTGATGAATTTTTCAGCATCCGATTCTGTCGGAGAATGAAGAATTGGATTCCTCATAGTTGAAGCCGTAAGTTAAAAGAAACAATTACAATAATTTAATAAATATAAACCAGTCTTTTCCCAATTACACTTAATTAACGTCAGATATTTTTTCTTCATGTAGTTCTTCTGAATAAACCTATGGAAGCCCGTTTCCGCCACAAAAAAAAAATAAAATAAATAAAATTCACGTATTTCCCCTTAAATCATTCAAGTCATAGCTGATGCCGCAGCTTCCCGTCCACATACCAGCAAATTTTGGATGATGTATAGACGTCGTATAGACGTAAAGACGATGTATCATGTAACAGCTCAAACAGGCGATCTACAGACGATCAAAATACGACTATAAAAAAACAAACTCGATGTTTACCAGATGATACGCGCTTTAGCAGACGTCTCTGCGACGTACCTGTGCTATCTGGGAAGCTAACAAGCTGATACTGATACAAACGAGCTTACAAACTGATACTGTTGCTAACAAGCTAGCAAACTGGTCATATTGCTAACAAGCTAACAAACCAATATAATTGCTAACAAGGTAACAAACTAATATAATTGCTAACAAGCTAACAAACTGATACTGATACTAACGGGCTTAAAAACTGATACTGTTATTAACAAACTAACAAACTAATATAATTGCTAACAAGCTAACAAACTGATACTGTTGTTAACAAGCTCACAAACGGATCCTATTGCTAACAAGCTAACCAACTAATATAATTGATAGCAAGCTAACAAACTGATACTGTTGTTAACAAGCTAACAAACTAATATGATTGCTAACAAACTAATATAATTGCTAACTAGCTAACAAACTGATTTTATTGCTAATGAGCTAACAAACAGATTAATGTTGCTAACAAGCTAAAAAAACTAATACTGCTTCTAAGCTGAAGAGCTGCTACTACACAGACATAAATATTTCTTGACAAACTATAAAACTAAACCAAGGAAATCTCCAAACGATTTTTTTTTTTTTTTGTAACACTTAGTGAGAGGGACAAAAAAATCCTAAGCATTTATTTTGATTTCCCAAACCCTTTTTTTCATTTCCTGTTTGTCAAGCATTTATATAACATTTTCATGCACAGCAGTTATCCGTTGCCTAGACTAAGGTGATGTTTCATTAAAATTTGTGCAAATTTGTCTGAAGGAATTTGTTGAATTAAAAAAAAAATAATAAGTTTAAAGTGGAATGTGTTCAGATAATGTATCTAATCTGTTTTTGCTGGAGCTTTTTTAGATTGATTACACTGATTAAAACTTTTCAAATATTTAAAAAAAAGAATAAGTCAATAAAGAAGCGAGTAAATGTTCACATTCTTAAATATTTCAACATTTCTGGGTGCTTATTTAAATAAAAGATGAAGTTCAAGTGACACACTAATGGAATTGATCTTAAATGTATCTAAAGGTTTTGCATATTTTGAGTCCATGCAAACTCGGCTGCACGCAAAGAGGGGATGTACCAAATACCAAGAAACTACTTTTCTCTCACGTTATCGTTAATAATATAATGTGGGATGAAAATTGTTGTATTACATAAAAAAATTATTGCTAAATAGAATTTAAATTTTCACTAGTGCTCTCTCTCTCTCTCTCTCTCTCTTTCTCTCTGTGTGTCTCATATATTTGTAGGCCACTGTATTTATGGATAATTGCGACAAATTGTTCCTTCGAGCAGCAGTCCTTATATACATTTGCAATGTGCAACAAGAATAGAATAGATTTTCAATGTGAAGTTTTATTGAGATTTTGCTTAGTAATCTGTCCAGCAGTGATGGATTGTATTTGCTTCTAAAATTCACTTTTTTTGTATTCATTCAAGATTTTTTTTCCATTCTCGTGTTGTATTCTTGCCTTCTCCTTCTCTCAGATGTTGTGTGCATATCGATTTATATGTTTGTGTGTTTCTTCATCTTATTGTATTTGTTCTGACATGTCTATTCACAAATGAGGCTGAGATGTTGGATGCTGTGTGTGTGTGTGTGCTTAAGCATTCATCCAAGCACAGACTTAACAACAAAATTTTTACCTTTCATCTCTCTCTGCAAATGCATGCCTATTATTAACATCTTTCTCTCTTTCTCTCTCTCTCTCTCTCCCCAGGTCCTAAGCTGACTCCTCATTAGAGTATCTTCATGTGTGATCACACGCCATTCCCAGTGTCCAGTTCATGGCTCTCCTGCGCCTCTGGCACTCCCTCATAAACCATTTAACTGCTCACCTGCTCTCGCTTTGTCTCTGTGTAACCATGTCATCTGCAGTTCGAGCCCTGTTGCTTGTGCTACTAGGAGCCGGGGTCCTGCTGTCCAGTGGTGACTCTCCACGCCGAGAAATTAAGATAGACGGAGACCTAGTTCTCGGAGGCCTCTTTCCCATACATGAGAAGGGCCTGGGTATGGACGAGTGTGGGCGAATAAATGAGGACCGGGGCATTCAGCGTTTAGAAGCCATGCTCTTTGCCATAGATCAGATCAACAGAGATGTTAGCCTGCTGCCTGGCGTCTCACTGGGTGTCCATATCCTTGACACATGCTCCAGAGACACTTACGCATTAGAGCAAGCACTAGAGTTTGTCAGAGCATCGCTGACCAAGGTGGACGACACTGAATTTATCTGTCCTGATGGCTCATACGCGTTTCAGGAGGACAGCCCATTGGCTATTGCTGGAGTCATTGGAGGATCCTACAGCAGCGTCTCCATACAGGTCAGTGCTAAGCTACAGATTCTGGAAAACGTTTTCTGTTTGTGTCCTTGAAGAAGGTCCTTAATCTTTAATTGGTTCAGAGGTGAGATACAATAACCTAATGTACTCTTTGACCCTTAGCTTCTTAACAAGTTGGATATGCAAGTAAAGCCAGATTTTATGATAAACAGTCATTGGTAATACTTTAAATTATAGTCCATCTGCATAAAAGTTTTTATGCCTCATTAAATATCTAATTAAAGCAAAGATTCATTCTGTCAAGTTGGCTTACAGTGCAGGCTACCTGCTAGTTCGCCTCTCTGTATATGAGTCATCTGCGAAACACTCACACTCACATTGGAGTGTAATTTGTCTCGCTATACAGTGCTGCATTTAGCCAACCAGGTAATGGCTTCATAAAGAAAAGACATTTTAAATTACCCATAACTAAATCAACTTAACCGTGATATAAATGCCTACTAGACCCAATAATAAAACTATCAACTGCAAACTTGAGTCGGGGAAGCAGAGCATGAAAACATTTATAGTGTCTAACAAAATCAGAGAAGAGGCAGTTTTTTTCCTAATAGTTGTTAAAATAAAAATGTTAGCTATGTACCCATCTACTGTTAAATAAGTTAAACGCACGTTTATGCATTTAATTTCACACTAAGGTACTCAAAACATTGGCCATTTATCTTGACAGAATCCCAGAACACAGCAAACCAGGAAAATCATGTTAAGATGGGTGCACTGAATAGAAGTTTATTAATGTGATATGGAAGAAACTGGGCAAGACTTCCAGAGGATATAAGGGAAATATAGGCAAGATCAAAACATGGTCTAATATGGGCCTTTCAGACTTGGGCGTTCAGTGATCTCCAAAACAGTGAGCGCCCCCAGAACCCCCCCCCCCAAAAAAAATATAAAAGCCATGCAACTGTTAATGCTATAATCTGGCTGTTATTAAGTTTCTGCAACATATATAGCCTCCGAGTTACAGTAGATGATTTGATGCTGAAATACAGTACGTTACAACCACTGACAGGTGAACTGACAACATTGATCACCAACTATATACTAGTAAACTGGTGATAGGATCATGGGCACACAAGGCTCAACCATGCCTGTAGGGACCAAAAGCCCAACCGACCCGATCCAACAGAAAAACCAATGCAGCACAAATTGGCAAAAAATGCTACAATGCTGGCCATGAGAGAAAGGTATCAGAACAGCCCGTAGGCGTTTATATTGAAAAACAAGCATTATATTCATACAGTAGGTGCAGTGCTGCTGTGGCAAACTGGAACAACACTCTGCCTTGTTTCTCTAAGTGAATAGATAGATTATGTGCATTCTACAGTTGAAATCCATAAGCATTTTGAAAGCACTTAAAGACCCAATCACCAGTAAAGACAACCAATAAAATAATATACAAGTCGCATAGTAAAATTTAAGGTATTGACAGATTCCCAGCAACAACTCATGCATTAATTACTTACTCACTCACTCACTTGTCTATACTGCTATATTTTGTATAAAGCAGTAAACCAGGAGCCTAAACCAGGAGACATAGGACACAAGGCAAGGTACACCCTGGACATGGTGCCAGTCCATCACAGGGCAGACACCCATACACACACGCTCTCACACATTCCAGACACTCCATGCAAACTCCATGCACACAGACCCAAGGCAGGAATTGAACCTTTGACCGTGGAGGTGCAAGGCGACAGTTCTAACCACTAAGCCACCGTGCAGCCTATGCATTAATTAACTATGAAAATTAGTTTTACCTAAAAGGCCGATCCACGTAACCATGCATATACACATGTCTGCTCGCCAGTCCTTGAAAATAGCACTACTGTATAGTTCTGATTATATTCTGGAAATAGACAAACAAAAAAGGGGGGAAAATCATACATTTAGAGGACCCCCAAAACCACTAAACATTTTAAAATGCATCACCCAGAACCCAATGACAAAACAGTTACACAATAGTTTTATTAAACAACCAGCAGCAATAAAAACGAATGAAATATACTGACCTCGCTTGTGCTGTTTACTTAAAACCAAAATCTGTCTTTCATTCCTTCTGAATAAGAAGGGCAGTGACCTGACCATACAGGTGATCCTTGGCTTTAATAAATCCAACAGCATTTCCTTTTATTTCAGAAATTGTTGATCTTTGGGAAATCTCACCCACAACGGTCACAAAGTTTAATAAATCCAAAAAAAGATCCACAGATTTCCCTTCTTCAGCCATCCACCACTAGCAAGAGGCTCACATGAAACACAGCTAACTAACTCCCACATTGCAATTTTAATATCACAATAACTCTGTCAAGATCCAAAATAAAATTCTTTTGAGGCTTAATAAACTGAATATCGCTGGTGTAGATGAAGTTATGCGCCAATCTCGTCAAACAATATTCCTACTAAAAATACACCAATCTAAATGGCAATTTAGTTATTAGGTCTTAATTCATGCCATAATTCAGTCACATAGTAAGAGCTCAAGGGTATGCTTATCATCTGCCAGGAGAATGTCCCAAACCCAATCACTGGATGCAGGGCATCCTTAGACCTGGTCCCGACCTGGATTAAAATGGGAAGGTTGCTTCAGGAAGGGCATCTGGCATCTTAACGGGAGCAGTCGAAAGAACAATATAAGCGACACAATAATTAAAGATTAATAATAATTAATATTTCTTTTTTTTTTTTAGAAATATATGAACCGTTAAGGTGTTGCCATTATCAGAACACCTACACAACTGTCAGTTATTAGATTTATGTGTCAACTGGTCATCTGACATTTTAATGGGAACACAATAATCTTTTGGCCTATTTTTGACCGATAAAATGCAGTGGAGTTTGTAAAAAAAATATATATATAAATTGTCAGGTCTACATTCATCAATCATCTTTTTAAGTCAATACAGCATTATGTTCCTACTATCAGTGGTAGGCTTCGCGCCTGCGATGCGGAAGGCCCAGGTTCGATTCCCAGCCATGGCCCAAACCCCAGTCACTGGATGCAGTGCCGTTCCCAAGCCCGGATAAAATGGGAGGGTTGTGGAAGGACAGGAAGGGCAACCAGTGTAAAACCTGTGCCAAGTTGTTGGCAACCCCTCGATGAGGGAGCAGCTGAAAGTCCAACAACAACATGTGGTAGGGGTAGATCATTGGTTAAGGCATTGGACTAGAAGGTCCCATGTTCAAACCCCACCAACACAGAGTTGCCACTGCTGGGCTCTTGAGCAAGACCCTTAACCCTCAACTATTCAGATGTATGTAATGAATGTAGAATGCTGTAATGTAAATGTACTGTATGTGGACAGAAATCTATATTTTGTGACTAAATCTGTGCTGTGTCAACATGATATCAACATTAATTAAAAGTCATCTCAGCTGTCACTAATTGGAATAAGGCTTTAAATTTTTATGTACATACTGTATGTACCATATAAAACCATAAGAGTTTTTCAGAAAAAAAAATTCTCATTACAATGCCCACTGTCAAGGGGTAGAATAGATTTTGAAGTGAACAGTCAGTCAGTATTTAAGTGACTTTGAAAAGGACCAAATTGGAAAGGTTTAGATGACTTGGTTAGAGAACTTTAAAACAGCAGGTTTGTATGATGTTCCTAGTCATTAGTACCTACCCAAAGTGGTCCATGCAATGGGCAGGTGGCCATCAAAGCCATGGATCATTGGAAGAAGGTGGCCAGGGCTGATGACTCGCATTTTCTTTTGAAAGCACCCCTTTCTGCCATTGTATTCCCTTATGGCAGTGACCTCTTTTAGCATTTACCTCACTCACTCACTCATCGTCATTATCGCTTTATCCTGCATACAGGGTCGAGGGGGGCCTGGAGCATCGCCCAGGAGACTTAGGGCACGAAGCGGGGTACCAATCCATCGCAGGGTACACACATCCACACACTATGGGCAATTTGGGAACACCAATTAGCCTAATCTGCATGTCTTTGGACTGTGGAAAGAAAACCGGAGCACCCGGAGAAAACCCACCAAGCAGAACATACACGAACAGACCTGAGGGGGGAATCGAACCTGATCCTTGGAGGTGCAAGGCGACAGTGCAAAATTTTATTCTAATAGAGCACCTATAGGACAAACAAGTCTGATCTGTGGAGACCCTGTGAATTGATCCCAAATATCACAGCAAACCTTCATAGGTCATGTGGAGGTCTGTGCCTAAAGAGATCAGAGGTGTTTTAGCAGCAGAAGCTAGAACTACACAATATTAGGCAGGTAGTTTTAATGCTATGGTGTATAACCTCTTAAGTAATCTGTTACCCAAAAATCCAATCTTTTGGAATGAAAGCTTTTAACTGAAAGTGCATAAATACTCTGTACACATTCACAACCATCTATAAAGCTTTTTTTCTTTATAGAAAGCTGTGCATAGAAGGCACAGCTACATGGACATGAATTATTCTGTAGCACTCTTTGTATGCAGAGGTAATAATCATATATTCTCACAGAATTACTACAAGCTACTGAATGATTTCACCACCCTCTAAGAACTGAGAAAAGACAAGAGTGTAAAGACCTTGCCCCTGTACAGCTCTGGCGTACCTGTTCCATTATTTAAAGAGCAGTGTTTGGGGGAAGGAAAAAAAAACTATCCCCTCCCAATTCATTCCTCCCCATTTAAATACAGCACGCTTGCTCCAGTTGCTTCCCTCATGCATACGTGCCTGGATTAGCACTGTGGCTATGCTATTGTGTGCTTTGTCTGTTGCTGCCTTCTTGCAGCACTGGAAACCGAGCACAGCGCTGGGGAATTTGCATAGTTTTACATAACCTCCTCCATCTGGGGTTCTACAAAAGCCAGTTTTCCCTATCGGTTCTAAAATCCATAAGCTGTGTTTTTGTCATCTCTCTCTCTCTCTCTCTCTCTCAGTCACTTTCTCCTGCCTCTTAAAGTCTCCCTGTTCTTTCTACCCTCTGTAATTTTTTCAGATACACTGCTGTGTGTTTCTGGAGAAAGGCAGTGAGGCCATGACCTCATCATGATCTCTTGTCAAAAAAAACCCATTGTTACTTATCTGTCTCTTCTCTTCACCCACAATTAGTCACCATTTATTTCCCGCTGCTGTTGTTTGGTCATCCTTTCTGTGTTCACCTTCAGACAGACACTCATGAGAGCCTGTAGAGCCTCCTACACACTGTCTCTTAATGCCAAGCCATACTTTTACTTAACATTTCTAAGGAATGAGAGCCCGCTTCAGGTTATGTACAATAAAACTACGGAAAGCAAAGTGATTATTCGAGTCATTTAGCAGTGTAGAAATCAGTGTCAGAAATTCACAAGCTATATTTCCTGCGTTGTTAGTCACTGCATCACAGTAAATTCTCACTTTTTATGATAGCGTAGAGTTAGGAATTTAATTGTTAGATTATTTAACATTAAAATCAGTTCTTTCATCCAAGCCTTGTCCATTCCATGACAAAACAGCCTGATGAGATGCAATGAGTTGAAAAATAATTAGTATGGGTTACAACACAGTGACAGTCTGAATTTCTGCAAGCTGACAGTGAAGTGCTCAATACAAGCTCAGTCTTGCAGCAGCATAAGGCAGTGGCAACTCGTGTCAGTTGTGCCTCCGCACTCAGTGTGAGACGTGATATGTTAGAGCCAAGCAGAGTCTGACCACAGAGAAATCTTTTCTGTCTGTTTCTGCCTCGCTCTGTATGCTCTTATTGGCCTTGACTGATCTCATAAATTGCCTTAAGATGAATATTTCTGTATGATAAACCATTCATAAGGTGGCGAATTACTGATTTCAGCAACATTTCTAATACAGTTTAAACGTTTCTGTTTGCTCTTAGGTTGCAAACTTGTTGCGCCTGTTCCAGATCCCTCAGATAAGCTACGCCTCTACGAGTGCCAAGTTGAGTGACAAATCACGCTACGACTATTTTGCTCGCACCGTCCCTCCGGATTTCTACCAAGCAAAGGCCATGGCTGAGATCCTCCGTGCCTTCAACTGGACATATGTCTCTACAGTGGCGTCCGAGGGTGATTATGGCGAGACAGGAATCGAGGCCTTCGAGCAAGAGGCGCGTATGCGCAACATATGCATTGCTACATCAGAAAAGGTGGGTCGCTCTAATGCAAAGCGCTCTTCATATGAAGCAGTTGTGCGGCAGCTTCTTCAGAAGCCCAACGCTCGCGTGGTTGTATTGTTCCTACGCAGTGATGATGCCCGAGAGCTGTTGGGCGCTGCCACCCGCCTCAATGCCTCCTTTCTCTGGGTGGCCAGTGATGGCTGGGGGGCACAGGAGAGCATCATCAAAGGAAACGAGTTCACAGCAGATGGTGCGATCACATTAGAACTCGCAGCACATCCTATACTCGAGTTCAACCGCTACTTTCAAAGTCTGAATCCTCTCACCAATCACCGGAATCCATGGTACAAAGACTTCTGGGAACAGAAGTTCCAATGCTCTTTAAGCACAAGCTCACAGGCAGGAGCAGGAACTGTGAAACCACCCTGTGACCCAAAGCTGGCAGTGGATGATTCGAACTTCGAGCCTGAGTCAAAGATCATGTTTGTGGTAAACGCAGTCTACGCCATGGCACATGCCTTACACCGTATGCAGAGGACACTGTGCACAAATACCACACGCCTATGCGATGCCATGCGCAGTCTCGACGGCAAGAGGCTCTACCGGGACTTTCTGCTTCACATCAACTTCAAAGGTAATGTTAATCAAGCTGCGGGTTTCTTTCCCCGTCTCAAAAAATTATCATGATTTTTTTATGTAAAGCATGTTTCTGCCTCAAAATAATTTTAACCAGACTCTGTCATCTGATGTCATCAGCCCTGCAGCTTGGTTTGACCAAATACCAACTGCCAAAATACAGACTGGGCTGGTAATAACAACATGCTTGCCAGCTGGAATGTGCTGGTCAATGGGTTACTGCTAGTTACACAACATTGTACACAGTGTTACTCTAAAGTAAGAAAATCTCAAACATTGATTGATCGTTTTACACAAGTCAAGGAGTATGAACAGGTGAACTATGGTTTTAGCTAGTAGCTAATCACACCCGGTTTGGTTATTCTGCAGGAAAACAGATCACTTCAGATAAAGATAATTCAAAGAAGCACTTTTTGTACCACGTTTGCTAATGTTAAAGCTAGCCATGTTAGCTTATTACAGTGTCACAGAAATTAAAGCTGAAGAGGTGGGACTTTTGTATGCTTAATAAAAGCTGTTTTTTTTTTTAATGAACTCAAACGTTCAGGGAGTTCTCTGGAGTGTTTAATTAAGTGTAGTCAACTTCTAAACATGCTAACCTGTGCTTAAATAGCTTAAATGCTTTCATTTTTGTTTTAAAATATTAACCATTTTAAGTCATTGTATCACCTGCAAAACATAGGACACACGTATCACTTTCCATCGTCCCTCACTGTCTGTCATCACACCTTTCTTTTATCTGCATCTGCAACTTCTCACAAACTGTTCATGGGAATTCATCATCAAACCTTTACAGAACCTTTACAGAAACATATGTAATAACTATTTTGTTTTATAATACATTTAATAAAAGAAAAAAATAATAATAAATTTAAACATTACCAAAGGGGGATCTGATCTCAAATCTGCTATCCGCAACTCCTTCTAAACCCTCACTTACTCACTCATCTTCTACACATACCGCTTTATCCTGTATTCCGGGTCACCGTGGTGGAGCCTATCCTGAGGCAGGGTACACCCTGGACAGGGTGCCAATCCAGTGCAGGGCACACATACATATACTCCATCATTCACACACTACGGACAATTTGGGAATGCAAATTGACCTAATCTGTCTTTGGACTATGGGAGAGAACCAGAGTACCCAGAGGAAACCCACCAAGCACAGGAAGAACATGGTTGGAACTCGAACCCGGACCCTGGAGGTGCAAGGTGACAGTGCTAACTACTATACCACCGTGCCGCCTCCTCCTAAACCAATCATGGGAATTTAACCAAAACCTTATAGAAGTAATAATACCTATATTAGGAAGCATGGATGTGCACTAGCTGGATGCAACACATTTTTCTTCTAAAATGCAGAGTTCTCCAATAAGCTTTCCTTTCCAGAAGGTAAACAGTGCACTTGGAGTGAATTCTCATGTTGCTTGGGAGACTTAGGAAGTGCAAACTGATGATGCTGGATCAGATGGCAGTGATTGATTAAAACAATAGAATTTCCAGGAACAACAAATGTTCCTCCAGTTCTACTTGAAGAAATCAGGTTAGCATTCCATCTTCCTGTCATATTCAAACTGCATACTTGCCTCATTATTTGCCATGGTATGTATCAGTTTGTGTGTGTGTGTGTGTGTGTGTGTATATGTGGGCCTACAGAATCATGCTGCGTTTCTGTGTCAGTCTGTGGTTAATGTGTGTGAAGGTGCACAGTGGCGGTGTAATTAGAGCCAGTGTGAGAAGTGTTTGCTGCGCTGGCAGACCTGTGGCTGTGATGGCGACACGAGCTGAGACGCTATGCGCGATGCCTCTGAGAGGATTGTATTTGACTGACAGGTAGAGAGCAAAGGGAGCAGGTAAAAATAAACCATGTAAAAGTGCTCAGGCTGGCGTGGCAATATTAGATGAGCTTATGTTACACTTAGCCGTGACTGTACACAAACACACCTGAAAATGGAGTTATAGAAAAGCAGGCAGGGAGGGGAAGAGGATTCTTATCACGCTCAAGGCAATGAAGAGACATGTAGATCTTTAGATATGGGAGGGGTGGGGGGTCTAAAGAGTAACAGAACGAGTGCATTGGCTATGCATATGTGTAAAATAAGAGTGTGGATCTGCATCCATTTGTGTTTCAGTCACAGAGATGGAGAGAAACTGAGAGACTTTGAGATAAAACGATGTGAGTGGGTTGGTTTGTGTCAGCAGAAGAAGATTCTCTTTGAAATTCACTATCTTCATTTTTCAAGCACAAAATCAAAGACATATGGGGTTTTCAGTCTGGCCCAATAGGGTGGAAGGAGCGAGCAATGCAGGAAAGGAGAAAAAAAATGACAGGAGCTTATAGAAAACTGAAAGAAGCGATGGTGTACGTGGAGGAGGGAGGTGAGGAGAAAGGAAGTTTATGAAATGTTATGCAGCCATCAAAGAAAAAAGGAGCATGGAGCTGATCTAGAATAGCGGAAAGAAGACCGGAAGATGGAGAAGAGAACGAGATGCTTGGGTGAGGGGTATAGGGTGAGGTCGGTGTAAGCGTAAAATTTCACTTTTCTGAGTTATACTCCCTCTGCTTCTCTATCAATTATTCAGTCCAGAGTCAGGCTATAAACGCTGTGGGCGAATTAGTAGTTTCACCTGATTTATTGAAATTTCATTCCATTGAAACTTTTTAGTCAGCAAGATTTGGCTATCTGGAGGACGATGTTAAATATAAGGGCCAGGGTGATACTTTATTTTTATTTTATTCTATTATTTATTTATTTATCTATTTATTTTACATGAATATTTTTTTTTCCTCAAATAGTGCAAAACATCCCCATCATACAAAAATGTATTATGTGCCATATTTAAAAGTGTTTTTAAATTCATAAAATACTCATTGGTCCTTCAACTCATCAACTGCTCATTTATGCAAATATCTAATTAGCCAATCACATGGCTAACTTTATTGAGTTTCTTTTATGCACTTAGATGGTCAAAACTATTTTCATTTTCATAGAAGTTCAAACCAAATATTAGATTAAAATGACTTTGAATGTGACAGTTGTTGGTGGCGAATGGTGCTGAGCAATGGCGGCTACTGGTCTGTCAAATAGGGGAAGCTCATTTTCGGCCTCACTTTCACGGCTCATTTTCACTTGAA
>JAQMYJ010000038.1:10102994-10113667 GCA_030014305.1 Clarias laeviceps
AATTTGACCATTAATTTTGTGACATTATAGGGGAAGCTGAGCTTCCCTTGCAGTCTTAAAGAAATCGCCACTGGTGCTGAGGTTCTCCATGCACAGCAATCGGTAAGGTTTACAGCACTTTCACAGCAGTAAGGTTAGCAATGGCCAGACTGATTTGAGCTGACAGAAAAGTAATAGTAACTAAAATAACATCTCATCACAACTGAGTTATGCTGAAGAGCATCTCTGAACGTACAACACGTCGAAATTTGAAGCAGATGGGCTAGTGCAGCAGAAAACCATACCGGGTGCCGCTACTGTACGGACAGGAAACTAAGGCTGCACTTCACATGGGCTCACCAAAATGGAACAATAGATTGGAAAAACTTTGCCAGACCTGTTGAGTCTCGATTTCTGTTGTGACAGATAGATGGAATGGTCAGAATTTGCAATAAACAACATGAAAACAAGGATCCATCCTGCCTTTTATCAACAGTTCAGTCTGGTGGTGATGGTATAATGGTGTAAGGGATATTTTCCTGGCTCTTTAATACCAATTGGGCATTGTTTCTTGAACATGAGTTCACCATACTCAAATGGCCTCCACAGTCACCAGACCTCAGTCCAACAATCCAATATAGAGGAACAGGAGGTTCACATCACGGATTTGCAGCTGAGAAATCTGCACAAACTGCATGATGCTATCATGTCAATATGGATGGAAGGGGTGTTACTATGACCTTGTTGAATCTATGCAATGAAGAAGTAAGGCAATTCTAAAGTCAAAAGGGTCCAACCCCATACTGCACATACTGTATAGACACACACACACACACACACATATTTCATATGAAATCCATTTTGACAGATATTTTCTGTCTGTGCCCTAGATATCTTATGCAACATTGTTTTCTTGGCAGATTTATTGGTACCTTTCCAGAACATGGACAAAAATGTAAATTAAATAAATATCTCAGCTCCAGGTTCCTTGGTTCATTCCTATGCTCGGGTTACCGTCTGCTTGGAGTTTTACATGTTTTCCATTTGAATGCGTGGGTTTCCTCAGGGTTCACAAAACATGTCAGTAGGTGGATTGGCTACTCTAAATGGCCCCTAGGTGAGAGTCACTGAATGAGTGATTCGTGCCTCAGGAAAATTTAAAAGCTAAGTTTGTTAACTCTGACAGCCTAAAAAAAAGAACTGTATTTTTAACTGTTCTCAGTATACAGGCTTTTTTTTTTTTTTACCTTAGAGTATAAATATGAGGTTGCACTTACTGTGTGTAGGTAATAAAAAGTTTCAAATGTCTGTAAAAGTTTGCCAGAAGCGGCATGAGCATAAATTAGACAATATATTCACAAAAACAATAACTACAAGCTGTTATAAAGTAATTCCGCACTTGAATCTTTGACAGCACCGTGGCCTTGTTCAGCGTTCAAGAGACCGTAATTTTTTCTAATTTAAGAGAAAGACAAGATTCTTGTCTGTCACTGGTAAAGGTGATGTTTCACACAATGTTCTGCTGCAGTCTAGTCTTTTAAGTCTCTTCCTTTGTACAGTATGAAGTTCATGGAATAAGTTTAATGAAATGCTTTAATGAAATGCATGACTTGTTCAGTACTTTATATTCACCTTTGCCACTTGAGCGCTAAAACATACTGTAAGGGTGGCAGAATAATATGTTTACAATGAGAAATAAGTTTCCACTTTGATTAGCTGCATCATCAACGTCGGCTTCTGTCTCATCATCTGTGGTAAAAACGTATTATTGTTATCTGATCAGAGGGTCTAAGCACTCTTTTCTGTTTTAATGATGATGACGAGACGGTGCGGGTACATCGTGGACGTTTTGACAGCCGGGATCTGATTACAAACGTAATTGCTTGGGCTTATGACCGTTTCAATATGCCACGTAGCTTATCCAGTGACTTAATTAAATCACGGCATTGACAAATTCACTGTCTGACAAAAACACACTTAAGCCTGATTACACTGTATAATTACAGCGGCCGTATAAGATTATTACTTGTCGCACTGTGCAGCATAAACTCAATCAAGTTTTGACCGTATTCTATGCAAGACGTGACAATGCAATAATGTGTTCTCCATGTCAGATTTAAGATACTCTAAAAATTTACTTGTGATGAAAAAAAAATCACTATTCTATGATAATCTTATCTTATTGGAGAATGCATAAAAAAAAACATGCTTTGAAAGGGATAAAAAAAAAGGAATGCATATTCCTCAAATGTAAAAATTAACCTTTATGTAATAAGGAACTTTTTTTATGATGCATAATGACTTTGCAGCATGCTGTATGCATGAACAGGAATGAGACAGCTGAGACAGTGCTGAAAAGTAGCGTAAGTAGAGTATACTGATGATTTTTTTCCCCCTTAAAATAAAGATGTCAAAGTTTATTATTGGCAGAAAAATCATTCTTGGCCATGTTCCAGAGCATAGTCCAATGTTTTTTTCCATCTGGTATATTGGTCAAGAGGTTCTGTTTGATGAAAGAAGTTGCATCAGAATTTATGTCTTTAGCATTCGAGTGCGTCTCCCAGCTCCGCAGACTGTCATTTTTTTCAAAGCCGGGCTCTTCACTCAGACTAATGTACTGTGGCAACATGCCGTTGCTATGGTAATTGGGTCTGCACATGGCACCATTTGGTGAAGTAACCCAATAGAGTGCAAGGGGGATGATATGTCCACAGCTGAGAGTGGAAAAAAAGATCCTTCAGATTGTAGTGATCCTACACCTACTGAGTAAACACATGCCTACAGTATGCACATGTAGTGATGGAAGACACGCACACTCTCGCACACACAGTCACACAGGCCATTCAGGACGTTTTTGTCTTTGCTTTTCTCCCATAGATCTCAGACACCTTCCACCCACATGCAACACTCTCAGGCCTACACGCAAAGATAAAATCTCGGATATTATTAATCATACATGGATATTATTCTTATTAGTATTTATGTGATAACTTGTATTGTGTGCGCATGCATGTGTGTGTCTCTAAACATCATTTATATGTAACATTCTGCACAGACATTCAGCTGTCTGAAATTAAAGCGTTCTGCATTTTATTTCATTTTAAATGTTCCACAGTACAATTAGAATGTAGTAAATAAATAAATAAATAAAAGTCAGCCCTAGATATTATTATCTTCATTCCCAGTCTGATGTAAGCAACTGCTTCTTTAATACTTGAATTCCACACACTGCTTACATTTGCAGTTATCCCTTTGACATTTTAAACCAAAATATTCAGGCAAAAAAAAAAATCAGACGAGAAGCTATTCTTGGTTTATTCTTCCATCTTAAATGAAGTAGCTGTTTAATAGAGAAATGGTTTTATTACAGTAAGGGAACAGCATTTAAACACTCCATTTATTACTTTCTTTTCATGTTCTACATGTGTTTGAAATGATGGATGCACTTACTCATCGTCTATATCGCTTAATCCTGTATACAGCATTACAGGAGGCCTGGAGTCTATCTCAGGAGACTTAGGCCATGTCCACACGTAGCCGGGTATTTTTAAAAATGGAGATTTTTCTACTTCGTTTTTTAAATAATTCTGTGCCAAGATGACCTACGTTTTAAAAATATCTTTGTTCACATGGAAACGCAAAATGGCCTGTTAGGTGCTGTTAGAGGCCTCCCTAATCAACGTGGGCCAATCAGAAGCCTAGTCAAAACGTCATGTGCTTTGTAGAAGTCCGACCGGGTCTCGTCAAAAACCGCCACTGCTGTCTACGGGGTCTGTGTCGTCTGAGTTTTGTATATCAGCAATGAGCTTCATTGTACATTCAGGCACCTCTGTTTGTTAACGTAATGTGTGAGTAACTGCACGTGTATGTACACGCATGTAAAAAGTCCAGTAAGCAATCTGTTTTTAAAAATACCCAGCTACGTGAGGACATAGCCGTAGGGAGCTATGGGCAATTTTGGAGCACCAATTAGCCCACTGTGGGAGGAAACCAGAGGACCTGGAGGAAACCCACCAAGCACAGGGAGAACATGCAAACACCAATCACATAGACCTGAGGTGGGATTTGAACCCAGATCCTGAAGGTGCAAGGCAACTGTACCAACCATTAAGCCATTGTGCAATCATTATGGATACAATTCAGTTCAGTTGTTTTGTGTAGAGCTTTTAACAATGAACTTTGTCAGATAAAAAAACTACTTCAAAGAAATACATAAATTCCAGAATACAAATTATAAACATACACATTTATCACATATCAATGCAACATGTATGCAATCATGTAGTTTTTATTTTTGCTAATCTGATATAAAAATAGTTAGAGCAGCTTCTGCAATCAGTGTTTAGAGATTTTGTAACTTTATCACTAACTACATTTTAAAGTCGCTGCCCAATCAAGACTGTATCATGATATGGGGATTTCACTTTAAACAAAGTCTAAATAAATTCCAACGGCAAATGCCTGAGGATTGCATAAAACTGTCATCTATTTATTCAGAACATGATCTCCAATAAATGTTTTCCCATTAGACTATATCATGTTTCATGGTTGAGGATACGACAGCATTCGTGTCTCACTTGAAGCTCCATATATTAGGTTATTGGTATTAAAATTGACAACAACAACAAACACTCAAATATCACTTCTTGCTGATTCCACTCCAATATCTTCACTAAGTGTGGATGGTATAACATTTGACAAGTTTCCACTCTTCATAAAGTGGAGTTGTAAACTTTATATATATATATATATATATATATATATATATATATATATATATACTGTACATTATATACTGTACATATTGTGTATTTGCACAGGTAGTTCCGTCATAGGCGTGTCATAGGTGTTACCCCCTGATTTGAATTGTAGGCTGTATCATTAACAACTTTTATGTCATTCTGTGAATGTGTCACAGGCGTTCCACCAAATCTAACAGTGGGCAGCATCATCTATGGCGAAAAATGTGAATCCATGGTGGTTGTTGATTGGGTGTTTGCACAGGCAGTTCCATCACAGGCAAGGAGAAAATGCTGTCCATGGTTGGAGAAACCAACTTGCATGCTGTAAAGTGGTATTATTTTTGGTATAATTATTCAGTCATTCTTCCCAGTAATTACATTGGAGCACACCCTGTCACCGAGGATGATAGGTGGGAAATCATCAATGTCCCCGGTCCTGTTGTGGTAAAAAGTACAATCAAAATATGGGTGGGATGGATTGCACTATACTGCAACAAAATCAGGTCAAAGAATTGGTACATGTACTGTACCACCGGCTGATGCTTCACTTTATCGACATGACTATTGTGACTGCTTGGCTGCTCTACAAGAGATATTGCAGCAGCATTGGGGTGAACAAATGGAAGGAACAGATGAGGCTTTATACTTTCAAGTTGTATATCGCAGAAAGCTTGTGCACAAGTGTCAAGAATATGACAACATACAGTAGGTTGTCCCAGTTCCACAACTGCTGGGGGGTAAAAAATAAAAGGGGAGAAAGGACCCACCACACCCATTTGGGTTCTTAAAAGAGAAATGCAAGGGAGATCCAAAGTACACCTAAAGCTAAGTGCGAAAAAATGTGACGTCCACCTCTGTTTCACATCCACCAGCAACTATTTCCTGAGGTTCCATATAGAATAATACAAACTATGCTTTGTAAAAAAAGAGAAACACCAATTCAACCAGTACCCCACAGGAACACACATTCATAAACACAAAAACACGCCTCAGCTAATCTCTAAGCCACTGATCGATGAGCCATTTGTGGCTGATGTTTAAATTGTTGTTTAAATAAAACTTCTGATGTATTTATTGCTTGTCTTGTTCCACAATCCACTTATTATATAATATAGAAAACGTTGGTGTTTTAGTACCCTCATAGCATGGTGTTGCCCTGAAGCAACAAACCAAAATCTGGTGGGGGGCCTGTGGGGGGCTAGATTTTATGATATATTATCAGGGACCCCAAAGCTCCCAAAAACTATTGTGAAATATTTTTTTCCTTCTAAAATAAAAATTCATGCCATAGAGGGTTAACAGATTAGCACTGATTATCAATTTCATGCCAGTAAACTGGTGAGAGGATCATGGGCACCCAATTGGCTCATTTATGCCTGTGGGAAGCAAAGGCTTGCCTGTATGGCCTGATCCCACGAAAATGCCAATGCAGCACAACTTGGTGAAAAAAAAAAATCAATGGTTGTCTTGAGAGAAAGAAGCCAGAACACCCAGTACACCAAAGGTAGCTACTCATGGGGTCCATCAGGAAAAGAAAGAGCCTCCAAGTTTCCTAGATACCAGTCCGACCGCACACCCATGGGATGTGCTCGACAAACAAGTCCGATCTACAGCACTTAAAGAATTTCCTGCCAAAATACTGGTACCAGAATTCACATAACACCCCCAGAGGTTCTGCAGCTGCCAGAGCTGCCCAGGCAGTACATGGGGAACCTACAAAATTCTGGGCTTAATGCTTTGCTTTGTAATGTTGTGACTGATTGGTGTATATTCTTACCTTCTGAAATAAATTTAGTCATTTCAAGTGAAAGCATGGTACAGAAGAGAAATCTACAAAAATATAACGAAGCAAGGTCATGAATTGCTATTATCTGTAGTCACCCTGTAAAACATACACTCACCAGGCACTTTAAGTACACTTATTCATCTCCTCAATACCGCTTATATCTAAATAAGCGATCTAAAAGATCACATGTCCAATCATTGCCCCGACCATGTCTAAATCTAAAATGCTAAAGTCCAAACTGAGCATCAGGTTGATTAAGAAATGTGACTTAAGCGACTTTGAAACTGCTGATCTACTGGGATTTTCACGAACAACCTGTAGAGTCTCAAAAAGAGAAAATATCAAGTAAGCAGCAGTTCTCTCTGTGAAAATGCCATGTTGATGGAAGAGGACAGAGGAGAATGGCCAGACTGGATCGAGCTGAGAGAAAGGAAACAGTAGTTCATACTGTTACAATATGTCTAAGACCATCTCAAATGCATAGCAGGTCATACCTTGAAGCAGATGGACTCTAGAAGAAGAGGAAGACACAGGGGGCCACACCAACTGAGGTTAAAATACCCATGGGCTTGGCAAAATTGGACTGGAAAAACTGTTACTGGTTTCACAAAGAGTCTCAGTTTTGCTGTGATATTTACGTGATGCTGTCAAGTCAGTATGCTGTCATGTCAGTATGGACCAAGATCTTTAAGGAATATTCCTAGCACCTTGTTTAATTTGTGTCATGAAGAATTAAGGCAGTTTTAAACGCAAAAGTAGGTTCAACCCAGTACTAGCAAGGTGTATCTAATGAAGTGGCTGGTGAGTCTAGTATGAAATAAATCAAAAGCAGATACAAAACAAGATTATCACCATAAAATCTTTTTCTGTTTTACTGTAACATGTTTTTATTTTAAAGACTGTAATATAATGGCACTAAAGGAGTTAAGGAATCAGTTTATGGGTGACCATTCATGCTGATCAACAACAAACCTCATGGTGTGGGAAATATGTTCAAAGCCCTTTAGGCATAATGACATCCCAAAGATTTCCTTTAAATAACTAAATAAATATGATATGATAGTGTTTCTTCCAAACTTGGATGAATGCATTTAATTTCCTAACCTCTGTGATAAAAAATGGATCTGATTAGTTGGTATACATTTCCAAAACTGAGCTTGCCCCTTAGCTATACATGATAAAGATTTACAAAATCCAAGGAAGTAAGGAAGCACGAAAGGGCTATTTTAAAATCACAGACTAGCATGTATTTTTAATGATAAAGATAAAAGAGTTGAAGATAATGACCTCATCCATGGTCTCTTGTAAAGATCATTTCTATCTTGCTATTTCCACCTAATAAGATGCAATTGATGCAAATTCCAAACCAAAAATTAATTTAAAAGTTGATGAAAAAATGACCACTGCAAGTACATGAGATGTGGTACTGTATGCACTGCATTAGAGAATTATTTACCACTAATCTTTATTATTGTCTGATTATGTGGATCCATGGAAGGAATGTTCGCCCTCATGATCTGATATCACCTTTCCCTGTCAAAGGACAAATTTAGAAACCCAAGGAAGGCACCTAAGCCTGATTTAGGTTTAAACACATAGTGCTCCAAGAGGTGCCTGGCACAGCTAGCCCTATGTTTTGGCACAGCTTTTCAGATACTGTTTGACTCCAGCTTTGATAGACTACTATCATCCTTCTTGCCAAAAAGATCATTACTAAAGATGGAAACGACTATAGGCCAGTGGCACTGGCATCTGTATTGAGCCATGGAAAGAGCAGTTTGCCAGCAGGTCTCTGTTGAGGTGAGGGATAACCTGGCAGTGTGATTTAATAATTTGTTGGGCTTAAACATGGTTCCTGGCAAACGAGAAGGAAAACCTGGGCTTACTGCTGTTTGCCTAAATTGTGGAAACAAGGATGCCAAGTTCTGAACCTCCTCAATTCCCACACTAGAACTAGAGGTCTAATAAAATGCAACTCTCTGTATCAGTGTGTTTAGAGCTCTAAATATTCAAATCTCTATCCAGATTTAACCCTTTTAAGCAGAAGTGCTTTTCTTTCCTTTGTTTCCTGTTTGTAATTAAATATGAACCTTTCCACTATGGCACTGAAAACACTGGAGAACAACAAAGTAGAAATGCTTTCACTGTCTGCATTGTATGTGAATTCTGGCTTTGTTGTTTCCTCAGACTCATCAATATCAGTACATAATTGGTGAAACCTGTAATTACAACAAAACTATGAGGGGCATCAAATTGGGACTTTTGACTGTGCCAAATAAAAAAATACAATTATAAAAGTAAAAACTATCTTTAGTTCTCTATATAATCTCCTGCTACATGAATGCAGTTATTCACTAGTGCTTGGATACCATCAAGGGGGAAAGTTTTCTCAGTATGCCGAAGCCATGATCACACAAGTCTGAAATGATGGCCTCCCTGGAACTCCTTTAATGGCCTAAACATGTGGAACTCTCTTGGAGCAAGTTCAGGACTGTATGGCAGATGTGGCAATATCTCCCAGCAAAATGCTGCAGTATGAAGTTGTGCATTGTCCTCCAAAAAACAGAATGCCTTAGGTGATTGAACCAGGTTTTTTTCTGAGTGCATTCCATGACAGAATGTTCACAGGAAACAAATGCAGTGGGCTCTGAGCCACCTTTGCCATGATCGTCATTTATGGAGGCACAGCCTTGTTTAAAATGTTTGCACCATTCATACTGTATGTTTTACTGTGGCTAAGAGTCTCATCAACATACTGTGCTTAAAGTCTTCTGTAATTGTCAATATGTTTTATCCCTTCGCTCGTGAAATTTCATGACAAGTCCTGGTTTGACCTGAACGCTCCTCATAGTAGCCGAATTTAAATCACAGTGCCATTGGAATTAGGTTGTTTTGAAAAGATAGAATTACGTTGATGTACAGTATTAATGTTGGACAAACATTGTCTTCATGACACTGGAATAATGAGTAAATGAGAGTAACACAACGTTGTAAATAGCATTTTTATCTCTCAACTGAAATATATATCGTTTGAATTCTTGCACTAGTTTGAGGGGGGTTTTGGCAATTAAGTCAGGTCCCTGAGCTGGAATTGAACTTGGGCAGTGATGCAGAACCCCTGGTCCACCAGGGAACCGGCTGCTGATGCTAGAATATGCACATAAATTGCTCTGTCAACCAGCAAGCACTACAAAATAACAAAAGTCAAAAATCACAAGGCAAATGTGATTTACCAAACCATTAAATCAGCAAGCAGCTGAAAGAAAAAAAATTGCACTGGGCAGCATTATTGCAAGCTTAATTTCTAATTGAACCCGGGCGTTATGTAGTTGTGATGGATGTTGTGAGAACTCCATATAGCTTACAGTACATACAGTACTATGCAATATCGTTCACTGATTGTTTAATAGTATTTTGTTTTTGCATGGGATGCATTGGTGCCGTGATGCACTTCACAGTAATATTTTCAAATTAAACACATAGATAATGCTCCAAAGATGCACAAGCTCTTTGTGTACAAGAGATAGCAGGAAACTCTTGTGCTCATCTAGTTCTCCGGTCAGGATTTCTGAACTCTGTTGAAAACTTGGATGGAAAGGGACCATGGATGGATATGAGGCTGGACATGTGCAAACAGATGTTAATCGGCATACTGTGAATTGCTACAGTATAATACATTTTTGATGTTTTGTTGTTGGTTAGCACTGTTGCCTTACACCTCGGGTGTGTGTGCGTGGAGTTTGCATGTCCCTGTGCTTGGTGGGTTTCCTCAGGGTTCTCCGGTTTCCTCCCACAGTCCAAAGACATGCAGATTAGGCTACTTGACGTTCCCAAATTGCCCGTAATGTGTGAATGAGTGTGTAAATGTGTGTGCCCTGCAATGGATTGGCACCCTGTCCAGTGTGAGTGATGGAGTGTTGTTCTGAACATTGTACGTGCAACATTGTGTCAGGGTCATTTACTACACATTACCCTAACGTCATTTTATCAGAGTCATTGCAACTTTTAAAAACAGCACCGGTCCAATGTGGTTTGGGTAGACAATGTCACAATCTGGTTACAACTGCATGACAAAGCCATATGACATTAGGGTGTTTATGCATTTCCTGCATTTCATGCATCCTGAAGCAACTTGATGATACAAAACTTTTTTTTTTTAACGTGAC
>JAQMYJ010000038.1:10113767-10125214 GCA_030014305.1 Clarias laeviceps
GGGTGTTTATGCATTTCCTGCATTTCATGCATCCTGAAGCAACTTGATGATACAAAACTTTTTTTTTTTAACGTGACAGCGCACAGCATGTGGTAAATGGTTTTATGCTGACAATAAAATCCAAATGCCCCCCCAAGGCTGCTTCCTGTCTTCCTGCACTGTTTTTAATTTACACCAGTGAAATAACACAAAACAGCAATCATTTCAAATATGCATACAGTAGGCATAGTACTAGTGGGATTTCTAATGGACAACTCTTTTACTCTAAGCATGTAAAAGCACTTACTACCTGTTTAGAGGAGAGCTCTCAAACTAAATATTACTAAAAATAACGTGTTGTGATGGGAATCAGTGTGTTGAAAGCCTTGGAACAGGTTGTCAGACTCCACTGGTAATCCAGGAGCCAGCACAAATCCACAACCTAATCCAGTCTGGATGTTAGTTCATGTTCACTCACCTGCCTATTGAACTCAGCTGTTTCCTGTTCACCTTAAATGACTTTTTTTTTGTATTTATTCCAACTCCAGAATGCAGCATTGAGTGTTGTGTTTTTCTCTCTTTATTACTCCTAGCTTTTTAGGATTGACTAGAATATTTACATGAATCCGCTGTAGCCTTGAAACAATTTCCAGTAAGAGATGTTTCCAATGTTGTGTCTGTATGTGTTTTCAACCCATTCACTCATGAAAAGAAAAAGTGTTTTTAGACAAATTGAGACTGTTATGCACCGGCAGATACGCTGTGGAATAGAAAGAAGGTTGCGTAGGTGGGAATTTGAACCCCGTTCTGGTCTGGTATTCAGATCCATCATGAGTGAACAGAGCCACTTTGACTACAGGTCTGAATGAGGTCAAATGTGTCTTTTCTTGTGATCTGGTCACTTGTAGATGTAAAGAACAGTCCGAGCATGCAGTTTGATCTTTGACACAAACTAAGATCCAAGGTTTTTTTTTGGTTTTTTTTGAGAAAACAAGGTAGTTTTAACATAAATAAAGATGTTATAGCTGCTGTGTACAAGTCAGTTATTGAATCTGTGCCGTTTCAAATTACATCCCGGAGAAACATTCTGTCAAAAAAATTTATGGAGTATTCGCCTCGCAGGGGGGGAAAAAAAGGAAGTGTCAACAACAGCAAAAACAACTCTTTGACACTCAGGCGGAGTAAAGAAGTGCAGGTCTTAGAGCAGACTCTTTGTATTCCCGACAAGTTTTGCGCTTTTACTTTTTCATGTGCACCTTGCAAAAAATACCATTCTTAAAAATCTGCAGTTATTGTAATGAACCTTGAATGATTTTACTGTTGTTCTAATTAATGTAGTTCATGTAACCAAGCCCATAAGCGAGCGTTTCATTTATATTACAAGCTGCGTTTAAAAAAAAAAATGAAACCGGATACTTGATGAATGACAGTAAAGCATAAAACCTGCTTTGCTAGCAATAAAGTAGTATTGTTATTGCCTTCCACTGCATTTTTTTCAACCCTGTATCGAACAGCTTAAAGATCAGGTGTTGTCATTGGCAACAGGACTCATTGTGTCTTCCGTGACAAGAAACATGACTGTCAGATACCATCTGTTGTTGTTAACTGAGACCGTTTCCCCATGGCATATTCCCACCCAATCTGAGACTCCATAAGATCCAACTTCATTATAACATTAAGGAGCTGGACTAACTGTTTGACTGAAATCCAGATTCATTATGCCATTATGCGGTCCGATCCATAAAAAACAGGATAAAAAAGGACGGACGAGTCCGTGCAGCTGCTCTGATTCTGTTCGTGTTTCAATTAGGCAGACCGTCTAATGAGTGCCATGTAAACCTACGGTTCTACTGCCTCACGTCTGGAAAGCCAGGATAGTCTTGTGTCTTTTGTAAAAACTTTGCTGCAGTATGTATAACAATAGTAAGACCCTTTCTGGGCTGAGAGAAGAAAATTGGTCCTTTGTTACGCAGAATACATAAATACACCAGAAACGATTAGATATTCACACGCTGATCCATGAACTCATAAATAGTGGATGTGAATGTGTTTGGTATGAATGTGGTTTAGAAGTCATTCTCCGCAGCTATGCAGATGATGGAAAATACTGTTTTATTTTATAATAGTTGTAAATTCGTCTATTTAATTTGCGATAATACACTTGGACGCACTCGCTCAGTCATCGTTCTTTAGGTGAAAACCGAGCACCATTGTTCGGATTTCATTTCTCTTTTTCTGTGCATGCATATTTGTTTTAAGAATTAATAGGTATGTGGGGGTGTTACCAGCATAATGAATAAATGCATTTTCTGTTGCACAATATTTATTTGTCTGAATGTTTCACCAAACGAGATAAATTAAATTAAAAAAAGATAAACGGTTGCAAAAATGAATTTTATTGACCACACTTTTCTAAAGCACATACAGTGTTTCTGTTATTATAGGAATGTTATTTGTCTTGGAAAAAAGGATTGAGGCCCTTAAACATTTTGTATGAAAGAAAGAGACTCATTCATTTTTGGCAATGTCAAATAGTTAAAGCTTGCACTGGAATATTATATAATGTTTTTAAGCACCTTGTATTTCTATTTGTTTTGGATATACTGAAATAATGGTGATAGAGATCATGATTTGGGATACATCCTGGGTTGGATGAGACATGCTCATGAACATCTGGTGGCAATTTATAGTCACCAGTCGACCTACCAAACATATTTCTGTGAGGAGAAAGGAAATCAGACATCCAGGTAGAAACCCTGCACAATCAGCAACCAGAACTCAAGCTCAAAACCAGGGACTGGAGGTCCAGTAGAGTGGCCACATCACCAGGTCATCCTACATCTCTTTTACTAAAAAAACATTTCTTTACACATCCCAATAATCAACACCATTTTACCATATGTAAGTTCACCGATCTACTATAAGAATAAAAACATTAACCGCCATTCTGTTTGGTCCACCAGAGCAGCTCTGACCTCTTGGGACTTGGGTTTGCAGGCCATGTCTGGAACCAGGATACTTTGGGTGCAGTGGGTTGCGGGGGTCTGTATCAGACTTGATTGTCCGGCGCATCCCATCGATTAGATGCACAATTAGATTGGAATCTTGAGAGTTTGGAGGCTGTGTGAGTGGCCTTGGGCTCTTTGCCTGCTTTATCACTTTTAAGCTACACTGTATCTTGAAGTATTACTTCTTACATAACGATGGGTGACCATCAGGATTGAAAAGCTTAATCATAGATCATAGGCGATCAGTCAGATGAAATTTGTATTGATTTGCAGTTTCTCTTTCCTATGACTGGAAAAAATGGAAACAATAAATGTCCCCTATAGCATAACAGGCTCGCCACTTTTCTCTTTAATTTCTCACCTGTCTAAAAATTAAGTGGTATGAAGCTAACAGGGCTGAATGGAGATTGTGTGGAGGCGTGAGAGGATGTGAGAGTTGGCTGTAAGAGCTGTGAGAGCCGTTTATCCGTCTGCTCTTGTAAGACGTTATGGAGCCTGAGTCACCGATTGCACAAGCTCAGTTTCTGCATGACAAAACTGACAGGCAACAGGGCACCATGTCACCATGGAGTGTAAGGAGTTTAAAGTGACCTGACAAACAGTACTTTAGATGAGAGAGAGAGAGAGAGCGCAATTATGTGGCACTCATTTTGTCTGACTATGTGACACTAAGAAAAAAAACAGTCTACTTTGTTAAAGGTTGCACAGTGTTTGACAATGTTTTTTTTTCTAAGAGGAGGAGATGACCTTCAAGAAATTCTGCTAAGCTATGCTTATGCTTGTGTCTGTGCACTCAATAACTTAGTATATACAGAATGTATAATAATCCATAATTATCTCTACATAGTCTCTTAACATTATCTACTATTCTGTATGTACTTTCTCTTTCTTTCTTTCTCTTCATTATAATACCTTAAGCTCCGCTGCAGTGCTGTGTGTTCATTAAAACAATATTTACCAATAAAACACTGTCAGTTTTATGCATAATTCATTATTTTCTTCGACAAACTGCATATAAACAAAGAATTCTTATTTTCAAATAGACTGTACTGTTATTCCAGGTCCATTCAGATCAATAGCAACAAATGAGTGCAGTTTGTACACCACATAGTGTGAGGGGAAATAATATATAAGTATATACATAAATATATATATGTAATTTTACCACTATCCACACTATCTAGGAAATGGAGTTATGATATCACTTCAGGCGACGCTCTTTCTCCCATACCTAAATTTCAATTTCAACTTTTGGTATTTTTGCTACTGCACAGTTTATTAATGATTTGTATTTCAACACAACAAATAACTGGGGAAGTATTACTAACCATCTTAATAGTGAGCAGAAAGTCTAAAAAAGAAGAGATGACAACGTCCTCAGCTTTTTGCCATTTCCCATGGTTTTTAATTGGCCATGACTAGAACAAGCCAATTAGATTTTTGGCCTATTGTGACCTTATGGAAGAAGAGCCATTTCTCAGGCTTGTTGCTTACCTCTGGCATGACTTGGTCCTGCATTGTCAATTCAGTACAGGTAGCAAACATTTCAGCTCCCACATCTTAAACTAGTGAACATCATATATACTGATCATTAGGGCCAATATTGTTTGGGTTACCTGTGTACCACAGGGCAGTTCTGACCCCTTGGGGGAATTATTAAGTCATGAGACGTCTAGGGGTGTGATTTGTCCGGCATCAGGATATTAGCAGCAGATCCTTTGGGTCCATGAATCAGACATGTTTGTACGGTGCATTCCATGGATGCTCGGTCAGATTGAGATCTAGATCAGGATCAAGGTCGGATCAACAACTTTGAACTCTTTGTCTGTGTTCTGATACTTTTCTATTGTGGCCAGCATTGATTTTTTTTTCAACAAACTGTGCTACATTGGCTTTTCTGTGGGAACTGCCTAGATGCACAGGCCTTTGATCCTCATAGGCATGAATGAGCATTAGGTGTCCATCATCCTGTCACCAGTTTACTAGTACAGGCATGGTGGTTTAGTCACCTTGGACATCCAGATTAGGTTAACTGGTGTTCCCAAAATGCCCGTAGTGTGCAAAAGATCTTATGAGTAAGTGTGTATGTATGTGTGTGTGCTCCGCAGTGGATTGGCAGCTCGTCTGGAGTGTATCCGCCTCGTGCCCTAAGTCTCCTGGGATATGCTTCAGTGTAAATTCCCATCTCTTTCCACTATTGACAAAGTTTCCACATCTAGCACATTGCAGTTTCCTCTCTATCATTTAACAAGTTTTATCCAAGACTCTATAATCAGAACAGGGCAGTAGTAACCACATATATCTCTAGTCCAAGTTATCAGAGATCTCCTCATTTTTACACTCCAACAATGACTTAAGAAAAGTTGAAGCACTAGAAAGAATCATCAAAAAATCAAGGGTTTCTCCTGACCCACTCCATCCCCAGGCTTTATTTGAATAAGCCGGTGTATGACCCCTGGCATAGTTACAGAGAAAAGAAAAAAAGCAAAAGGGAGAAAAGACTGGCCAAGCATTCCTGGCAGAGTTAGAAAAGAATAAGAAAGTGTGAAGGATGTATATGACTACTAAAAGATCGAAAAGCGTTTGGGCCTATATGTTATTCGAGATTATACAGTATATTAATACATATCACATTTAGAAATATGCTCATACATTCAAGCGATTGCTGGAGGATTATAAAGTAATTTATGTTTTTAGTGAAAGTTCAATAAAATGTCTGTGAAACTGGACACATTTCTGCGTACACACACAGTCTGTAATTGGTGTAAATTACATTTCTTTGCCTTCTGCATTTTGTCTGCAAGTTATGGAAATGTTTGCAGTCTACTGTATATAAAGTTTCACTTGCTATCCTGATAGTACATGTATTACACATTAATCATATAAAACATTATTTAGATAAATAGGAACATAAAATCCCATTTGTTTAGTCTCACCCTGTATTAAGGAGCTTTTGATGCTTTACAAAATGTTCACCACTTCCCTTGGAGCCTCAGTGCAAGCTGATTAACTGCAATTTGTGTTTGTCGTGAGTAATTTTATTAAAGGTAATTATCCTGTTACCAGACGCTGATTACTTAATCTGAGGGCGCGTGGAGCATCTGCTGAGTATAAAGATTAATGCTTAGTGTTGATGATATAAAACGAGATGAACAGATAAACTAAAGGTTAATTTGTTCTCGTACGATGAATTGCTGAAATGTGTGGATTGTATTCTTGCATCCTTGCAGTACATGAAGTATAGGAAAGTGTATGTGCATGCATTTGTACAGTGTGTGTGTGTGTGTGTGTGTGTGTGCTCATGTTGATATTATCATCATGATGGATGGGGTTCATAATGCCTAACCTCTTTTCCTTATCTGACGAGTCATCATTCCCCTCAGAGAAATTATACTCGCAGTGATAAATCATACAGGGACGTTGGTTAAGCCCCATTCAGAGCACTCACATCCATGTTTCTCACATAATAAACCATATGACGAAGATTTTCCTTGCATTGTACAGTATATTATCATCATACGAACTGAGGTTTATCACTTCTATGGCCCTCTTGGTACAATACAGATGCAGCACTTTTTGAACTATACAGTATATACTTTTTCACAGTGTGTGATTCTTTGACACATCCCTTTTTATCTCTACAAGATTGAAATATCAACTGTCTATCTAACAGAGTTGATTTGTTTATTTTGCTCTGAAGCACGGAGCATTGTGTTGACAGATGATACATCACTTTTCAATCCTTTGTTATGGTAACTGTTACCATGACTACGACCCTTATTATGTATATACACGAGGGATGTTCAAGTCAAACCGGGACTTGTGATGAAATTTCTCACGAATAAAGGCGTAAAACAGTGCGGTGATGAGACGTTTAGCGGCAGTAAAATTTTTGAATGGCGCAAACGCTTTAAAGAAGGCCGTATGTCCGTATGTGAATGACGGAGGCTCGGAAACGACTGCAATCTTTCACATGAAGATTCAGGGAGTAGAACGCTTGATCCTTGGAAATCACTGGATAATTTGGGAGTTATTGCAACATCCCTCATACAGTTCTACTCTCTTTCCATGCCATTTCATGTTATCAAATGAGTTTCTGGGAGGCCAGTGTTTAGGATGGGAAGCAGGCAGTCTGGTTATGGCACCGGCGTACTGATAAAACTTTTTACCTTAACGGTATCCAAGCACTAGTGAAACACTAAGATAAGTGAATAGGATAGCAAGGATATATACAGTGGAATCTCGGATTGCGAGTAACGCGGTTTGCGAGCGTTCTGCAAGACGAGCAAGAAGATTTTGAATAAATTTTTACTTGAAAAACAAACAAGTCTTGGTTTACGAGTACCGAGTATCGTGTATCACGCATGCGCTTCTAGTTTTTAACCCCGAGTTTCACGTGATCACAACTGAGCCAATTTTTCTCTTTCTTTCGCTGCAGAATTGTGGGTAATCGTCTCCCCTGCTGGGTTTTAGTGCTCGTCTATACTACTGGTATAATCAACATCCGTGCATGCGTGTGTCTGTTTACTATAACACTGTGACCACGTGTGTGCGCACGTGTAAAGCAAAAGAAGTCTCGTTAGAGAGGTTAAAGATCCATTTTCTCTCTCTGTATCAGCCTGCCGTTATGTTTGCCGTGTCCCTTCACACACACACACACCCACCCACCCCCTCCTCCTTTCGTGATTCTTTTCAAAGGTAAAGTGCAGGTTCATTTGTTTTATTTTTTTACTTTACAGCAGTGATTCCGTTAGTGTGCGCTTACACGAGAGTCATTAGCGATGTTCCTTGCTATGTTTTGAAATACAAGCCCACTTCCGGAACGAATTATGAATTATGTTCGTAATCCAAGGTTTCACTGTGTATATATATACTGTATGAGTAATTTGATTCCGGCTGTTTATGGATCTCAAAGTGCAGACCAACATAAAACACTGTACATTTACACCCTTATCCAGAGCGACATACATTTTTGGTTGTCATGGGGTTTAAACCTGGGATCTTCCGAACCTTCCAAACCGTAGTCCAATGTCTTAAGCAATGAGCTGCCTCTGACCTGTATCTTTGTTATAGACAAAACAAATGGGGCGGGGTCCTGAGTATGTAACAGATGTACATAAAGTGTACATAAAGTGAGTGTGCAAGGTAGTGCAAGAGGTGCATCACATATACTATGCGTAATATAAGTATACTACTGTATAGGTATTGCAAATAGCAAGTAGCAGTAATGTGCAGTAGGATGCAAGGAGTTTGTAGGAAGCATGGTGTAGCTTTTACACACTATAAAGTACTAGATGTTTGATTAGTGAAAATAACAGGAATGTACAGAAGGGGGTAAGAATTTTGTAAAAAGCATGTTGGTGGTTTTTACAGCGGATCGCATATTGTCCAGTTCAGCTGTTTATGAGGGTGATTGCCTGCGGAAAGAAACACAAATTTTGCACAAATCTAAAGTCCCAATTTCACTTGAACACCCCCCCACTTTGCTATTTAGATTTATTATCACCTGTACATGGCATTACTAATGTGTTCATGTAAATCTGGAATTATGTTAACTTATGAATGAATGAAGCTGTCGACTACCTCAGACTCTAAGCTAAACGAAATAGTGATGGAACCACTGACACATTCATTACAGGTAGTCCCGACTTACGAACATTCAAGTTACGAATTTCTGCAGATACGAACAGACGCCTTTCTACAAACATTCGTAGATGCGAACAAATCAAGGAAGTAGCTCGCGGGTATTGTACAAAAAATAGGCACTGCAGTGCACCAGATACCAATATTTAAAATTATATACAATATTTTCAGTGTGTAAGTGAATGTATTAAATTTGTACAGTCCAGTGTGTTTTGAGGGCGGGGTTACGGGGAGAAATGAGTCGGCCACGCCAGTTTCAATGAATCAAGTTTGAAAGCATTATGATAGAAAATGTCTGTCTGGTGAATAATCTTAATTTCAGAAACTCCTCAACCAAACAGAGTTCACAGTCCAATATAGTGGAAAACAGCTCGGAGACAAAATGGCGTCCAGGATTCCCCTCGCGATTTAAAGGTGCAGAAACAACACTGTTACATTTAATGTGTGAGATTAATTTCCTTACAGTTTTTGTGTGGGGAAAGGGGACAGAGATTTAGCTACTGTAAGTAGATTTTTATGCTTTACATTGTATATTCATGTCAAAGGCGATATATATATATATAAGACTTTGTCAGACTTAAGAACAAACCAAGAGTATTTTTTTCAGCTTGAAAATAATTGTGCTAGTGCACATCTCTAGTTAGGATCGATGTAGCTGAGGTTGAGGAACTGTCAAAGAGAATTCAAAGCAGCACTTCTAGGTGTTCGGTAACAGCTCAGAATTTATGCATTTGTAATTATTTGCTAGTGAGCATAAGCTTCTGATTTTGTTTTTGCTGCTTAGCCAATTTGGTAATTAGCATTCAGAGGGTAAAGGGCATAGTCATGATCACTCCAGAACAGACGCTACCTATTGCAACAAACTGTAGAAATTCCTGAATATTCCGTAATACCTTTTTGAACTTGACTGCAAAATACAAGTACAGTTTTGCACAGTTTTGCAAATTCTAGCAAATTTGGCAGTGTTCATTGATCATCCTTGTCCATTTTCTAGCATTACTCTCAGTTTGTGTAACTGGATTTTGTATTATTTGTACCTCTATTATAACATAACTGTTAAAGACCCAAAGAAAAAATAAAACACTTACTTCCTATCTCTGTGTGCGACATTGTGTGGGTGTCAAGCTTAGGAGAGAACTCATAACTCATGGTGTATAAACTCAAACACAATGAAAGAGCTCATACAGTCTATAGCAAACCCCTTTCTACCGTGAATGCCTTTGCTCTTACAGGCTGATGGTGCTGTTTATAGTAAGTCCTATTTCAGTGTACTGGCATTTTGTTTAGAATGTGTAACCATGGGGGTTCATTATGCTCCCCTATGGTTTTAGCAGCCTACTGTTTAATTGCTTTGTGTGCCTGCAGCCATGCTGTAATGCTTACTGATTATAACTAAAGTCAGTATTATACACACAAGTACACATTTTGGCTTTTGTGGTGTTTTTGTTGTGAATAAGAAGCATACAAAACAGAATCTCAGTCTTTTTTATTTAACAGTCTTGTAGTTACATGTTTATTGGAATCCAATTTAGATCTGTTTCCTGATTTCTCTTTCTATTATTCTTCCCCTTGTTCAATCTCTCTCTCTCTCTCTCTCTCTCTGTGTATAGCTCCATTCTCCCCTCCTGGCTCAGAAAACATGGTCAAATTTGATCAATATGGAGATGGCATGGGACGATACAACATCTTCAACTATCAGCGAATCCCAGGTAACGACCGGTTTGGCTACATGCATGTTGGCGAATGGGCGGAAACGCTGTCTCTTAACGAGTACCTGATCGGCTGGCCACGTGGAACAGGTGTTCCCACCTCACAATGCAGTGACCCGTGTGCTCCAAATGAGATGAAGAAGATGCAAGCAGGCGAGTACTGCTGTTGGATCTGCACCCCTTGCGAGCCTTATGAATATCTGCCGGATGAATTCACTTGTGCGCCCTGTGCTCTGGGCCAGTGGCCTCGGGCAGACCTGAGTGATTGCTATGACTTGCCTGAGGACTACATCATGTGGGAGGATGCCTGGGCTATTGGACCTGTCTCCATTGCTTGTGTGGGCTTCATTTGTACTTCACTGGTCTTTGCTGTTTTTATTCGTCATAATGAAACCCCACTGGTCAAGGCCTCTGGCCGGGAATTGTGCTACATCCTGCTTCTGGGAGTCCTCATGTCCTACTCCATGACATTTGTCTTTATCGCCAAGCCCTCGCCGGCCGTGTGCGCGTTGCGCCGTCTCGGCCTTGGAACCTCATTTGCAGTCTGCTATTCAGCGTTACTGACAAAGACCAACCGCATCGCCCGCATCTTCAGCGGTGTGAAAGACGGCGGTGTACAGCGACCACGATTTATCAGCCCTAGCTCACAGGTCTTCATCTGCCTAGCACTCATTTCTGTCCAGCTCCTGCTTGTGTCCCTGTGGTTGCTTCTGGAGGTTCCTGGCACTCGACGCTTCACACTGCCTGAGAAGCGTCAGACGGTCATTCTCAAATGTAATGTACGGGATTCTAGCATGCTCTTGTCACTCAGCTACGATGTTGTTCTGGTGGTCCTCTGCACTGTCTACGCTTTCAAGACCCGCAAGTGCCCTGAGAACTTCAACGAGGCCAAGTTCATCGGCTTTACCATGTATACTACGTGCATCATCTGGCTTGCCTTCCTGCCCATCTTCTATGTCACATCTAGTGACTACAGGGTATGTGCCATCTTTATTCTAAACATGCAAATGGAATTGAAAATTGAGAATCAGCAGGGCTATCATGAAATTGTCTTTTTAGTGCTATATGATGGACTGGCACGGCACCAGGGTGCATCCCGCTTAAACTC
>JAQMYJ010000038.1:10125314-10148198 GCA_030014305.1 Clarias laeviceps
CAGGGCTATCATGAAATTGTCTTTTTAGTGCTATATGATGGACTGGCACGGCACCAGGGTGCATCCCGCTTAAACTCAGAAAACCTAGGATCGTCTCTACCACAACTAATGTGTACTGCAGATGAATAAATTAATTAATTAGTTGTACTTCCAAAGCACAGTTGCGCACCAATAAAACATAATATTACATCCTTGGATATGTAAAGAATGCATGGAATTAGTTGAATTAAATGTAGAGAGATATTTAAATCCGCAATAAACATGGCACAGGATCAGTCGACCCTTTATGATGAATACTAGTCAATTGCAAATAAGCTCATCAGCATTTCCCAGATAATTAGTCATGTATCATATGGATTGCATACACACTCCGAGTCACAGCCACAGTCTCTGACTCCGCACTGCTGTATAGACACATGACTTACTGACACGAGCAAGACGTTTTTCCGTCTGCTCAGTCTGTTGTCTGGGTCTTTGAAGGCTGCAGTCAATGAAGTGGGGAAAAAGAGCATTTGTGTAAGAGAGGGTCTGGTCCTCTGAGACACAGAGTTGTAACACAGAGTGCTGATGCCTGTTGAACCACTGCGAGACTTCAGAGATATGAGCAGGCTAAGAAAAAGACAAGACCGAGAGGAAGAGACAGAACAAAGCAGGTGAAGGAATACCAATTCCACTATCAAGACTTGAGACAAGCAGCAAAGACAAGTATAATGTCTCACTCTTGCTCGACATGTCTTCAGTGGAGTTCTTAAACTAAATACATACCCAAACAGATTTCATTAAATTAGAATGCATCCACACTCTTATAAACTGGGTTTCCTCTGATAAAATGATATCAGGGTAAACATTGTTAGAAAGCGAAGAACTCTTAATCGTCCCACGACCCGCCGAGAAACGATGTTTTTGAAGAGTGTAAATAAACCCTGGTTTCCTCTTTAAATGTGGCTTTGAATAGGACCCTGTTTTACCTGAAAGCATCCCCACTCTTAGAGAACAGCAATCATCTACACTGTTTGAAAACGGGTTTTCCTCTAGATAGAGAGATGTATCACAGCCTTAGAAATTGGAGTTCCTCAGTTGTACTTTAGATGGTTATGGGTTCTTGGATGCTTAAAAATGTTCTATCTGCCCAAATCTTTGGAGAGAAAACACTTCTCTCTGCTAGAAAACACAGACTACAAGAGCAAGCTGCGGTCTCAGTGTTGCCGCAAGAAGCACTATAGTGAGAAACAACACGAGAAAGCTGACCCTTTCTTCTTAGGTTAACTTCGCTAACTCTGGAAATGGTTTGAGTATTCAATAGCTTTTATAGGATTAGAAAATAGAACTCAAATGCTTTTAGAAATAGGTTCTTTTTTGCTCTTAAAAGTAGAATATTTAAGGGTCGTTTTCAGCTTTCAAACAGGGTGCTACCTCAGGTCATCACTTAAGGGAAAACCCTCTTTCTTCCGGATTTTTTTTTTTTCCCAATAGTATGGGCTGTTTTAAGTTTTTTTTCCACTTTCAGTGTCATGAGTTCTTATCCATTCTTCATTTGCTTAATGCCTTAGTCAGAGCTGTAATCCAGAAAAGATTGGCAGGGAGACAATAGAAGAGAAAATCTAAGCCTTCAGGGGAGAAGATTAGCCTGTTAATAGAAGATGTCTAAATAACATGTAATCAAACAGTATTTATTCAGCCACAGTGCTAACTACCATTGTAATTATCCTCAAGTTTGCTCAATCACTTTCACTGTTCAATGCAACTCCCCCTGTTCTACTTCAGCTAATAGCATTTGATGATCAGCATAGAGGTGTCTGAAGAATTAAGTGAACTGTCAACCGTCTCTTCCCCAGGTTCAGACAACCACCATGTGTATATCAGTGAGCCTCAGTGGTTTCGTGGTTCTGGGCTGCATGTTTGCTCCTAAAGTCCACATCATCATGTTCCAACCCCAGAAGAACGTAACCAGTCACCGGCTCAACTTGAACCGCTTCAGCGTCAGTGGTCCACCTGCTACCTACGCGTCACACGGTGAGGAGTCATCAAAGACCTCTGTTGCAGTAAGAGAACACAGTCTATCAGAGCTTGCCTAAAGAAATATCCCAGATCATTGTTTTAGATTTTTTATTTTTTTTTTTTGTGATTACATTGCATATTGTATATGAACCAATATAATACAAGAGCTATTTCAGCAAGTTCCTTTCCTCATGAGGTGGTACAAATTACAAAGGAGTGGTTTAATGAACTCCTCAAACATTACTTTAATTTTTCATCTGGGTAACCTGAAAGCTGATTAGTTTCCCTACCAGGTGTTCGCCAAATAGTTTCAACAGAGACCTGACTTTTCTGCCTTGGCTAACTGAAACTATACGCAAGGTATATATTAGCATCGTTCTATGATTAAACAAACATTTGTACATGAGAATGACAAAATTGATAGCATTGTTTTTAAATGAAGTATGAGGGGCGTTCAAGTCAAACAGAGACTTTTGATTATGCAGAATAACAAAACACAGTTATTAAATTAAAGCACTCGCCCTATCATCCGGAGATTGCGAGTTCGATCCTCGGGTGATGCTGTAAATCGTTTCATGGCTTCATTCACAGGAAAAAGTTCGTCACTAGTCCGGCTTGATTTGAACGCCCATCATATTTACCTTCTTTCATATGATGTCCAACAGTGTTCATGATTTTCTGGAAGTGAAGTATATTATATAGTTAGATCATTTTAAATGTATTATAATGATGCCATGACACTGTAATAATATTTATAGATCTTTTTTTTATCCATAATTGTAAACTTTCTAGATCAACAGGTGAAATACAGACACAGTCTTATAACAGAAGATCCATTACAGGTGTCAGTTGACTCTAAATCAGCCTTAATGGCAGTTGATGGCGAATATAATCAATCAGCCTTTTATACCATAAATTTGTATCTGCACTAGGTTTGTTAGGAAGTGCTTACGTACATGTCATGAACACTAATTTAAAAACGCTCCCAAATTAACAAGCAACGTTTTATCTCTGATTATTTGACGGCAGAATTGTAAAATTCATTTTTTACAAGAAACAATAACAGGTATCACGGAAGGCTGAACAGATTCTGCCTCCACTGGTTAAATAAGCAGCTCGCTGTGATTGTTAATTATTGGTTTCTCTACGTGAGGCATAATTTGTGTATCAGTATTGTCACCTGACGAAGACGTTTATATCCTGGAGCTGAGAACAGAACTAATTCCTGCTGCTGCACATGAACAGGCCCAAGCAGAGCCTGCTGGTGCCTTGGCTCTAATGTTTAATTCATGGGCAAAAAAACTAACAAAAAAAAAACAAACAAATCATGTAAACAGTTTCATCTTTATTTATACTTTATTTCTCATAAATAATAGGACACAATAAAATGGAGAGACTATTTATTCTGGAGTAGTGAGGAAATGGAGAAAAAGTTGAAAAGTCGTATTTGCTTTTTAAACTTTAGTTTGGCTGAATTAATATTGTGGTGTCTATTTTCTGGGGGGGGTTCTCTCTCTCTCTCTCTCTCTCTCGCTCTTTCTCTCTCTCTCTGCAGCATCTGTGAGTGGCCACTGTGTTCCAACGGTGTGTAACGGCAGAGAGATCGTCGACTCCACCACATCCTCTCTGTGACCCCTTGTGAACGTATTGCTATTTAGCGACTGTTAGCCAATCAGCACACATTGTGCTCCATCCACGAACTCCTTCTGTCCACAGTGTGTAGAAAGTGTGTATTATTATTATTATTATTATTATTATTACTATTAAATTATTTTTTAGGGCTTGTACATATTAACTGACATTGTTGTAGAGAAACAGAGGAGCAAAAAACCTATAAAACATTTCTAGGGTGGTTTTGGAGACCTTTTGTTTTTTGATAGCTTTATTATGTTTGTTGTAAAATAATTTGAAAAAAAAAAAACAACGATAAAATGTTTCACCATCGGACTACGATGAATTTACAGCTGAACGGAAAGTGTTGAGCGGCTACGCCTGCAATACTGGACAGACCTGGTCATTTTCTTTTGTAGGCCTCGTTGTAACAATCTATTCTGTATGTATTTCTATGTTGTATATTTTGTAAATAACCTTACTGACAGTTTTAACCGCACAAGGTGATAGTATTTTAGGAGTAAGGATGATGTCGGGAGTGTAAACGAGTGGCTGACCAGAGGATGGAAGTCTCACGGTCCTTTTAGTAAGCGTTCATTGTCCGCTAGTGCTTTTCATAAACTGCTTCACACAAAGCATGCACAAAGTGCTTTTGATTGTTAAACCTTTACAAATGTGGTATTTCTGCAATGCATAAAGTGCTTGGAGGGATGGGAGTGAGCGTGAACGGTGATCCAGTGTTTAATGGCTCTTTGTGCCTTATCATGTGTTTAGTAGTTTGATATGAAAGCTTCCTCTAGACCTTTAGGGGTTGCTGAGCCACTTTTTTTACATGTGTATTATTTTTTTACATCTGAGTGTTTTGTACATTTCTACATTTTGAAGGAGGGGGGCGACATTTTATGTGACGGGTGAAACATGTAGTCATATCACTGGACTTGAGGGGGGTGTGTGTGTGTGTGTGTGTGTGTGTGTTTAATCTTGCTTTGGAAAGCAGTCATCTCATGTGACGGTTTACTTAAGTGTCAACTCCAAATACATTTTACGTTTTGCAGTTGTAGAAATTGAATGTAATCGTTTTGGGGCAAACAGACACAACACTGATGCACAATAGAAATGATGCGTTCATGTTTAATCTGCTGTGATAATAAGCACAAACAATGTAATGGTATGGAATGTTAAACTATGAAGGAATCTATTTGCATCCAGGTACTTACGATTATATTTTATATATACACCGATCTGCCATAACATTAAAACCACCCCCTTGTGCCACCAAAACAGCCATGTTTCCTCAGGGTGACCTTTGGCGGGATGCTGTGGTGTCTGACACCAGGACATAGGCAGCGGATCCCTTGGGTGTTGGTTTGCGGGGTTGCACCTCCATGGATCAGACTTGGTTGTTTGGCTCGTCCCGTGGGCGTTAGATCAGATTGGGATCTTGTAGATTTGGAGGCAAGGTCTATGGCCTTTTGGGCCTTTGTTTGCTCGATTACATGCATCGCAGGCTGTGATGCACTGGGTCCTCTGGTGACTTTATATCATGGCTGGAGTTGGCTTCTGCAGTTTGTGCTGCATTATTTTTTCTGTGGGATTGGACTAGACAGGTGAACTTTGGGTCCCCACCAGCATAAATGAGCCTTGGGTGCCGATGATCCTGTCCCCAGTTCACTGTTATATAATTAATAATTAATGTTATTCATGCTCCTAACAGTGGTGTTAATGTTATGGCTAATATAAATATGCATACCTAACAGATGTAACTGAACTAAACTCAGATGACATAGGTGTACTGCATTTATTTATTAATCCTCAGGAACTGCCTGGTCTAGGTTGCATGGTTTAAATTAGGCTACTAGGTTGTAAATACCCGTCACCTCTCCAGCCCCAGCTACTGTACACTGCCTGGCCAGAAAAAGTCCCCTACTTTTTTTTAATCACCTTTAGTTTTGATTACAGCACACAATGTGGTGACCAGTTCATGTGTGAAAATGATTCCTCATGCTCCCAGAACCACTTTTTCACACTTTGTATCCTGGAATATTCCACTGTCATTAGAGAAGAAAAACCCCATAGACGATCATTCAGTGCATTAAGGTCGTCAGCTGACTTAATTTTACTGCCACGTAAATTTGCTGAGCCTAGACCTGACCAACTGAAGAAACCCCAGTACATAACACTGCTTCCAGATGCTTGTAAAGTGGCCACTAAGCATGATGGGTGCATCGCTTTTTGTGCTTCCCTTCTTACCCCAACGTGTCCATTACTCTGGAAAAAAGGTCAATCTGAAATCATCAAACCACATGACCTTTTGTATTGCTCCAATCTCTAGCAAATGTAAGTGTTTTTTCTTCTGATTAGTCTCACTAATAAGCAGTATTCTCATGGCCACACGACTGTTTAATCCCAATCCTGTGAGTTCTCATCACAGTGCACATCTGGAAATGTTCTTATTTTCACTATTAAACATAGCTGTCATTTCTCCTGCCAATTTTTTACACTCACTCACTCACTCACTCATCTTCTATACCGCTTTATCCTGTATTCAGGGTGGCGGGGACCTGGAGCCTATACCAGGAGGCTTAGGGCACGAGGCAGGGTACACCATGGACAGGGTGCCAATCCATCGCAGGACACACACACATACACACACTCACACACTCATTCGCACACTACAGGCCATTTGGGAACACCAATTAGCCTAACCTGCGTATCTTTGAACTGTGGGAGGAAACCGGAGTACCCGGAGGAAACCCACCAAGCACGGGGAGACATGCAAATTCCATGCACACAGAGACGGGAATCGAGCCTGGCCGGGAATCAAACCCGGACCCTGGAGGTGCGAGGCCACAGTGCCCAATTTTTTACAATGCATCTTTATTAAGCATTTAAGTGATCTACATTCATGATTTTTTTTCTGGTCACATTTCTTCCACAAAGTTGAAGGTTTAGCACAGTGCTTCCAGGTTGTGTACTGGATACTTCTTAACCCAGTTTAATTGATTTCAAATCTCCTATATTGTTTGCAATACTTGATGCTGGACAGTAATTTGATCTTTCTGAAGTGGGGCCTTTTTTTAGTCAGGCAGTGTATTTAATTTTTGCTGCTAACTAGGTTTCTTAACATATATTAGCTTCATCAAAGCATACAACAGACAGTGGTACCCCGGTATGCAAATTTAATCCGTTCCGCTGGCAAGTTCTTAAGGCGAAACGCAATTTCTCTTAAGAAATCATGTAAATGCAGATAATCTGTCCCAGCCACCCAAAAATATACTAGAATCATATTTTGTATATAAAAACAATCAAAACATGTAGAAAATACATGTAAATGAAGTAAAATATGAAATAAATAGACATTAAACATCACACCTTAATTTATGCTTTCAAAATTAAACTGAAGATGGCTCCCTTTTCTTCCTGCTGCCGTGCTTGCTTTCTGCCAAAATGCTAAATAAAAACCCACCAAAAATATGTAAACTTGCTTTGCTTGGCTTACCACTGATGTAAACAAGTTTTGACGTGCACTCACCTTATGCACTTAGGTGCAAGCTGGCGCCCGGTTCGGCTCGGTTCGGTCGCTCGTAAGCCAAAAATGCTTCGCTTGGCGGGATTAATTTCTATCAAAATGTAAGTTCTTAAGGCGCGGCGTTCGTATGCCGAAGTACCACTGTTTTTTTTAAAACGTAAAAAAATCAAGCTAAAACTAGTTTTATCATTGCGTAACCAGAGAACAAGTTTGCTAGAAAGTGGTAGACCTTACACATTCAGACTGTTGGATATACAGTGAGCTAAGTATAGAGAAAAATAAAAACTGGTAAATATTGATGCAATAGTACAGTATACATTTGTATTTTTTTTTCCTGGATACAAATAGCTTCTGGTTGAATAAAATACAGTAGTTATGAGAGGAAAGATTAAAAAAAAAGTTATTTGCCAGATCAATAACGTGGACTCAGTCTTCCAGTAAGATGCACACAGAATATTCAACAAGTCTTATCCTAGCTGTGTTTATTATACAACACACTGGAAACGAATCCACAAACCAAGCCCTGTTCCCCATTTTCCTGTTAATCTGTATTGTACCATGTTCTCTAGACGCCAATATGACCTGGTAACAGGACAAAGCAAGAGAGACGTTTAATGCAAAAATAGAACGGGGGTGCTTAAATAAGAATACAGCGGATGATGTGTGTATGTACAGTGCGCAGAAGGGAAAAGTACAGGACTATGGAAGCAGCTTTATTTTTCTCAGTGCTCTACAAGCCTCGGCAGTCTGAGGGCTATGTACTGTACTGTACAATGAAAATAGCTGCAACTTCCCTGATTCTTCCTGCATGTCATGTTGCTAGCAGAGTCGACATATTCTACCTAAAAAAAGTCAAAGGTTTAACATGAGTAATGCTCCTTTTATTGTGATTTGGATCTGTTATGGTGAACGTTTATGTGCGAATCCGTTGTGCCGGGTGTGGATTTGATACAACACTCTTGCAGGGGGACGTTTGTCTTCCTCTGTCTACCTGTATGCTCCCAGTTTATATCCGGTGTAACATATTGTTAAGGAACCCTGTGTTGAAATTTTGAACTCTGGTCAAAACACAAAGCAATAGAACAGTACCCATGGTGCAGTGTGTGCAATAACAAGGATATGATGATATAATAAATAATAACCTACTGTTGTTGTATATCTGTTTTCTGTCCTTTTTTATGTGCTCAGTATACAGTAAAGGGGGAGGAGAAAGAAAGTTTTAAAAAGGCCATACACCACGCATAAAATCCTCCCTGGAGTTCTTTTCGCACACCAACTGAAGAGATTAAGGGGTCTTGCAATGCCAAAAAAAAAAAAAAAAGCCACAAGAAACATCTTTCTTCTGTAAATGATTCTGCTGATGTCCAGCCGAGTTTCTAAAGTGGCTGGAGCATTAAATATGAGCAGGGAAAATGGTGAGCCACGTTTTTTGCAGGGGATTTTCCAGTCGGAATAATGCAGTAGAAGTGCCGAAACCTTTGAAAAGTCACCCTTTTATCAACTATCTGAAGGAAAAAGAGAGGACAGGTAAGCGAGTGTGAGTGAGAGCTAGTGTGTGGTTGGCAAAGGTGTGACTTTTTGGGTGGAACCTGTGAATTGCACTTTCTCTGTTCCCTGTGGGTTTTTTTAATGGACCTTGTGAAGGATTTTATCAAAAATAAATAAATAAATAACAGCAGGATTGCAATTTCTCAGGTTTTCATCGAGTCTATTCTAGTCGACTTTCAGCGCCCTATAAGAGCTGGTCACGGAGTTGGCGTACGAGATGGCATTTGGAGCAAGGAAATAACCAGTAAGTTAAGAGAAATAACTAAAAAGAAAAAAAGGTTATACACATTATTGAAAAGTAATTAAGTAAGTAATTAATTAATTAATTAATTAAAGCCACAGACACAATTTCAGTGAAAATTTTAATTTATTATCAAACCCCAAATAAGGAAACTCCACATTTCAGTTCAACACAATAGTATGGCTTTCATTTTACTCCAAGCACAAAATAAAATAATATTTAATCAATAATATTCATTACTTCATTGACATCAAAAACAAAGAAAAAACAAAAAAAGAAGAAAAAGAACAGTGAAGGCAACCCATAGCTCTCTTGGATAAACCCCATCAGTTTATCCTGTCATATCTCCTTACATACTATAGATATTGAAGCATTCAGAAGGTGCAGTTAATAATCCTACTAAGTACAGCAGGGTCCAAAGATCATTAATGAACATTAATCAATTTTGCATCCTTTTTGAATTTTATTTTTAAAAATTTATTAAATTTTCTGCGATGGATTTGCACCCCGTCTAGGGTGTACCCCGCCTCGTGCCCTAAGTCTCCTGGAATACGCTCCAGGCCCCCCGCTACCCTGTATGCCAGATAAAGCGGTACAGATGATGAGTGAGTGAGTGAGTGAGTGATTACAGTTTATATTTTCAGCAAGAAAACACAGCAAGATTCAACACAGAATCTTGGAAATATTGTGAAATCAAGCTGGTATGGGCTCCAAGTTGTAAATAAAAAATAAAAAAATACACAATGTTAAATCAAACCAAACAGGGTGCTGTCTGTGCAATACTTCAGTGGAAGGGATGGGTCTCAATGAAACTGAACTTTGGAATTAAAACTAATTATTATTTGCTTCAGTTTAAATAGTAACCTAGAAAAAGGTCCCATCTTAAATATTTAAGACATTCATGGTTTCAACTTCTGAAATGTCAGTTTTAAGTGGAAACCAATATCCCAGATTAATTGGATGTATTTCAGCCAGGAAAACTACAAACTATGCCGGACTGCAGCTCTTCGTGACTGGTATCCAGGGAATCCCAATTTAGATACTTCAAATGGGCGCCAAAGCTGGCAGGTTAATTATTCAAACTTACACCTCCCCAATTTAAAACATACACAGTTCGACTTTTGGCTATTTAAGTAAGAGAGCTGTGTGTAACATGTGCCAACAGGCCACAGAAGCAATAAAGCACAAGCGTGACACCTAACCTGCAGCTTTTAATTTAATAATCCCACACACTTAAATTGAATTTTGGGAAGTATTACAATTTTGAAATCTGGGCATTGGTAGGTCCTGGTTAGTTTCTTACCTGCCATGCAGAAGTCACTGGCCAGTCACTGGATGCAGTGCCAGTCCCAAGATAAGTCCCGGCGTGCCATAAATAAGAGGGTTGTGTCAGGAAGAGCAGATCAGATCGTCCACTGTGGCAAACCCTCGACAGTGGCACCCGTAAAACCAACAACAAATTACAACTTTGAAAGCGGAAGATTTTTACCATCCCCAAAATGTAACAAATCCAGGAAAATTGAATAGCTATTTATTATGTTACAGTATAAGAGCTGGACACGGACTTGACGTTTGAGATGGCATTTGGAGCAAGGAAATAACCAGTAAGTTAAGAGAAATAACTAATAATAGAAACTAGCTATTTATTACGTTTGTAGGATTATTACTTTAAAAGCCACAGATTTGTATTACGTTTGTGGCTTATGAAGTTTATAGGTTATTATTATGTTGGTTGGTGTTACAGGTGTGGATTTATTTGGATTACGTTTGTTCAGTTGATTTGGAACGTCCAGATTTCATTACTAATCACATTTAAAAACAACCAGTTTATTTTATGTCAAATATTTTAGAGTCGTTCCAGCATTTGTGTGCAGCCCAACGTACCATAACCCTATTAAACAAGTCCCAAATCCTTAATAGTATTATAATATTATTACAAAAGGAGGCACACAACCCAACAGACAAACAGATTGCACAGCGTCGTGATAATGACATCAAACAGAACCGTCTTACAGGCTCCGCTTTTCTGTTCTTCTCGCCCAAATCCCCACGGCTCCTTTTTCCAAAGCTCTTCCACTGTCTGGCTTAGTGCCACCGCATGCATACACATTCCCAAGAGCAGCTTCAAAGTCTTTATCCATCCATCCATCCATCCATCCTGTCTCTTTTGCTCTTCTTCTTCTTCCTCCTCCTCCTCCTTTTCCGTCTATCCCCACACCCAGTTCTCCGGCTGGGAGGATTTCAGCTGGACGGCCTCGGAGCTCTGCTCGTTGCCCTAGAAACAGCGACATGCAGTTTACACGGTGGAACAAATGTAGCCAGGGCACAGAGCTGGACCTTGGCCCGTGAGGTCAGCTTGCTTCCAAAAGCACGGCCCTTATCCAGCCCAAGGACGAGGCAGCATCGCCGCACGTTACCTTGACGACCAGCGCACACATTCAACTGCATTCATGAAGTGTGTGGCTGCGGACGGGGAAAAGAAAGGAAGGAATCTACCACCAACGGAGTCAGAGCCCAGCAACATGCCTACACAGCTCAAGGGCATCATTACTCAATACCGAGCTCTTTTGTTTGCTGAAAATCCCCGCGCTCTCAAGACGGGCTTTTATTACTTGGTCCACTTTAACATCCTTCACTTTTTTTTTAACAAATTATGGAAATCAACATGCTGAATATTAAGCATTCAAATATCAAAGGAAATCACATAGTGAATATTTACAACTATGATTAGCAAAACTAATGTAGTTACGTTTACTAGCTTCCCCTGATTTACTTGTTTAACCGACCTTAATTAACGTTTTGCGGTCTGAAAAGGTCTCTGTCTGCTAAAGGAGATTTAATTGTGTTCCCACAGAGAGACTTCTTCATTCTGCAGCTTCATTCTGTGTGCTGTACTCTGGTATTTCATTAAGTAACAATACCACTTCCAAAGAAAAAAAGAAAAGAAAGAAAGAAAGAAAAAAAAGTCCTTCCTAGCACACTCTCGGTCTGTCTGTTTTGCTGTCTCTCTCTCTTGCGCTAATTGGCTGCAAACACGACGTGGCACGCTGCATCTTTCCCTGCAGCTCAACATAGTCTTTTAATCTTAAAGAAGCCCCTCAGCGATTACTTCAGCAGGCTTCAGTTAAACATCAAGGCACATACTCACACACACACACACACACACATATGCACACACGCACACATACTGATTTTCCAATTGCTGTGAGCATTAGAAAGGGACAGGGACCCAGACATCAAGAGAGGCACGGCGAAGAAGTCTGTCTCAGGTTCAACCAAGGTCTCTAGCTTTCTAAAAAAGCATGCATTTCTTGTGTTCAGACGTTTTTTTGTTTTTTGTTTTTTTTTACAAAGCAACCAGAGATAAGCAAGGTTTCATTTTAAATGCAGTTTGAAACTGTTACACGCATTAACGACACCAGCCTTACAAATGACTTCTGGCTTCCTCAACAGAGCATGAGGAATTAAAATTTCAGATTTCTTTTAAACCTCTTTTTACCGAGACACTCTCGAATTCTCAAATGTGATTGGTCGCTCTCTGCTGATTAATTTTCTATAACTGCAGCTCTGACAGCGGGCTCAGCTGGCATAAATTTATGTGCTTGCTTGTTCCTGTGCCCGCAGTTTATTCAGAGGGACTTATACGGTGGGCACGTTAGATAATCTTAGTCAAACAATAGACACCTTACATATGTGTTAATAAAAACCTTGCAGGTACAACTATTTCCTGAGCGAATCAGTGTCCATCAGATTGAAGGATTGAGGAGCACAGTGGTGGATGGGTCTAATGAAATTCCCTCTAAGAAGATATGGAAGATAACATACTAAAAGAACAACACAGTATTGACCAACATCATCACAGTATAGGATGTACCTTGGTGGCGATGGCCTTTAGCTTTCCCAGTAAAGAAGGTTTGGTGTAAACTATATCATCCTCCACTTCCTCTCCCTCGCCCTCCATTATGGCACAGCTGTCTGCTCCTGGTAACTCACACTCTTTATTAGCCGACATCACCAACTTGGAATACTTGAACTCCAGCCTAGAAAAGGAATGAGGGAGGGAAAAAAAATGAGAATCGGCACATTTGCAAAAGACAGCTTGACACTGTACGGCCGTGACTATTTGTTGCATTGTGGCTAAATTGCCTTCCACCAATCTGTCAAAGATTACAACGAATTTCATCAACAAATGAGATGTGTGCGGTGTCACGATTTGCAGTACATGGTAGCTGAGAAAACACAGGTTGAATATAAGCCCAAACTAAATTACCATTAAAAAGGGAGAAAAAGTCCAATGTGGCACCATTGGTGTGTAACTTTTGGTGGTGTCCACCAGCGTCCTCAGATTTCACATTACATCAAGAGACTGAGTTGCGTGTTTCAAATAGTCAGATAATAAGATATTTTTCTCTACAACATACAGTAAGCCTTGCTTTCTGAAACCCGAGTCGAAGTTTAAGACCACAGGGCTGAAGGTCTTACTTTTTGTTCTTCTTCCAAAAGTGGCACGTGAGAGCGACAAGCAAGGCGGCGCTGAACGCACCCACGACAGCTCCCACTTTAAGCCAGAAATCAATCATCTGACAAGGCTTGGTCCTCTTTGCTGGCAGAGATACTCCTCCAGTACAGAGCCGTGGCTCCGTCCACACATACACCGTGTCCTGAAAAGAAAACCATTCCAACGCTTACACAACACTCTCCTCCATATTCTATCATCATCTGTTTCATCAAATTCTTTATGAGAAACTGATGGGTCAGGATGATGTTTGAAAATTAAATTTAGAAATTAGAAATTATTTATATACAAAAAACTTATATAATGTACTGTATATACCACTGCAATATCTTAGAGTGTAGTATCTGGTCCTAGAAATAAATGTGTTTTGACCTGATACCACCACGGTATTTATGCCAGCCCTGTAAGTAGAGGATTGGTGTTTTGGCTTGAAGACAGCTGTTTCAGTTTGACTCTGTGTCTTAGAGGTTAATGCTGTCATCTCCAGAGTTCAAATCTCACCTTTGGTCTGGTTGGTGGGTTTGCGCCAGGTACTCTGGTTTCCTTCCACAGTCCAAACACATGCGGTCTAGGTTGTTCACTCACTCACTCATCGTCTATACGTTTTTTTTCCTGTATTTAAGGTCGCAGGGGGCCTGGAGCCTATCAACACGGTATTGAGGCACGAGGCAGGCTACACCCTGGACAGAGTGCCAATCCATCGCAGGGCACACACATACACACACTCATTCACACACTACGAGCAATTTGGGAACGGCAATTAGCCTAATCTGCATGACAAAAAAAAGAACATGCAAACAGAGATGGGAATCGAGCCTGGCTGAGAATCGAACCCTAGGTTGGTCAGTGATTCCAAATTGTCTAGAGTTGTCCAGAGTCCAGATAAGCTACATAGACGATGGATGAATGGATGGACTCATTCATCCTAGGTGAAACATGAAAAAGTGGCCAGATATCATTCATTTCCAATGTGTGCTGGTGTTCAGCAGTTAGAGGTGATGTCAATACCACTGTATATATCATGCGATCTCTTATTGGTCCCAGATATTCTCTCCTAGTCGCTTAAAGTGATAGGCTTGAGTTGTTCGATATAACTGAACAGAATATATAACAGATCTGCGCCAACGCTTTAGTCACAAATAGACGACAGAAACTGAGAAGTTAAAGTTTTTTGGCGCATGGTGATGCACTCCACAGATGCAATCTATACACAAGCATTTCCCTGCAGATTATTATTTTTTTTATTTTTAGTTGGAATATGTCTTGCCAAAATAGGCAAGACTTGTGTACAGTAAGAACTCCCACTGACAGCTAAAGTAGAGCAAGAGGCAAAAAATTGCTGCTGTATGAACACAGGGTGATGTGAACACAGTCGCCTACTATATGTCCCTATTGCTCGCACTGGTGTACTTAAGGAATTGGCACTTGCCCATCAGGTGTTGGTTGACAGGTTGACATCCAGAAATCCTAACCGGATAAGTGGTGAAACATCATCATGAAAAATCCAGCTGTCCAAATTTACTAGATATTTAACATCAGATTTATAACTTAATGAAGAGCACCTGCACTCCTCCCTTGCAGGCTCCCTCGATCTGGTGGTAGTCTTCCTCAGTACAGTGTGGGCAGCCGCTTGAACTCTCCCATAGGAAATGGAAGGTGCAGCCATCACAGGTTCCGGCAGGACACTCCCTAAAAAATCAACGTGCGACACGGTTCTCACCTCAACACACTCTTCTACTCAATTTACACAGAAGCTGTATGCTCAGTGCTGACAACTGTCTTAAATAATGCAGTAAAGTAAACACACTGATAATCAAGAATTTAACTTAACCTTTAAATAAAAAATTCTACTTTTTTTTTTATTAGACTCCCAAGCTGTGAAAGTATTTGCCCTAATAGTGGTGACAATGCACGCCACATGTATTCCATCTGACAGTCTAAGATACCAAGCGTAATTGGACCTGCTCAGTGGCTTGAGGGAAGGAAAAAATCCTCCTTCTTCTGTCAATCAGAGCAAGACTAAGAAAATCATAGGCATCTCTGAGTGCATTTGCACAAAAGAGGGCATTTGGAGTATTCGTCTGCCCTGACGTTGCGTTAGCACGGTGGAAACGTGCTAGATTTCACACTGCGCATTAGAGGTTACTCAGCCAGGGAGTTGGAGTTGGTTATGACTAAACCGGGAGAAAAGTGATAGTGTAAAAATGACACAACCAAGAAAAGATCATGCGAGAAGAAAACAATTATTAGAAAACATCCTGCTTGGTAAATTAAAAGCTTAGACGTTTAAAGCTAAGATGTTTTTCATTCATTCATTCATTTTGGATTAAGGTGGATCTGTAATATATTCTGGGAACATTGAGGACGAAGCAGTAATACACCCTGGATCAGAGGAAACTTAAGAGGAGAAAAATATACATTCATACACAAAATTCCGCGTTTAAATGCAAACTCCATAACCACTGTAGTGCCAAGGCCTTGACTGTAGAGTGTTTTTTTGCTGCTTGTGCAGCCAAAACACAAGCTTTGTTCAAGTGGCACACTCTTATTAATATATATCACTAAATGGTGGCCTGAGGTCGGATCCGGATTCAATCACAGTTCTGTCAGGACCCTCAAGCTTTTCTGATAAAGGAGAATAATTAATGTACTAGGAATCTAGCGCTTTTTCCCCTAGAGGTGGGCGTGGCTATACATGTCACTCAGCGGAGCTAATCAATGCGATAGTTTACTGTGATCGATGCGATAGAATGTGCGGAAAAAAACAGAAACAAAAGCGAGACACAGCATGGTTACTCCAAGAAAAGGAAAGTAGACTATGAAAGCTGAACCCTCAAAGATGTATGGACAGATTAATGTACAGTATGTTTATTCTTCCTGTGGGAAATTTCAAGCCAGTTTATCTCATATGCTCTGAAACCATGGTGATAATAAATAGCAGGAATGTGAGCATAAAGATGTCTAGACACTACTTCATACAAAAAAAATAATAATAATACAAGGCCATCAACTGTCCACATGTTTATGCCAATAAATATTATTGAAATGTTATGGAAATTTTAAGTCAAACATGAAATTCGAACCTCGGCTCAAAGATCATTTTAATTAACCAGACCTTCTTAAATTTCAATTCAATACCCCTGATATATAATGTATAAACAAAGAATGAATCTCGTAGTTTTATGAGGTCAGGCTGGGTGCAGAGAAAGCAGAAATATCACCACGATTCCATCGCCACAGCGAGGTCAACTAGAGAAACAAGATTAATGTTCATTTAAAGCTTGTATTGTAAAGGTCCAGCACACAAAGCATTTCAAGATAGTATACCTGGGTAGAGATATTTCTCCTTTAGAGGACTTTTCAGGGTTACAGCGTAGCGTGAGCACTGTATTTCGCCCGTTCTGGCAGGAAGATGTCGTCTGTGGAGATCTGCACAAGTTAGCATAACACTAAATCTTGAGCATTGTGGGTTTTATATAATACTAACAAAAAGGAAATTCTTTAGCTGTTTTAATAATTTGTGCTGATTAGATAGAAGTACCGATAGAAGTAGTTGACGTCCGGGACTCTCTTGGATGAAGCGGCAAAGAGTTCTGGTCTAGCATTTACTCCACTGAGTGATTTCTCCACTGTGGCTCCTGGAAAACATTTTTCACATGAAGCCTTAGAAATGAGATTTTACTGTCAAATATGCAGCATACATAAACAAATGGATTATAAAAAAGACAGGAAGTAAGAGCTTAGATGAATGTGTACATCTTTTTTAATACATTTTATGTATTGTAAGATCTTTGGCTCTGGGAACAGTCTTACGGGAAAAGGGAATAAAAAAGTTGAAAAAAAGTGTGAGGATTTGCATGTGTGGGTCGGAAGCAGTGTCCAGGTAGCATGTAGACATGAGGCTGGCGAACGTTGGTGAAAGCAGAGCGCCGAAGTGGATTGGTACAGTACAGAAAGCAGCTCTCGCCAGCTTCTCAGCAGCATGTTTGTAGTTGCGGCCAGCCGGCCCCGCCTAGGCCCTTTTTGTGCGGCGGCAGATGGGAGTCAGACGTGATGAAGCCAACATGGTTACTGCAATCTGGAAGCCCACAAGGCGCATGACAGTGCCCTCGAAAATGGACACCCTTTTTCCAAACCACAAACTGAGCCCCATGCCTCCCTTTTGAAGAGAAGCCCGAGGTCCTTAACTCATGCCAACCGTGCCAGGTTTAGGGCCCCGCCTCTTCACACACCTACTAAATGGGAGGCTGTATGCCAAATGAGTTACCATCAAGTGAAAGTAGGCCACAGTTCAGCTTCTGAACGGTCAGCTTTCCAGGCATCCTGATCTCAGACCAGCCGTTCGCTGTCCACCTTACTCTATTTTTTACAGATCATCTTTTTTACTTTTATGGGCATTGGGTTAAGGGCCCTACAGAGCCCAGGCATGGCAACCAGGAGGTGAGTGGGCTTAAACAGCCAAGCATCTGATTAGCTTGAGCCTCAACTGCCTGAACCACCACTGCCCCACAGCACATTTACAGAAATAAACATAAAATAATAATAATAATAATAATAATAATAATAATAATAATTGTTACCAGCCCAGACGTTTTTAGGCCTTAAATGTTTTTGAATGGGTATTTTTTCTTAGTTTTATTCTATTCACACCAAAAAAAAAAAAAAAGTACTGTATACTATGCTGAAAATTACCTTTTCATATGCATTTGTATTAATGTGGCTATGGCCCAGGATAGTATCAGAATACTGCTGCCATCATCACTAAAAGAGAAATCCATGAAAATTACACTGTCATATCATCAGGAGTGTCCTGAATACTAGTACTACTCTGTAGTATACACCAAACAAAGGTTTTAAAAAGCACTTAGGTTCCTCGTGTGCCACTGGGGTGGTTTGGTGGCGGTGGTCTTAGGCTCTTTGCCTTCTGGGCCCCGTGCACTGTAGGCTGTGACACTCAGGGTGTTCTGGTGTCTTTCTATCATGACCAGCATCAACGTTTTTCGGTGATTTGTGCTGCATTGGCTTTTCTGTGCGATCGAACCAGACGGACCGGTCTGTCTTTTGGTTCCCTGTGCACATGGATGAGCCTTGGGTGCCCTTGATCCTGTCACCAGTAGGCTGGTGTATAGTTATTCATCAATGTTGTTCAGTTCACCTGTCAGTGGTCATAATTTTATGGCTGGTCATGAACAGTTTGTTGTATGTTATTTCGCCCTGCGATGGATTGGCACCCTGTCCAGAGTGTACCCCGCCTCGTTCCCTAAGTCTCCAGGGATAGACTCCAGGTCCCAGCGACCCTGAATACAGTATAAAGCAATATAGACGATGAGTGAGTGAGTGATTAATGTTATTTCTGAAAATGACATACCTAAAATTTTAATTTGTGTTGTGCTATTCATGTTTATCTCTTCCTTGGGGGAAGTCTCATTTCGTCTCTCTTTGTTGCTGCTTGTAGCCAATCAGAGCAAGCCTTTTTACACAGCCTTAATTTGACTTGGTATAATTAGGCTTGGACATAATATACTATGGCAAGCAAACAATGAAAATTAAAAGCCTCCTGGGACAAACTAATTTTCACTGAAAATCACCAGCCCCAAGTGACTGAACATTTTTGAAACATTTCAGCAATCTGTTCTTCCCACTTGGCTTTCACTGGACATAATGCAGCGGTCAAACACTGATCAACACATTTAAGGACAGTTTCTACACTGGAGAAATTACATCTCACACACACACACACACACACACACACAGGAAACATTATAAGTGTTGGAATATTGCACATATTGTAAATGACTACAAATTGCTATCTGGGGTGTGAGGAAAAGGAAATTACATATCCACCTATTTCTATTTATTATCGCTCAAAGGACATGTGACTCAGTAGACTGCCGAAGAGTCACCCGTGTTCTTTTCTATCATACATCAACCAAAGATAAAACTCCTGTTTCTGTTTGGCTTGATTTTAGAATGAAATTATTAATTTGCTATGTACTTTTGAGCACAACACTTTCTATTTATTGCTGTAGGTGGATAGTGGCTAGCAGGGTCTGAGTTCGATTCCCGCCTCGGGTCTGTGCATGGAGTCTGTGTTCCCAAATTACCAGGTGGGTATGAATGGGCTTGTGAGTGTGTATGTGCACCCTGCAATAGACTGGCACCTCATCCAGGGTGTCCCCCACCTCATACCTCATTCATAAGCCTCCTTTTTATTAGGCAGATAAATTATATGAGCAAGATTTACTTACCTGATTGGTTTGCACAGATTTGGGTTAAAGTATGCTTGTATTTTTTTTTTCTTTAGTTAATACTGCTAATTAACCAGATAAAAAGTTAATGTTAACTTCTATAATATATGTGACAGGATTTTTTTTTTTAAAGTATCCATATGGTGTATATATACAATAATGGTATATAATACAATAATCAGTCAACATACAATAATCAGTCAATATACAATAATGTCTTCCATAATTAATTGTAATTTTCTTTAAACCACAGGATGGCACGATGGTTTAGCGGTTAGCACTGCCGCCTTGCACCTCCAGGGTCCAGGTTCAATTCCTGGCCAGGTTCGATTCCTGTTTCTGTGTGCATGTTTGCATGTTTTCACCGCGCCTGGTGGGTTTCTTACAGGTACTCCAGTTTCCTCTCACAGTCTAAAGACATACAGTCCAAAAGACATTGGCGTTCCCAATTTGCCCCTAGAGTGTGAATGTATGTGTGTGCCATGCAATAGACTAGTACAGTACCATTCCTCATGCCCTAAGTCTCCCAGGATAGGCTCCAGGCCCCCTGCGACTCTGTATTCAGGATAAAGCAGTATAGATGATGACGATGATGAGTTTCCAGATCACCAAAAAAGAGACTGCTTAAACACAGTGGTGCATTGGCTATTGCAGTTTACGTCTCCATTGCATTGTTTTTATTGTTTAACATCACTGCAATACCGTAAAAAACCTTCGTGTGCAAAATCCCATCACCAACTTACCAAGAAATGTGTCTGCCAGGCTGATCGACTGTGATGCAAGAGCAGTCCTGAAGCCCCGCCCATCAGAGGGAATAATAGTTGATTGACAAATAAACGTTTCTACATAGTTGGCCTCACGACTATGAGGATCTTTATCAGATAGATCTGTAACATTGTCTGTACAGATCGCTGGCTTGTGACCCTGGAGGAAAAAGAAATCAAAAATCAAACAATTTGTCTTTGAAAGGCATCACATAATCTTAGGGCAAACATGTGTGCGAGAGTGTATACAGTACCTGTGTCCCACACAAGCTGATGTTAAAGAGATGGTAGTACTTGGTGCCCTTGGAAGTGAAGCTGGGGCCGATCATGACGGAGCCGGTGGAGCCCAGGGGACTGAAATCATACTGCAGAGTTCGGTTGAGCGCTGTGTGTGTGAACGAACAGTCACTGTAGCACAAGCTGTGCTCCTAAAATAAACAGAAATACATCTCATAGACAAATCCTACACAATACAGTACATTGCAATTCCAAAACCAGAGTAATCACTGTCTACAGACTGCCTTGTTTAAATTCCATTAAATAGACCCTGACTTGATTCGCTCCGCTGGCCACAAATCCAACAGCTCAAATTCTGGTACTACCAACCAAATCAATAAAAAGCACAGTTGAGGTATATAAATAGGAACCAATCAAATCATTCACATCTACAAGATCCCATTGTTCTGCTGCGGGGCTCCAGCATGAAACATCTGGAGTGGTTTGATCTATTTTTGGTCTGCGCTCCTCTCTGCTGGAATCAGCTACTACACCACTACCACACTGATAAATAAAAATAGCAGGAGCTCTTCTAATGCACTCATGATGGAATAATCTCTACTGCTCTCTTAATTGTCATTACTAAACAGATATTACCACAGTAGAAATATATACATCGATATCATTCATCAGTAAACAAGAGGCGGTTGTTTTAGAGCGGTTATGTGAAATGAACTGAGCTGGTGGTGAATCTTTGTTAAATCTTTGGTTGCGATTGAACTTGGAGGCTCAGTAGGACATAGTGTGTTTAGAGCTCTCGGAAAATAAACTTGTCTTCATTATTACAGCAATTTTGCTGTTGTGGCCAGAGATCCTCGCCAAATCACAGCAGACACTTACATTTACAGCATTTGGAAGACATTCTTAAATTTTATCTCATTACACATCTGAGCAGTGAGGATTAGGGTAGCAGGGTTAGGGGCCTTGTTCAAAGCCCCCAACAGTGGTGCTGGCATTTGAACCACTGAGCTACCCCTCTGTCCCCAGACTAGAAACTACACGTTATACTGTACATACATACTGTCCTGTAAGATTCATACACTCCTTACTGAAGTGAACATTGAGTGAGACTACAATTTTTGTCAAGGTCGTCCATCATTTATTAGATTTGCCCAATCTCATTCTAATTTCTTATTATCTCAATCTAATTTCTTATTATCTCATACCACTTCAAATCCTGGTTCTTGGAATCTTCTCAGGAACAAACATGGAACATGACAATTCAACTAGACTCTCACTAAATACTGGACTATACAGTACCTTGTTGCTTCGACTATCTGGTCCACAGGGCTGGCATGCATCCCGCCCATAGGTGTGGTGTCCTGAAAGGAAGGTGTTGAGTGGGCATTCCTGGCACTGATTGGTTTCCTCGTCTATATAATAGCCAACAGGACAGGGCACGCAGGCTGAACCAGGCTGTTGAGACTCAATAGCACAAGCCCTGCATGCCGAGGCAACACCGTCCAGGGCGTTCGTGACTTTAATTGAGTAGATCTTCGCCATGTCGTTGACATATTGACGACCCTAAGAGAGATCGTAAAGCTAATTTTTTTTAAAGTATCTTCATCATTGGCCATGAGCAAAAAACAGCACCTTAGATTAGAGCAGTTATAAAGGCTTTACAGAGCTTTACGTAGCAGACACATCTCAATATCAAAGATTACTGTATATTTTGGATCTCAATATCAGAGATTACTGCATATTTTGGATGCCTGCAGCATTGTTTTACAATGTAGAAAGAAATAAAAATCAGGAAAAACCATGGAATTAGAAAGTGTGTCCAAACTATTGAGAGGTAGTGTATGTTGCATAAAAAGCCCAGATGTAATTAAGACGTTTAGGTCAATGAAAAATGGCTTCTACCCTTATTATTCAGCTGCTTATAAAGTAGAATATGATTCAGATTTGGACTACAAATGCTATTTTAGCATAACATGTGAACATTGAGACAATAGCACAGAACTTAATCCTGCTCCTTGCTCGAGCTGATATCACAGAAGAAAAATGGGCTTAAGTCTAAGGTCAGGATCACATACAACTGAGACACAGCTTTGCTGTTGAGAACAAATCTGTAGCTACTGTATGTCTGAGGTCTGAATACCAATGAGCACAATTCTAGTCTTAAATCCTCTCTTCAAGCTTAACTAAAGTTC
>JAQMYJ010000038.1:10172411-10212654 GCA_030014305.1 Clarias laeviceps
GGTCTTTTTATTGAAAATGCAACATTTTATTTTATTTCTGATCAAAAGAACGAAATGAACTAAATGACTCAAAAAAATGATGCCCGAGAACCGAGTCACTAAAATGATTCAAACTTCCCATCACTAGTGAGTGAGAGTGGAAGCCATGAAAGTGCTCCAGCTCCCTCGTGTGATAAATCGTATTTGACCCTGTGTAAATTGACTGTTATTTGCACTCTAGTCCAGTAGGTGGTGCAGTAGGTGGTGGTGCCACCATCGCCTCACAGTAAGAGCTGAAGAAGTAGAAGTTGCAATATTTACATTAGTGTAGCTTTAGCATTGTGAGCTTCGGTGTGATTAGAGGATCCTCCCGGGAGCATGAAGTCATAGACCGGGAATTGAGCTATAACTAATAACTGTATGACTCGTTATATTTATAACACTGAGCAATAATATATGAGAATTGCTCCACAATATCCGAGTGTTTACTCATGTTATGCGCTTTCGTTATTATTGTATACAGCTGAATTTCCTCCCCGGTAAGTGAGTTAGTTTAGAAAATGTCGAAGCCCGGGGCAGAGGCTGGAGCCGCGGCTGATCCGGGGTCAGTGGTGTCGGATCCACAGCATTCCCAGAAGCTGTTACGCTCCCTGCGTTCTTTCAGACAGGACGGGAGTTTTCAGGACGCTGTTTTGGTTCTGGATGGGGAGGAAATCCCTGTGCAGAAGAATATCCTGGCAGCAGCGAGTCCATATATCAGGTACTGAAACTTGTAGGAACATGACACAAGCTTGGCTTGGATGGGTCAACAGAAGTGTGTTTCATGCTGGAGGCTTTATTGTTCACAAGCACTCTTTAGTGTTTGTTTGTTTGTTTGTTGTGTTCCCTTCATGTTGTGTAACACAGATAGTATGTGGCCTTAGTCAGGCTTGTGACTCGTCCTAGACATGCTGGAGCAGCAACAGGGTGTGTCCTACTGAACATAACACACACTCCTCACACTCCTGCTGCTCTCTGCTCACTGACTGCAAACATGTCTTTCAGTCCCTTATGTAAGGCCTCGTCCCAGATTTCTATAGAAACTTAAAGCAGTCCAAATGGTGGATGAATAGCTTTTATGTATTATTATTTGTTAAAGATTGGAATGATGCATAATAGCTGTGACGATGATAAAAATGAAATAAATAACCCCCCTAACCCGGGAAGTTTGAAGACAATGCACTGTTCACTTGGCCGTACGGTGTATACAGTAAACCGGATCAGGTGTCACAGATCAGGGTGGAGAGAAATGCTTCAGGAGCAGGGTTTGGTTCGGCTTTTTATCTTGTCACACTTGTGCACATTCCCAACTCCTTACCTCGAAGGAAAACCTGTTTAACCTATAAACCTCATGACTTTTTTTACTGCCTGTTTACTCCATATTCACCTATAACACAAGGGGAACAAGTCAAGACAAACAGGAGTTGTACATTTTAAAAAATATGTGAAGTATAAAACATAAGGGAGTTTCTGGGACGCTAGCATTTTATATGTGAAGCAGGCAGTATGATCATGCTGAGGTGGCTCGGAGCTCGCTGAAAAGCAGCTGAAAAGCTGAGGCCAGCATTTCAGACGTGAAGCAAGCAGTGATCATGGCTCAGATGAACCGGTGAAAACTTTCTACCTTAATGGTATCCAAGTGCTAGTAAAATGCTTGGATAAGTGTATTTGTGTCACAGGGATTATAAAGAGGAATACGCTCATTGTCTGTAGCTTTTTTATTTTTTTTTCAATATACGGTATATTAATCAAAAGTCCCGGTTTGACTTGAACGCCTCTAGTAGCCTTAATAGAATAAAACACAAAGAGTAAAACGGACAGGTATTTTGGTAGTTAAAAATATTTATTTTATATATGTTTTCCTTAAATCTCTGTTAATATTTAATGTTATATTTAAAAAAAATTTTTAAAAATTTTTGTATAAGTGTACTGTATGTGCCCCTAAACAGATTGAAACTCTAATAAAAAAATAAATAATAATGGCAGGTGCTCAAGCACTTTTAAGAGTATATTTTGAGTGATTATCTCATTATGATTATGTTAACCAAGTTAGATGACATTAAAATTCTAAAGTAAGTGTGTAGTAGTAGAAGAAGAACAAGTAGTAATATCTGTATGATTTATGTTAAGACGTTACAGCACAGATGTTCTTGGCAATTTTTTTTATTTCTTGGACAATCAAAAGTCCTGGTGTGACTTGAACGCATGTCGCGTCTTCTTTATCTGAAAAAGTAGTGCAATTTTTAAAGTAGTGATTTGTAGAGTTTAGAGATTTGATCAAAGAATCTAAGAAAGCTTTATACAGAAATGTTTTAGATACGTCAAAGTATTTTCACCGTCTTTGGAAGTGAATTTTCTGTTCTTTCCGTAGGGCAGGGAACTGTTTCAAAATTTGTATCATATAGTGTCTGATACAAATTCTTAAATCAACCCTTCCTTGTGTGCATATTTGTAGGACCAAGCTAAATTACAACCCACCCAAAGAGGATGGATCCACATACCGAATCGAGCTGCAGGGAATCTCGATGCCCATCATGAAGCAGATTCTGGACTACATATTCAGCGGAGAGGTGATGTATTTGATATGGATGTGCCGATACCAATACTTCAGTTTGGGTACTTACCAATACCAGTACCTGCCAGAACTTTTCAGAAATAACTTACTTTTTTTATCAATTTATGGGCTCTTTTTCAACAAAAAGTTCTAATATGAACTATGTGGAGAGAAAACAAAGCAAGATCATAGGAGTTCAGTCCGGAAATAGTCCAGACGTTGTTGTAAGGTGTTCTCGTTATATAGGTGCGCAACGTCAATGTAACCTGACAGCCAAGGAGAATGGACTGGAACATTGAACCGATATCTGATACCAATATCGCGGCATGTGTGGGTTAGAAAGCTGCTTTAAGGGAAGAAATATCTAACATTCTGTCTAATCATAGATCTCTCTGAGTGAGGACACGATCCAGGACGTGGTGCAGGCTGCCGACATGCTGCTCCTTACAGATCTCAAGTCGTTGTGCTGTCAGTTCCTGGAGAACTGCATCACAGCGGAGAACTGTATCGGAATCCGGCTCTTCTCCCTGCACTACTGCCTGCACCACGTGCACCACGTGGCCACAGAGTACCTGCAGACGCACTTCAGGGATGTGGCGGACACGGAGGAGTTCCGCGAGCTGCCGCCCGAGCGTCTGTGTGAGCTGTTGGCCATGGAGAAGCTCAACGTGGGTAATGAGAGGTACGTCCTGGAGGCCGTGGTGCGCTGGCTCGCCTACGACATCGAGGCCCGACGGGTAAGCAAGGCGATTTCTCTCATAAATAATCATATCATAAGCATATTACTTTTAAAAATTTTACTAGTAGTAATAACCGTTAGGATTATGGTTTTCTTTTTCTTTTTTTTATTGCTTTCTGCCCTCTTCCTCATACATGAGTTCACAGAAGTCCATTATTGTCTAATGTTCCTCTAATGAACAGGGGACAGAGAGAAATGCCATCCCATACCTCCCTCAGAGCAGGCTTATTCTTGATTCAGTCATGTATTGCCTTCTTTCATGTAATGGTTTGTGTATCACCACACTTACTCCAAAATCGATTTTCGCCCCCTGATGTACCCTTCACTCTCTAATACGGTTAATCTGGACTCATATGACCTTTTTCCATTTCTCCAAAGTTCATAGCTGTGAGTTTTTTTTTTATTTTTATTATTATTACATTTTTCACCAAACGTTTACGTGATCATTGAATTTTTTTTAGCATTTGTTTAGCACTATCCTTCCAGGTTTTAATGGTGTGTTGAACAGTTCTCAATCCAATTCCAGTCTTTTCATAGTTGGCCAGGCAGTGTAGATCACCTCCAACCTTGTCCACATCTATTACAGCACGTGAACCACCTGTTGTGATAAACCCGTACCTTAGGTAGGACTCTAGGCATTATTATATATATATTTTTTAACTTTAACAGCAATTTTCGGCAGACATCGTTGTCCACTCCATTTTATGCTCAAGGGCCCAACTTGGTGGTGCTGGGGTTTGAACCTGGGACCGTCTGATCAGCAGTCCAGCGCATTAGCCATTGAGCTATCCCTGACTTTTTAATGGTTCTTTCTTTTTGTTGGCAGTCTCAGAGTCTTACCTGCTGTCTCAGCATTGGCTATAATCCCATTTTCAAAGCAGCTCTACACAGATGATTTTTTTTAATTATTATTTTTTTTACTCAATTTAGCTTGAGTTAGCTTGTAACATTGGCTTAATTTTATCTGGTGCTCTGCAGACCCCAATAGTTTTTTTTTTTTTTTTTTTAGTTTACTGGGGTAGATTATTAGTACATTAACTAGTTGCCACTAAGAGGGGCTGTTGCCTGAACTGATCAGTGGAAAATCACAGCAACAAGCCAGACTAAACTAACAGTTCACCCTTTAAAAATCAAGACTTGCTTTATAATGTAGGAGCAAATAAAGATCATAATCTAGAATATCAGAATGGCATCTCTTGAATAATAAAATATGACATCCTTTTTGACATTCTCAGAACGTTCCAAGAACATCTTTCTGAAACATTCCAAGAATCAAATCGTTCTGTTTTTGAATGCTCTCTCAATGTCATAATTGCAACTTATAATGAGCCTGCATAACATTTTTACAAAGATACCAAATCAGATTTCAGGAGTGTCTGAAGGTAGTCGAGATGTTTTGTTGTGATGTCTGTGTATTTGACCTTTATTGCTCTCTGGCTGTAGGTGCACATGAAGGAGGTGATGTCTGCAGTGTGGGTTCAGGGCCTAGATCAGAGCTACCTGCAGGAGCAGATGGTTGGAGACCCGCTCATGAGGGAGGTGATCGGCGAGTGCTGCATGGAGTCATTACGAGGCGCGGCGCAGCAAGGAGAGGCACTGCTGGCTGCCTTCAAACCCCGCGGCTACTCCGAGTGCATCGTCATTGCAGGGGGTGAGGACAGGGCGTGAGTATTGGAACGAGCCATAAAGAGCACCACCAGGAACTGATATACTGAAAAGAAAAAAAAAAAGATTCTTTAGATTTTTTTAGATTTTGTTACAATTCTAAACAAACTTAGCAAATAATCCGCTTGTACCACACAGGATGCTGGACTGCCTGCCAATGTCTGAATAGTTTAGCACCACCTGTAGGATTATAGAGAAACTGCAACATTTTAACACCTCAAAAGCAAACCCAGAAATTAAATTTGGTGTCAGTGTAGCAATACATGAATTGCCACACAAAAGAATCACAATACATTACTGAATTTATTTCCCCGCCCATTCTAATAATTGTACACAATTTTTAATATTCATGTTACAGCATTTGGCAGACACCCTTACACAGAGCAACATACATTTTTATGTACATCAGAGATTATCCAAACTGCTGCCATGTGTTTTTTTTTCTTTAGTATCCTTATTTCAGGACCGTTCAAGATTTCTTACTTTAAAGCATTTATTTTGGGGTGGATTTGTCATATTTTCTTTAAAAAAAACATTTTAATAAGGAGTGCCATTGTACTGAATTTAAGCGCGGCTTTGATAGGGTCATAGACATGAGGGTGCAGCCCGAGTGCTGAAGGCATTACAGCCATGCTGATGTTCACCACAACAGCATGAGCACGAGTGTTCCACAAATACCGTTTATTTATTTAACCAGTTATTTTTGTTCCACCAACATGCCTGTCCTTCCCAGCATGGCAAAACTAACTAACCCCGACTGGTGGAGCTTGTGACTAACAGTTATTAGTGTTATTAACAGGGCTGGGAATAGATTTAAATTCTTACCTGTATGATGTACCCAAGAGGTGAGGAGAAGGAAAAGGTGGACACTGTAAATATCAAAAGTTTCTCATTATATTTTCATTTATTCTGCTTTAGAATATCAGCTCCGTTAAATTTCAGCTTCTGGGGTTGAATCCTCAATAGGGTTAAATGGAAAGTTAGTACACTAGGGTGTAAAATGACCTGTTCCCAACACCAAGTCGTGCCCTTGATCAAGTATTAGAGAGGCATTTGGGATTCACGGGATGGGATTCAGGACGAACTGTTCAGAGGTGTGAAGAAGCAATTATTAAGGAGTCAAAGTGTTGTTTAAGATGCCATGATGTTATCGGATATGCTTTCTTGCTGAAAGTGCTTCAGTGACTGGTTTTGATTGTGAGTTTTGGCAGGCAGCCGCTCTCTCTTCAGTACTACGGACCGCAGTGACCTACTTTCACCCATGCTGCGACCTCCATTAGTGTAATTAACGGTTATTAGATTACCTGTGACACAGAGTGATGCATGTAGTTAGACGTCCCAGTGCTGTTACTGTCTATTATCACTGCTTGTGGAATTCCTCTCATCCAATCAGATTTCTCGTTCAGAACTAACTGTTGTACAATTATGTTTAACAATGGTTATACATTTATTGTGATTCTTTGATGACTACATCTCTAAAAAAAACACTTGCATATAGAGTTATTATAGAAATGATAACATGCTAGACTGAGCATATTAATGTCGGTGCATAAATTAAAATAACTTGCTAATAACAGTCCATTAATAACACTAATAGACCAGCATCAAGAATTTGTCAGCATGTGGGATTACAGTTACTAAGCATTATTTGAAACTGAAAGGAGTTTATTTATTTATTTAGTTATGTAGAAATTAATAGTATAAAATGTTAGAAATAATAATTATTAGATTTAATTAGATATTATAATAATTTAATTAATTATACTTAACAATTATAAATAGAATAGTTATTCACACATAAACATATACAACACTAATTTCTCATGACTAGTCTTTTTTTTTTATTTATTTTTTTTATTAATGCAGCATCACAAAGCTATATTCATATTTTATCACCTTTATGATGAAATTAAGGGGAGTGTTTTTGTCTGTTCTGTTCCCTGTTCAGGACCCGGAAGCCGTCTGCAGTGACGCGCTGCATGTGCCCTCTTTATGACAGGAACCGGCAGCTCTGGATCGATCTGCAGCCTATGAACGAGAGGAGAATCGGTCACGGGGTGATCACTGCCGGTCAGTACCTTCTTCCAGACAGAGCTTTATTCCTGTCCGGTTTTTATGCAGATCATCAGAAACCCTGACTGCACAAAATCTTGTAATGATCAAAGATATGTCCCTTATTCTTAGACAGGGGGGCGGGGGAATGCAAATCCTAAAACATGTCTAACCTGTGTGGGTGCTCTTATACATCAAAGTCAAATGATCTTTATCTAACATCTCACACACAGGGGAGGTAAATTGAGTAGGACACAGGAGCGGCAGCACATTCACTTTGCATATACCGCAAGTGAAGCTGAGTACAGATTGTGTTAAATTTCAGAGGAAGTTTGAGCACTAGTGTTCATTGTTTTGCCATCAGGATTACTATTTAGGGAGGTTTGAATTATTGGCCTCCATTAAGAAAAGTCAACAACTAAGGAGATTTGAAATGACTGGAATCGGGTTAGACCCTGTCCAAAACAGTATTAATGCTGATCCATCAACTTTGAGGAATAAATGTGGTCAGAAAAAAATAATAATAATAATCGCACACGCTTGAAACACTTTCAAGAGCATTTTCACACAAAAAGGTCATGTGGTCTGATGAGTCCAGATCTACCCTGTTTAAGAGTCATGGGTGCATCAGGATAAGAAGAGAGACGGATAAAGGGATGCACCCATTATGCCTAATGGCTACTGTACAAGCCTCTGGGGCTGTGTTACAATCTGGGGTCGCTTCAGTTGGTCAAGTCTAGGTTCATTATGTTATGTGTTTAAAGAATGAGGTCATGAGCACTTCATGTTTTTCCTTCAATTGATTTCTTTCTTCTCTGGTGGCACATGCATATTCTAAGATGACAATGCCAGGATTCACCATGAGCATGAGACATCAATTTCACATTTGGATTGGCCACCACAGAGTCCAGGCCTTAAATCCACTCTGAATTTTTGGGATGTGCCGGAGAAGACTTTTACGCAGCGGTCCGACTCCTCCACCATCAAGACAAGATCTTTGTGACATTGCATAAACTGATGCGAATGATGCCTAGTAAAAACTGTTTTTCCTCATTTAAAATCCCCCCCACCCCTAATAAATCCTAAAGATTATAATCACTCCTAATGGCTGGTTTAAGGGAGGAAAAACGTATGTCCCCCTGTTAGATTGAATGAATATTCTGAGAGGGTTTTTTTTCCCTTTTTGGAACCAAGAGCAGTTGAACCTGGACTTCCAGTACATTACCAAAATGTTTGGGCAGCTCTAAATTAAATTCTCCTCTGCAGAGGTAAGTTTTAAGTTTTGGTCTTGCTTTCTTGGGAAGGTCTTCATGAGAGCCAGTTTCATCATGGTGCTTGATGGGTTTTGCAAATGCACTTGACACAATACTGTTCTTGCAAGAACTGTTCCAGAACAGCTGACCTTTCTGTGTTAAAAATAACAACTGATATTTGTTACTTAAATACCTAATGCCATGTGTTATTTCATTGTTTAAAAAAAATCAAGTATTGTTCTAGAATGTAGAAAATAAATCTAAACTTGTATCATCTAAATTCTAGTTGTTGCCAATTCAATAAGACACTGTGTTAGAAAAATTTAATAACAACATTTCAACAAGAAGTTATTGTCTTATTACCTGAATAATGTAATAATTGTTACTCACTTGCAAATAGTGATGCAATACAACCAGAGGTATAAAAGTAGCAGTATTGTAATTTTTTTATTTTATTGTCCATCCTTAGGAACATTTAGTGCTACCATCTAGAACTCTTAGTAATTACAGTGAATACCATCACAGTGAGTGAGTACCGTCATCAGAAGTTCATGTTCACTGTTCTCCCTCTCAGACGGCTGCCTCTTTTCGATTGGGGGAATGGATGAAAACAAGGCCGTGTTGAGCAGTGGGGAGAAATACAACCCAGAGACCAACACTTGGACGCATATTCCACCAATGAACCAGGTATCTTTATCAATAGCCAAAAGGGTGCTATACTTCAGATGATGCTTCGTTTAATTCCTTCAGATATCTTTCATAATTTTATTTTTCTTTCTGTTCATTGAATGTTATGAGGGGCGTTCAAGTTAAACCAGGACTTCTTCTGGATTAGGGCGTAAACCGGTTGACATTAAGAGAAGATTTCAAGCGCAGTATGGTGATAAGACTCTCAGCTGCAGTAAATCATTTGAATGTTGCAAACATTTTAAAGAAGGACGTACATCTGCTCCCGACCAAGGTGGCTGCTGTAGTTTTCCGGAACATTCAGCGAGTGGAACGCCTGATCTTTGAAAAACGAGTGATAACTTGCCGTCAACTTGCGGAGGAGACGCACCTGTCTGTCAGAAGTGCACAGACAATCATTCAACACAACTTGCACATTACAGGAACTCAGTTATTATAGTTACAGTCCCCCGTACAGACCTGACCTGAGTTTCAGATGTGAAGCAGGCAGTCCGATCATGGATCTGGTGTACTTGAGAAAACTTTCTACCTTGATGGTATCCAATCACTAGTGAAATTTCGGGATAAATGCATTAGTGTAGCAGGAGATTATATAGAGGAATAAACGGAGTTTTTACTCCCATAACTACGGTGGCAGAGAAGTGTAAAACAAAATAACAAAACCGAAAACAATAACAAATTTAAAAACTAAATAACAACACCAAAAACAAAAGTCTTGAGTGACAGATGTCTCGTCCCATCAGCGATAAGAATTTAATTTGTGAACTATACCTACCCTTTCCGGTTTGAGTGAATTGTTGTTGATTTCTCATTTGGTATTTTGTTTCTGGATATGTCGTTGTGTTTTCTGATTTGTTATATTGTATTCGGTTTTGTTTTTGAATTTATTTTGTGTTCAGTTTTGTTGTTTTGTTTTCATTTTGTTATTTTGTTTTGCACTTCTCAGCCAGCGTACATAACTGTATTCTGTTATTCTCCACCAATCACAAATCCTGTTTTGACTTGAACGCCTCTCTTTGTTCCTCCACTAGGGGCAGCGTACACCTGCTTTTCCATTTGCATGCTGAAAAACAACATGGCCGCATCAGATGTAAAAACAGCAAACTGTAGTTTAACACCAGATGTCAGTGTTTGACCCGCATTGTTTCTGACGTGTTTAGGCGAGGCAGCACTTTTGTATTGCTGAATTGGATGGACTCATCTATGTGCTGGGTGGGGAGAATGAGGACACAGAAGTCCTCCTCACCATGGAAGTGTTTGACCCTCACCTAAATAACTGGACGACCCAGACAAGCATGACTACTGTTCGTAAGGTGAGACAGAGAAAAAACACAAACTGGGATTCATTTGCTTATCACACACTTGGTCGGTGTTAGACAAACACTCGCTTGTCTCGTTCTTCAGTTTGGATGCTGTGCTGCAATGAAGAAGAAGCTCTATGTCATGGGAGGAGGGTCTTATGGGAAAATTTACGACTCTGTGGAATGTTACGACCCCAAGACTCAGCAGTGGACCACACTCTGCCCTCTAAAGGAGAGAAGGTAGAAAAGCATGCAGAGAAATGTATAGACAACAAAAATGGAAGTAGTATTGGTATAAAGGGGGAAAATTATTATTATTATTATTTTTTTTTTACTCAGGTAAAAGAGGAACGATATCCTGTAAACAGGTCATACAGCCTTAATACTCTGTGTTGTTTCTCTCCTAATATTCACCCGTGTTGTCTTATTAAGTAAACACGTACTACAAGATGACATGGCGCAACCTTGTGTGTTTAGGCAGACTGGAGAGCAGGAAAATTATGTCTTGTTTTCGTTCGTTTCACTTTGAGCAATTGTGTTTGCGTATACGCCGGAGAAGCTAACATTAGTTATGGTTTTTGGCCGCAGGTTTGGCGCCGTGGCATGTGGTGTAGGGCAGGAGCTCTATGTGTTTGGAGGAGTGAGGAGTCGAGATGCTGACAACCCCGAGTCCAGTCAGATGACCATCTGCAAATCTGAGTTCTTTCATGATGAGTTGAAAAGGTGGGGTTTTTAAAAAGAAAAAAAAAATTGGTGGGTTGCATTAAAAGATGACTTTGTTGAGATATTAGGACACGTAATAAACTATATTCCTGTAAATCTCTTGCCAATGTTATAAACCTACAGATGGGTGTTGCTTGACGATCAGAGCCTGTGCATACACACCACATCATCATTCGTGTATGGAGCTGTTCCCATTGGGGCCAGTATATACGTGGTGGGAGAACTGGATACAGGTAAGCCCGGTACTGATGTTTCAAACGTCATTTCTTTCTCTCTCTCTCTCTCTCTCTCTCTCTCTCTCTCTCTCTCTCACTGCTTCAGATGTTAACATTTCTAGGTAAGACTCATTTTAATAACTGTAAGATTCGAAGCTCCAGATAAGGAATATTTACAACATGTATAACAAATATTTTGATTTTTACATACATTTCTGGTTTATTCACACTAATTAAACACTTCTAGCACACTCGGACAACATGCTTTTCCTCTTACACATGATATTTGCAGTCTTTTTTTATTTATGAAGTTAAATGCCTCTGCATTGGACTGCTGTCCCTTCCAGTGTGAGTAGGCCCTGGATTCACAACAACCCTGACCACGATTCCACTCTACAGCAGAAAAGAATGGAAAATCCATGTAGACAGAATCTCACGAATCTCATTTAACCAATAAATGTTAAAACAGAACAATCATGCCTACAAGTGTTATAGTAAAAGTCTTATGACAACACAGACTTGAGCATGTCTCACCAATGCTTTTATAGAGGTTTGCTCATCTCAGTTTAAAAAAAAAAAAAAAAAAAAACATATTCTGCTTAATTCCACTTTTCCAAAGGATCTGTGGTACTCGTGCCGTCATAGAGTAACTGTGGCACTTACAAGTTTAAAACTTTATTAGTACCATAAAAGCACACATGACAGATTTGGGGCTTAATTGAAGAAAAAAAAAAGGCCTTTAATGAAAGATTTAATGAAAGTGTTTTACACAAATGGTTTTCATGTAATGTTTAATGATGCCCCTGCAACTGCCCATAGACATCCATTAAACAGTAAGGAAGCTTCAGTTAACCCCCTGATGCATTGTCCACATTTATACACACAGACACAGTATGTTCAATTTTTAATAGGCATAACATTTAAATAAAATAAAAATTACATTTTATAATTTTAACCCTCCTATTATCTTTGGGGTAAATTTGACCCTATTCAATGTTTAAAGTCTCAAAATAAATGACTGAAAAAATTTATTTTGCTTCATATTCAGTTACTTTTATACCTAAACTTGGGTACCAATTTTAATTATGATAATTTTCTGGAGGTTGAAATTGCTGGGATCAAATTAACCAAGAATAAAAGATTTGAAGGTAACATGAGGGTTAAGAAAGGAAAAAAAAGGACAATAATCTGGATATTTTCCTCCAGATAAAAAAAAAAATTATTATTTGAAGGGTTAAATGGTTTAAACTACGTGGGGCGTTCATGTCAAACCGGGACTTGCGATGAAATTTCTCATGAATGAAGGCGTAAGAAAGATTGATATCCACTGAAGACTCCAAGCACAATACGCAAATGAGACTCGTGGCCTCAGTGAAACATTCGAGCGGTGCACATGTGTTAAAGAAAGCCGTACATCTGTGAATGACGATCCCGGCCGAGGTGGCTCGGAGTCTGCAGCAGTTGCTTCTATGAGCATCCGTTGACGGCAACGCCTGATCCCAGAAAATTGATGTACAACTTGCAGAAGAGACGCATCTGTCTGTTGGAACTGTACGCAATTACTCACCAGCAAAATGCAGGAACTCAGCTGGGAGTTATTGCCACATTGCCCCCGTTGTCATTTCTACATGTTTGGGACATTTAAATGAGGTCCTGGGAGGCCAGCTTTTCAGACGTGAAGCAGGCAGTCGGATCATGGCTCCAGTGTACTGAGAGAACTAGTGAAACACTGGGATAAGTGCATTAGTGTAGCAGGGGATTATATAGAGAAATAAATGTAGCTTTTACTCTCATAACTTTATTCAGTTATTCTACACAATCAAAAATCCCGGTTCCACTTGAACGCTTCTTGTAGATTCTGAGAGAACACCAGGATAACAATTAAAAGGTATTAAATCCATGTTAATATTTAACATGTTTTATTTTGTTTATATGCTGAAACACCTTTAAGAGTCTATGTTGAGTGATTATCTTCTTATGAACATGCTAACCAAGTTGCATAACATTACTATACTAAAATGTGTGTATGTGGTAGTTGTTAAAACATTACAGCACAGATGTTTTCAGCAGTTTTTCTTTCCTTGGTAAATGAGCCTTAAATGATGAAAAGGTTGTTGTTGTAACAGATAAAAGCTCATTTTAATATGTTGTGTTATTTTTTTCCCCTCTATAATTTTACATCTTATGTCTTATTCTAATGCAGAAAAACTTGCTATCTATCCCTGTGGATTAAGTCACATGTTAGGGGGGAAATGCATCAATAGATGCCTCTAAACTTTAGTAGCTACATTCCCAAACAAAACACACACACACACACATACACACACACATAGTATATCTCATGACGCTTTTTTAGCTTTTCGATTTTAATATCCAAGAGTAGAGCTGAAGAATTTGATTAAAAATTCACATTGCAAAATGTATATTTTGACACTTATTGCGATTCTGATTTAAACTAGTAACTTTCACCTGTACAATTTAGTGTTCAAACATTTGTACTATTCATTCATCTTTTGTAATGCTTATCCTGTACAGGGTCACGGGAGGGCCTGGAGCCTATCCCAGGAGACTTTGGGGACGAGGCAGGGTACATCCTGGACAGGGTGCCAGCCCATTACACAGAGCGAGCAATCTGGGAACACCCCAAATTGCCCACAGTCCAAAGACATGCAGATTAGGTTAAATAAAGCAAAGACTCCTACTGAATGATGGCAGTAGTGGTAGTTGCATTAAGGCAATGTGTTTAGTTCTATCTGAAATTCTTCTTTCACAACATGGCCACCATGACCTCTGCCAAGTAATATGTGATAGCTGTGATTTTCTTGTCTCTTCGAGGTCTCTCCCATTCGGCACAATCCCTGCAAGTGCTCTGTGTCTTCATTAGCGAGTCTTCATTAGCATTATCCAGCGTTCATTCGAGGTGGAGATTTGTTAGAGGCAGCTCAAAGCGTTTCTATAATTTGCCTCTTAGTTTATCATGTTTTAGGGTCTGATTCTTTTTGACTGTCTTAATTGTTTCAATTAGTGCTCTACTTCTTGCTGTTGCTCGGCGAGTCTATGCTGAATGTGCTAGTGGTTAGCTGTCGCATCGAGCCCGCTAATGTAACAAGGAAGCTGAAGCTAGATAAATATCACACAGGGGTTTTTGCCAGGACACTCAGTAAAGTAATTAACCTCTTGATAAACATTCATAATAGACAGCTTGCGCAATATGTGAGATTAGGTTCAGCGTTTAAGTGAGACATGTTGCTATTTTAGGCGTTCAAATGTACGCACAATTTAGCTTTATTCAGACATGTACGCATGGTCCTTATTCAGAAATGGACACAAATAGATATTAATGTTTGCTCCGTCATTCGCACAAAAGAGAATTTGTTCCTCATGATCGGTTCGACTTGCTTTACCAGAAACATCTCTTTTTATTTGTTTAAGGCATGTGTCAATATTTTTATATAGTATGATGTTGTTATAGTAAAAAAAAAATCAACTCTAGATAAATTTTTATATCGTTTTTAATCAAAGCGGCTTTTGTTATTTAAAATTTCTCTCATTTTTCGCACATTACCCACAATGCTATTTGGCTTTCTGCTCAGAATGGTGCGTGTGGTGACCCCTGACTGATCTTCAGTTCTGTTAAAGCCGCTTCACCTGTACGAACTGCACAAGCAAAGGTTCCTCAATTACACTTTCACCATCAACACCGCTGCACTTGTCATCATCTGGATCACTAGTGCGCCTTCAGATGCATCGCATGTCGGAACTTCAGTGTTGGATTTTTCACTAATATATAAATTGAATAAATTGAATTTACGTAATTCTTACGTAAATAATTAAAACAAAGCATCAATCAACAATTAAGGCTCAGAAGATCAGAACTTCCACTGGTGTGCCCTTGTGGAAGCGTCATGGCTGACCCTGTGCTCTGATCCCAACTCCATAACAAGTTGGGAATTTCACTTCTGAGATGTTTTGTGACAAATGTACGCTTCTTCCAATTTATCACCAGAATCACTAAACGCATAATAAATATTCATTCATTGTTTCAAGTTGGCACTTTCTGTTAAATCAATATTTTTTTCTAGAATGATAATGTTACCGTAAGGTATGTAAGGCTTCTCCTCCCACTTTGTGTGTGTGCGCAGGCACCAGTTACGACTACGTCCGAGAGTTCCGGCGCAGTACAGGCACTTGGCATCCGACCCGCCCTCTCCTGCCTTCGGACCTGTGCAAGACCGGCTGTGCTCCTCTGCGCATCGCTAACTGTAAGCTGTTCCGGCTGCAGCTGAAACAGGGCCTGTTCCGGATCCGAGTGCCATCCATGTAACGTGGACTTTCATGCTTATGTTGTGTCATCATCCTTCTGCTTTTGCTGATTGGGTGTTTAAAAAAAGAAAGAAAAAGAAGAAGCAGATGTGGCGTTTTGGAAAATCGCTAGAATTTAAGGCGAGGATGCTTACTTGAGTGAGCGGTGTTGGGGACATTTTGTCCACTTTGATTCATGTCTTCTTAAGGGAATGTGTCTTATTTTCTTGACTTTTTTTTACTGTAAGGTATTTACTGTAAGGGATCTTTTGATATGTAGCAGCTTCCTTGCTTTTTGTAGTGTTAATACTGTTATAAGTGTGGACCACAGGTTGCTGCTCATTGCTACTGCCTTTACAGACGGCACTAATACAGATAATCGCTTGGATCACAATAAGGAAGCAGCTCGACTGCGTTTCATTTTTTTTAAAATTCTTTTTTTAATTTAATAATTTATGAATTCGTCATACACTTGGGTCCGCTGTTGATGGGAACCGCGTTCGACTCTCGGGAGAAGAATGATGGGAGCAGCGGTGTATTTTTAGCTCATATTAAACACTGCTTTAGATATAGAAAGTATTAGCTCTCGTGGCAAACTGGTGTGAAGAGTATTTGGGAGAAACGGATGAAAGCATGCATATATAAACACAGTAGCAAAGCCAGGGTTGTTTTGTTTAGCATTATTAAGCGTTTAATATTAAGACTATGCCACATGGAGGTAATTCCATGTAATACAGTACAGTAGAGCTTAGGCATGCTACATGTGTTAAACCAGTAGTAGGAACTGTTCTGTTCTTTATTGATCAAGATCGTACTCAAGGATTCTCATTCACTTTCGAGTGGCCTAGTGTGTGTGTGTGTGTGTGCGTGTGTGTTTTTGAGGGTGACCTTTGAACTGGCTTTCCAGTCAGTCCAGACCGTTTTGGCATCCGGTGACCCCATTTGTTGTGTGCGCGTCACAGCTGCTGCTGTCTATTCTAATAGTTACAGATCGGCTCCTAGAGAAACTCGTAAGCTCACACGTCTGCTCGATGATAGAAACGGCCCATGCTAAGCAAACATTTGCGACAGCTTTGTTTTAGGCGATCCTAATATAACGCAACATGATCACACCTTTTATATACACACACGACTACTTCGGGATTAGAAGCTGTTTCGTAGCTTGTTTTTTTTTTCCTCTCATTTTTTTACGTTTTTAATTAGCGGAATGAGTAAGTGCTAAATACATATAGATGTTCATTTTGCATTGGGGTAAAAAAGTAAATAATAGTTTGTTCATATATGCTGTATAACAATCCTGTGTTTCAGGTACGAGCTGGGACACGGTGTGTTCGTGATCATGTATTTTGTTGACTCAGGTGCCTGGCTGGTGAGCGTCCATCTCTGGCTTGTGTAACACCTGAAGAGTTTACTGTGTCGTTTACTTTATCTCTGCTTTTAATCCAAACCTCCCATCTCCAGACAAAAACCCAGGCAGAAACTTGATATGCAAAAAGCTATCTACAAGATACTACTAAGTACTGTCTATCTCGTACATGCAATGCTTTATCACCGTTTGATTTGATTATTTATGTGTTTTTCCCTCCACGCTATGCATGATCGGTGATAATGCCCCTTCACTCATCTCCTATTAAACAGCCTTGACCTTTTCTCTGAAATTTTTAAAAGCATCGTCTGATGCTTTAGTGCCGTCAGTAGGGACGCCTTTCTACAAAGGTTTATATAATAATGTACCACTAGATCAACTGAATGCACCTTTGACAATACGGCTCACGCCCAGCACTTACAGTAGACGTACTATGTGTGTGTGCGTGTGTGTGTGCGCGTGTGTGTGTGCGCATGCATGTGCAAACACAGCATGACTATCAATACACACTACACATTCCTTCATGTGCCATTGTTTACAGTACACGCTGGAACCCTTAATTAACATTTGTAAAGATCCAGTTACAGAAAATTCCTTCCTTTCAAATGTCTGGCAAAGTAATTAACATGACTGTGTGGTAACGACAATTACCTTATAATAACGATCTGTTAATGCGTAACCATAAAAGCTTTTTCTGAAGCACAGTATACGTCATAATATTTTTAAAAACTAACATCGAAACGGTGGTGTTGCATTAAAAAAAAAAAAAGTGTATAAGAAAAAAAAAGTAAGTTGTTTTAAATTTAATCACTTTAACCTGAAAAAGATCTTACATCTTACAGTTCATATTTTACTGATTTAAAATGATTATTTAAAAAAACAATATAAAAACAAACAGAAGAGAAAGCATTTGTAAATTTATTTAAAAAAAAAAAGAATTGTAAAATTCTAATTACTTTTAAGCATTTAAATTTATTTTTGGTTCGTCTACGTGCCATCCGGCATATCGCCCGCCAGATACTCCCCACCCTGGAGATATACTCGTCATCCCTGTGGTAGTTACTTAAGGGGTCGGGTTGCCAGCTCGACGCCTGCTTGTCATTCACACACAACAGGGAGGAAACCCACCAAGCATGGGGGAGAACAAACTCCATTCACACAGACCACAAGAGGGAATTGAACCCTGATCCTTGAGGTGCAAGGCTCCATCACTAAGCCACCGTGTCCCTCTGAGCATTTAAACCGCCACAAAACCTTACCACCTTATCCGTGTCATAGCCATATAGCACTTATTGTAAAATACGTTATATCACCCAGCCCTACTTTGAAGCACGTTTTATACTAGCACGTCACTTTTAGTATTTTCTAACTAGTTTGTTCTGAATTTGATGCAGAAAGAACAAACTACGTCTTTTTCCGATCGTCTCTGAAAACCACAAACTAAAATGTTTTAATAAGCTATGTCGTCAGCAGCCAGTCAGTCCAGATGAGGTAAATAAATTGCAGTGCTAGAAAAAGCTGCCTTAAGTTTAATAATTTACAGATACCGTACATTGATCAGCAATAACTTTAAAACCACCTGCCTAATATTGTATAGGTCATCCTTGCACCACCAATATAGCTCTGACCCTCTAAGATTCCATAAAACCTCTAAAGCAGTCATGTGGTATTTCGCACCAAGATGTTAGCAACAGATCTTGTAAGTTATTAAGTGTATCCTTCATGGACCTGACTTGTTTGTCGAGCACATGCCAAGGATGCCTGATCAGTGTGAAATCTGGAGAATTCTGAGCCCAAGTCAACCTTAAACTTAAACAACCTTAAACTCATCATGTTCGGCAAACTATTTATTAACAATTTTTTGCAGAGTGGCAGGGCGGCCATTGTCGTTAATGAATACTATAACCATAAAGGGGTGGACTTGGTCTTCAACAATATTTAGGTAAGCAACATTCAAGATTGTCAAGCAGGACATCAAACTACCTTGCCTTCTGGTGACATCTCTACTCCAGTATGTGATGCAAACCCACCTGGCAGTCTCACTCATCGTCTATACCACTTTATCCTGTATTCAAGGTCGTGGGGGACCTGGAGCCTATCCCAGGAGACTTGGGGCATGAGGCGGGGTACACCCTGGACAAGGTGCCAATCCATCACAGGGCACACACATGTATACACACTCTACAGGCATTTTGGGAACACCAATTAGTCTAATCTGCATATCTTTGGACTGTGGAAGGAAACCGGAGTACCCAGAGGAAGCTGCTGTGGATGCTCATGTGCCCGTAGTAGGTGCATGGTAATGGCCAGGTTTCAGCACAGGCATTGTGACCAGTCCGAGGACACACTACCCCATATATACTGTAGCAGGCTGTGATGCACTGTATATCCTAACACCTTCCTATCATAGCCAGCAATAAATTCTTCAGCAATTTGTGTTACAGTAGCTCTCCTGTAGGAAGCTCTTCTGTCCTTCGTTCCATACCCGCATCAGTGAGCCTTGGACGCCCATGACTCTGTCACTGGTTCCCTAGTGGTTCCACTAGTTCCCTTCTTTGGACCACTTTCAGTAGGTAATAACTTCTACATACAAGGAACACCCCATAAGACCTGTCTTGTCTGTTTTCTAACTGAGAAACTTTGACAAGGGCCAAAGGAGATAAGCTGATCCATTTGTTTAGCCATCACAGGTTGGCCCTTGTCAAAGTTTCTCAGATCCTTATGCTGGCCCATTTTTCATCCATCCAACACATCAACTTGAACTGACTATTCAGTTGCTCGCTACTATATCTCACCCCTTATGGCAGGTACTATCATAATGGGATAATCACTGGTTTTAACATTATGACTGATCTGTGTGTGACCAAAAGTTTGTAGACATTCTATATGACCCATTTGTGCTTGTTGAACATTCCATTCCAGATTTACTCCGTCTTTGTTTTAAAACCTCCACTCTTCCGAAGATTTGTGAGTGTGGACCTGGGGATGTGCGTCCATTCAGTGGGTAGTTGTTTGCAAGTTCATCCTAAAGGTGTTCAACTCGGCTGAAGTCAGGGTTCTGTGCAGAGCCGTCAAGTTCTTCCACTCCAGCATTGGCAGATCGTGTCTTCATGGTGCTCAGTTTGTGCACAGAGGCCTTGTCATGCTGGAAAAGGTTTGGTGTCCCTACAGCAAAGAAAGACTTTTTATTAATTGCAACTTCGTGGCAACAGGCCACATATACAGTAGGAAGGAAGGTCAGGTACAACAGTATCCACATTTCAGTATTTTTAGTACTCGGTTAAGTCTGCTGAACCGTCTATCTGTAACTGTAGTCTGCAATTTAACAATGCTAGAATAATTATCATATGGAAGTAGAGAATTTCCCTTTGGGATTAATTATCTATCTATCTATCTCTGGCCTACAATAAGAGTATAATCCTCAGGCTTTCTGTCAGTAAGATACAATTTTAAGTCATATAGCAGCGATTTGATTTGGCAAAGCCACTGAATCTCTGAATCTGCTGTGATACAAAACTATTTGTTTTAGTAATCTTTGGTAGAATTTGGACTTAGCCTGCTGATAATTTATGAACAATGCTGTAGAGAAGGAATATTTTCGCTAATTAATTTCAGGCATGACCTTTTAAACCGGTGCTTGCAACAAATTGTTGGATAGTTACACCCTCTAAAGTCTAAGGTGTATTCTTACGCAGCACCTACGCAGCACCTTGAGGATGAGTCGCACATGAATCGATATTAACCGATGGACTCTTACATTTGCGTCACATCCTGGTCGATGATGTTCCATTGCACAAGCTGTGAGTGAGTAGGTACTATTGTAATTCTTCCTTATTATTTTGAAACAAATGGATCACCAAATAAAATTGGATGTCATCAGAGAATGTCTCTCATACAGATATAGGAATGTGTTGCATGTCTGTGTATGAGGATGGGTGAGAGTATATACTACAGAAACGATAAGGGTTGACACAGCAGCAGGATTATGGAAGATGGTCGCATTAATTACTTAAACCAAATTGCTCTCCTGGTGAGAGTTAATTTAACAGGAGGTCTCGTGACTTGGGACAGTGCTGTAGCTGAGATTGGGGGGTGATCTGGCCTCTAGTGCCCTACATTAGGAGCTTGGGAATTATCCTCTAAGGCCCTAATCTGTCTGGGTGAAACACAGAGCAGACCGGACATGTCTGCACGTCAGTACTCAGATGTGCTAACCTATCTGACCTGTAAATTAATTTCATATGTGAGGTTTTCAACAGGGGTTTGGGGCTATTTGAACAAATCCATGGTTTAAAGCTTATACAAAGCCAAAATGCTATACTGTATATTGTTTTTTTTTGTTTTGTTTTTTTTAAATGTGTGCCAATCTGTCTTCCTTGTTCTTCTTATAACAGTGATGATCAAATATGTATAGAAAATGATATCCTATACAGAGCTGTTTACATTCCCTTTTTCGATTTTACCATAAATATTCGCACAAAGACATCATGTCGTGATATTTGAGTAAACCTGTAAAGAACCTACACTGAATAAAGGCATCGCCTTCTTATCCACTGGCTAAAAGTTACACTTGTGCCATTGTTTTCAAAGCAACCTGAAAATGTGTTTATCCTTACTGCATTTCTCTTGTGTGTGCGTTAATAAAGAGTGCTGTATATTAGGAACTTTCTGTAAAGACCCATGATCTGTTCAAGTCATAACAGATGCTTGTTTTACCGTCTACTCTAACATGTGATTCCGTTTGTGGCTTGTGACTTCATGTTGGGGGGAAGAGAAAGAGAAAAAAAAAAAACAGACCTAAATCTATTCAAAGTAAATGCAGCAATTCATGGGTAAGCTTGAGCAATGGGAGTGGGTGGTCTGGAAAAACAAAGCACACTATGCAAACCATGTAGGGCTCATCCTAAACTGAAGAGTGAGGCTGTTTAAAACACTTGTTTTTTTTTTTTTGTTTTTTTTTTTCAGCGAACCCTCAACCTCGTCACATCCCTAACAAAACATTTCCTGTGGCTTGCTTCCTGTGCCGCAGTCAACCATGTGACAAAGCGCCAGGTCACTCTGCCTGGTATTATTTTTGGTGATATGGTAAGTCTTATTCATTCCTGGTCTGGAAGAATGACAGCCAGGTCGAGAATGCCAAGTGGTACTTTTTTTTTTTTTGCCTCAGCCTGGGTGCTGTGGGACTGCAGAGTCTATCATCAGAGTCTATTCAGCAGGGACATGAGCACCCTGTCTCGGCAACCACACACAGTACAGACTGTCAACAAAACAAGAGAGCTTAAGATCGTTCTCATGGGTACTAATCAAGTTGGTATCTTTGCTTGGTGTCGTGATGTCACTGCCTGTAAAAAAAGAAAAAAAAAAAAGGTCAAAGACACCACACAGTGTTAAAGTAAAGTTTCCTGCTGCATGAAGAGTCTACATAGGAGTATTCAAATGCCAGTAATGTGTAACTGTTTGTAATGAAGGCCTTGGGCTTAGAAAAGATGAATGCTAGTTGAAACAAAACAGCTGCTCTTTATGGCAGCAGTGAATTAGAGAGGAGATAAGGCTTGTCTCTCCCTGGCTGATATAAAGTGCGAGTTTATGAGCCAAAGTATAGCTGGTGTGTTGACACAACAAGGCCTGACACATTGAGTTTCATCAACTCAGGCTTTTTTTTTTCTTTTTTTTTTTGTAATGTTGCATCTATCCCTTGAAGACAGTTATGACGTCAAGGGAAAAGACATTGCTACATTCTTGGGGACTGTTAGAAACTGTTTTCTGTCAGTTGCATTGGACGGCTTCCTGAGCGATCTTGTGCAGTTTCAGGAGTGTCGAAATGGATCGTACGCAGTGATAGGTAATCACTAAGGAGAAGTGAAATCTCTCTGAATAATGAGAGAAATCAGTGGGCTACTGAGTTTCTATAGTACATAAATAAATTAAAACCAAAGATAGATTTATGACATAAGCTTTTGGTCTGACAGGGCAGTGGTGTCATGGTTTTACGGTCAGAGGATAATCTCACTGCTGACTTGTTCAAAACATTAATTAAAATGCATTTCTGGCTATTACTGTCTTTTTTTTTTTTTTTTTTTACCTGGTTAGTTTACTTATTCCGTTTGTTCATATAATTTTTCTCTCCAAAATAAATAAATAATTTCTTTTTTTTTTTTTTAATCACCCCTTCCTCTGGACAAAATTATTCTACAACAACCTCCAGTCTGTCCATGCACGACACACACGAACCCGCACTGTATAATCTGTTACTACTGTAAACATGTTACGTTGCTACTTCTGTTTGTCTTTTCTACCATCATATATGATAGATATTGAACATAGATGAATCTGGCTTTCTGTAACTGAATCATCTCTCTGTTTTGGCTAAGCAACTCTGCGCATGTTATTTTTTTGCCTTTCTTTTTTTTTCCCACATGCACCACAATTTCTCACCACCGTGCTGTCTTTCCAGGAAATAACAATGAGGTGATTACTGTCAATCTTAGAGAATTTATGGAAAAGTCATTATTTAAAATGTTGGTTTCTAGGGAACGAGGACAATTAGGAGATTTTATCTACGCATATACGAATGTGCAAAGACACTTTTGTACAAAGTTTTTTTAAATCACCATTGCCACAATCTTGTGCGTTTTAAAATAGAAAAGTTTATATCCTAAAACTGCTTAAAAAAAAAATCATCATACCATGAAGCTTTCAGACTACTTAGTCAGGACACAGCTGTAACCGTTAGCTGTCCGGCCATTCCTTTTTAATTGAGGTCCTCTAGGTTGGAGGTTCCATGCCCACTCTTGCCATTGGTCTTTTATTAGTCTAACCTAGTCTTTGAACAACCTCCAGTGCTGAAATATGTACTATATGGACAAAAGTATTTGGCTAAACCTGCAATGACATTGTATCCAAATACATCCAAATACTTCAATATGGAATTGGTCCCCCTTTTGCAGCTATAACAGCATCCACTCTTCTTGGAAGGCATTTTGGAGTGTGTCTTTGGGAATTCATATCCATTCACTCTGCAGAGCATTTATGATGTCAGGCAATGTGGTTGTTGAACGAGGAGGCCTGGGTCGCAATCTCGTTCCAGTTCATCCAAAAATTGCTTGATGGGATTGAGGTCAGGGCTCTGTGCGGGCCAGATAGGTTCTGCCACAAACTCATCAAACCTTTATAGTCATTGTTTGTTCATTAGGGTACGGTCATGTTGCAATAGAAAAGGACCTTCCCTAAACAGTTGCCACAAAGTTGGAAACGTAGCATCGTCCAAGATGACTTGGTATGCTGAAGCATTAAGATTTCCATTTATTAAGATTTATTATTTTATCTAATTATCAGGTTTGGCCAAATAGTTTTTGTCCATGTGGTGTATCTGGTAGATATGATGGCGGGGATATTATATATATATATATATATATATATATATATATATTTTTTATATATATATAAAAATTCCCCAGTTTGTATATATTAAAATTAATCCTGTATGCCTATTGATTTGTGGTTTGGGAACTGGTTTTAGTTTTTTTCTTTTAACTTTTACATTTTTTCCTATTTACAGTAACCCCAAATTCGTGAACCCTCTTCTTTCTCCATTTTGTGAGAAGGGAAATCTTTCACACACACACACACTCGCACACAAACACACAGCGGTGAGTAAAAAAAAAAAAAAAAGAGAGAGAGAAAAGACGCACAACAGCGCATCCGCTCGCCTCCCCATTGACGTCACTTGGAAGTCATGTGACGCGGCGTAGACCAATCAGAAGAATGCTATCGAAGCGCTTGGTTCCTACACCGAGCTAGAGAGAAAGAGAGATAGAAAGGGGAACCATGTCTTCAAGCGATTAAAAAAAAAAAAAAAGACACAACGGAGATTACCTGTCGCGCGCGCGTTGGATGGTGTTTTATCTTGACGTTAAACGCCGTGTTTTGTAGGAGTTACCTCAGAGGAATATGCTGGCGTGCGGAGTGACAGAGTGGATATGGAGAATGGCCCGAACATATTGAATAGCTTCGTCAGAAGAAGAAGAGGAGGAGGAGGGAGCGCTATACCGCGAGGAAACACGTTTCAGAGAGAAAAATAGGCAGCGAGACAAGAAACAAAAACACTCGGACTGAGAAAAATTTTAACCTAAACGGATTCTTGATGAATGGCTTGTCCTCGGCGCTAATAAAAACGACCGAGGTCGAGTCGAGTCGAGTCGCGGTAGCTCTTCTTCTCCTCCTCCTCCTCGTCTCTCTCTCTCCTCTTCCTCCTCTTTTTCTTTTCTCTTCTCTCTAGTCAGAGTATTAGCCTGCGCTAATCAGCGAGGCGACCGTTTTGGCCGTTGACCTTTAAATTTAAACTGAACACGGAGCTCGCGCTCGACATGGATTTTAACGGCAGCGGCTTGGGCAACGAGCTGCACAACAATAACCAGCCGTACCAGTGTGAGGAGAGCAAGCCCTTACTGGAGCCAGAGGGCAATAATAATAACAGTAAGCTAGGCGCGGGGCCGTGCCGCCGGAGCGCGCTTCACTGCAGTGGAGGTGGTGGTGGAGGAGGTGGTGGTGGTGGAGGTATGCGCTATAAACTCCTGCACGAGGGAGACATCCAGGTGTGCGCAGTGAAACACCCGCGCACCTTCCTCAGCAAAATCCTCACCTCCAAGTTCCTGCGGAGATGGGAACCCCACCACCTCACCCTGACCGACAGCAGCATCGTGTCCGCCACGGTAAGGTCTCTTTCTCTCTTTAGCACACACACACACACCTCCTCCCCTCCGCGATAGCCATGTTGAACCAGTGTTCCAGCAGCTACGCTATTTCAGAAACAAGATGTCGAGTGGCTTTGCTCCTACTCCACCTCCTACGCCATATCATTTGCTCCTTGTTCCCCGCATTCAAAACGTCATCCTTACACTGTGGCTTTCTTCTCAAGTTTGCATTTTACACGCTTTTTTTTCCATCTACCTGCAAGCCATCCATTAGATCAGTGGATCTCAATCTTATTCATGGAGGATCATTGCCCTGCACATATTAGTGTTCTACCACACCCACTTCAATTAAGACAAAGCTGTCAATTAGATAAATCAGGTGAGCTGAGATAACACTCAGATATGGAGGGCATGGTCCAGAGAATGACTGCTTTAGATCACCTGAACATCCTGATCACTAATTAAACAGAGCTGGATTAATTCTCATGAACATTCTGATCATTAATACAGATTTGGGTTGATTCTCCTAAAAATCCTGATAATTGACAACCCATTTTAATAAAAGGCTTTCAGGAAGACCTCTTTTCTATCTAAACATCATCCTTAAAACAAACATTACTGATCGTTTCTATCTACCTTGAGCATACATCGTTAATAAAACCTTTAATATAGACCATTATGAATCTTGTCTGTCCACCTGAAATATCTTAGAGATTAATAAAAGTTTTTTGCACAATGAAAACAGAAATATTCCTGGTTAACTTTTTTTCCAGTCTTTAAACACTTCCAGCAGTACAGAAATCATAACTTCTAATGCATTTTTAAGATTTTAAGGTAAAAAACAAAACACAAACACTTTCTGTACTGGTATATTTGATTGTGAATGCGGCCTAGTCATACCGTGTTGGTTAAAGATGAACCAAATTCTGGGGAAACAAAGCCAGGCTGGTTTGTACATATTTACACGTTTTATGAGACGGAATAAAATTCAATCATGTAAACAGACATAGAAGCTCGATCATACACCGGTCCTTTAGTCCTGTGCGTCATGTAGACGCTCTCCTGCCATTACAGTGACTACCACAAATAGACATTTGCAATAGATTTCAGCTGAATTCCAAGCCGGGTTTTGACCGAGTGCGGTCGTGCACCCGAGTTTAGTCAGCCAGCAGTCGTTAAAAGGCGAGATTTTTATTTATTAATTTACTTTTAAGCAGTCTCTTACTGATGTCACATGTTTTATCTTACTCCTTTGTTTCATATCGTGCCTGTGTCAAATCAGTGACTCACGGTTCACAGTAAACGTATCGGAGATACAGTCTTGTTGAAACACGTCACACAGACGCAGCACAGGCCGCGTACAAAATGCATCGACCGTGTTTGTGGAAAAGCGGATTGTTTTTATTTATTAGGATCGGGTATTTGGATTCAGTCATGCTATCTGGGTTCAGGCTGGAACGGTTCAAAATAACCCATGTTTCCACGTAGGCGTGTTAAGTGTGTTTCTCATGGATGTTTTTATTTTTTAGCAACTAGCTATATTTAGTTCTTGGATTTTTTTATTTTCATATATTCATGAGCTTCCAAGTTGATCTGGTATAACTTCAATCTGTAGGCTGGCCTATGTGTAACAGGCCTTAATTCGTCTAAAATACATCAGTGAGCTGTGAGTTTTGGCTGTAAGAGTCAGCTGATTGCACTGTTTTCTCTCCTCAAGCTCTCCAGGCTAATAGATGTTTAGCAGGTGACCTGTGTTCAGTTGACCATAGCTAATAGAAGGGTAGTTGACTGTGGCTAATGTTTTCTTTTGGCGACGGTTAAAATGTTTCACTTGGCGTCTGTAACATTTGTAATTTGAGAACGTTCCCCACATTCGTTTCGAGATTTAAACCCTCTGAACTCATGCTCTTTCGAGTGATGCGGTTATAGTTTTTTTTTCCTCCTGTAGCTTGATGTTTTCCATTTCAAGACGAAGTAGTTTGTGTGTGATGCTAATCTAACAAAACTGCTTAAATACCTTTTCCTCCAGATGCAGTACCCAGCTGTAAAAAAAAAAAAAAAAAAACATGATCGCATGAAAGATATGAAAGACATGACTCACCGTTTTCCTCAAGCACCGAGGATCGTACATGATGTTTGCGTAATGCCAAACACGCTTCCTGTCAGACTTTCATGACAAAGACCTGAATCTTTTTGCCTGAAGCTGTTCTGTTACGGCTGAAAGAAGCTGTCCGGTTTACCCATCCTATTGGGGGGATCTGTATTTTTCTGTAAGATGAGATCGGAATAGACTCCTGATGAAATACAACCCGAGTGCGAACCAAAGGAGCTGCCGTTGCCCAGGCATTAACGAGATGAGTGGTGGGTTTTCGAGGATTTACCGCTGAAGTCGGGTACAGCGTGCACCGAAGGCCGAGACCTGTGGGCCAGAGTAAAGGAAGGTGCTTGATCGCTGCTATTAAACCTACCACTTTGTTTGCCAAAGACATCTCAAATCAACATCCTAAAAATGTTCTTGAATCAGTGCACTTTTTTATATCTTGTAAATCATCCCCCCCCCCCCGCATAATTGTCCAGATACGTGTTATGGTTGAGATGAAGGAGATGAAGCACCTCTTTTGTTCACCACAGATCTGCCATTATGAGGACATTCTCTGGCAGAAATGCTGGCACAGGTCCATGTGAACTGTTTTTCATATTCCTCCATCAGCCCACGTTAGCGCTCGTTAGGGGATTTTTACCCCCAGTTATCTAACACGTCTGGAATGCTTACAGTTGATTTAGCAATGTATATTTCAATAAAGAGTCATGGATTCATTTGTGCTTAAAGTTCAGATGTAAGCTTCCTCTGGGGCAATAAATGAAACAGTTTTTTTAACATAGTATATCAGTTTATACATGACATTTATGGATTATAAATGTTCAAATGGTTATAAGTTTAGAATTAGCTGTGGATTGTATTCGTCTGATTTGCTTTATCGTGTGGTTAGATTTATTAAACATCATCGAATTGCAGAATGAATCAGGTAACCTGTTATATTATCAACAACTCTGCCACCACTGTAGTAAATGTGACCAATGAGAACAGCCATCGTACCAAATGACCTCGAACATACACTTATAACACTAAGTGTACAGAAGACAAAAACTTTGAAAAGCAATCCCAAATTCAAATGAAATCAGTCTTAACAAGCACTTAATCTGATGTATTGGATATAAAATTTTATTAGCATGGAAAATAAAACGAAAAAGGAACGGCTTGCCACGTTTTTTTTACGCTATGCATAAGATGGTGTATAAAAGATAAGAATCAATTCTGCTTTTAATTGATTTATCTGCAGTGGACAGGCATTTGGTTTGGCCACACTGTGATGTCTGAAAATATATATCCAGGTTGTGGACTGCTTAACGCCTCTTCGCCCTTCAGTGCAGTTAGTCTGGAACAGAAAGTAAGAGCATAAATAAAGAGTGGTGAAAGAAAACTCAGCTGATCATATGGCACACAGACTACATCAGCTTCCTCACACTCCATCAGCTAGAAATTCCTCCACAGCGGGACAAAACCAATGCTGTCTCAGCCATGTCTTTTTATTCAGCGTATTATTTTAAAGGCTTAGTTATGCTCTTGATCTTTAGGAATTCACACAGCCCAATAAAAGATGCTCTAATACAGTACTATGATATTTCCATTAGGCCTGGGTTATACGCTGTCAATGCCCTTCAAATAGTTCAAAATTTCTATGTAAGATTACAAAAATATGTTTTTTTCAAACTGCCTGCTTATAGTCAATTGGTAATAAGATTAACTATTTCTTAAGTGCACATTATGAATTACGATATCCGTGTTATACTGTCATATAAATTTCCACTATATCCGATTAGAATGTGCAGATTTATAGATACTTCTAGTATCTTCCATCATTCCATGCAACTCATGATATGCAACTCATATCATGAGTTGCAGGGGTCATGGAGCCAGAGAACTTGATGCACATTGAGGGTGGACACCCTGGATTGCCCCCACAATAGCGCACACCAAGCAATTTGGAAACAGAAATCAGTCTATGCTTCATGTCTTTGGACTTTGTGGGAGAAAACTGGAGTACTCAGAGAAAGGCCAGCAAGCACAGGGAAAACATGCTTTGAACCCCCTTGAAACCCCCATGATTTGAACCCTCACTCCCTCAATGTGTCAGTCGACAGCACTAACTACTAAACCAGTAATACACAGGGATGCGCAAAATGTTTGCCTACCAATTGTATTCACTCAGAACTGTCACTAATTGACTAATTTCGTGTTGTGCTAAACAGGTTTTGACTGTTTTATTTTGCATATGAGTAAAATGTTGCATGGTGCATGCATGTCTTTTTGCATTGTGAGAGCACAGTACACCAGTCATATCGAGAGCTGTAAAAAGAGAAATAATTACTAAATGAGTGAAATGAGTCTCGAATTGTATCTATGCACCAAAATAAACTTTTATGGCCAAATTGTAAAAAAGTTGCGTCAGCGTGTGACATTCAATCTTTTTCTTTTCTTTCACAGATAGTTTACTGATATTAAAAACATTTGTTATTACAGCAACAGTAAGATCATGTGGCTTTAAGGAGGATAGCAATGATAAAATCGCACAACACGTTGGGGCCCAACTTTTTCAGCATCTAGTTTCATTTTGCTCTGGTGAAAAACTACACAAATAAATAGTAACACATTCCTCCAGTAACTGCGAAAAACTGAAAGTTGGCTTTGGTTATTTTAGTGCATTGTTGTACAAAAATGCATAAGTAGTATAACATTCCTAATAATTCTACATAAGATGTATGTTTTTGAAGCTATGTATATGAAACAGTCATTAGCTACAGAGTCCGATTATTGAATAGCCCTTAATGAGAAGTAAGTGATGTGTAATTGTGTAAAAGATTAGATTTTTCTAATGGACTGTTGCTGTTGTATAGTTATTTTGTAAGCTGACTATTAGAATGTGATTGGTGAAAAATAACTGAAATTCACATTACCACCCTAAAGTGACTCAAATCTCAAAACAAAATTTTTTAGCCTAATGTGGCACAGATTAAATTTTTGTAGCACTGTCTGAACGCAAAAATCTGATGTTTTTCAGGTCGGATCTGAGTCATTTTCGAATGTGGTCCTAGATCGGTTACACATGATCATGTGACTTGAATGATTACAGAGGCAGATCAGAATTCGGCTTCTCTTCAGACTTTTCACCTCTGTTGGTCTTCCTTAATTTTTGTAGACATCAACAAATACAGACTAACTACACGTTACTAAAACTACTAACTACTATTTGTTACTAAAATTACATCCATTGTTTAAAATGAACAGAGGGCAGACACATCCACGTTAGAGTCAGATAAAAGTTGTTTGTAATTAAGAAAGTAAAATGTTATGACGTGCAAATTCGATCTGACCAAAAACTCGAGCAATGTGGCTTATAATGTGAACTAGCTTAAGCAACAAGGGCGTTGTTTCTAACTCTCTTTTCCTTTCATCTATTTTATGTTGAATCTGAATTTGCTAATTTGTTTTAAATAAGATTGTGTGCGTGTGCGCTTATCCATTTGTATGTAATTTCAGCCGATAAATCTGCTAAAATAAATGTTTCTAATTAATGCTGAAAAAATCAATAGCGTAAAATGTATCATGATCATATATCTTGATGCATATGACATCTATTGTGATGTAAAAATGATGTAAAAAAATGATTTAATGTTTTTAGAAAATTAAATATACTACCCAAAAATATAAAGAAAGTTTTATCCAGGCTTGACTTAAATGTCCCTCAAATGTGTATGTATGGCTCAAGTCAACTCGAGGGATGTTTTATTATTCAGAAATAAAAGCTAATCATGGGTGGTTGATCCAGACTTTTGGGCCATCCTGTGTAAGTATTATTTTAAATAATATGTACCATAATTATATTATTTATTATGGGCACAGATTTTTGGCAAATCATCACCTTGTTTGCTTGTTTTGTTTTTTTCCAATTCAAAATCGTTTGTAGGGTTATTTTTGTTTATTTTTTGAATGCTAAAATGATATTTTAATGATGATTTTTAATAACCACGCTAATTAGAAATTTATTAAAAAACTGCCATTCCAGTCACTGCAGGCTACTTTAAATGGTTCAGCAGCTTCTGGGAAGACTTGTGCATGGCTATGCTTGTGGTTTTACATGAAGTTTATGTGCTCACGTTCATTCTAACTTCCTGTACGCAACACAACACGTCTCCCCCTACAATAGGGAGGAACAAATTGTCTGTGTGCATTTTCTTGTTTAACCAAACAAATGGCTACACACCTGGTGTTTGTAGTATACATTTGCACTCTCCAGTTTTTGCATCAGAAAAATGATTTGTTTATGATGGTGAAGGTTTGCATGCAGTGATGAACATGCAAGGCAGTAACAATGTTGCTGACGGGTTTGCCGAACAATGTTAAAATACACAGTCGGTCATTAGAATGTATTTTATAAATGTTTTCAGGTTATGATTTTTGTTGCCGTGGTGACATTTTATCATTTAAGCATGCATTTTGACCTTGTTTACAGTTTAGTATTTAGAATGTTGCTGGATGGATTTTAGTGAGAGCAGAAACTTGGGGGTCGGAAACAGTCTGCTGTAAACAAAGCTGTCTTATTTGGACAAGTTTATATTGAACGCTGTGAGTTAATGGGATCATGTCTCGCAGAATAGCCTTTTTGTGTGATTTGTATTTTACTGCTAGTTTTGTTTTGTTCAATCAATGAAATCTGAGCTTGGCGTGTCTTTTTAACCTCCTGAGACCCCAGTGTTATTAGATGAGGACATCACATCATCTCCCAACCACACTGTTTACACATGTGTCATTGCATGTATGAAGGGTGTTCAAGTCAAACTCGCACTTAAATTTTTGGTGAATGAAGACATGACGCCTTTCAAGCACAGCACGGTGATGAGACTCTTAGCCACAAACATTTTAAAGAAGGGCATGCGTCCGTGAATGACGATCCCACTGCATCATTCATGTGAACATTCAGCAAGTAGAATGACTGAACTTTGATAATGGACTGATAACTTGTAACCAACTTGTGAAAGTAGGACTTCTTTTGAATCTGCACCATGGTAAAGTTATATAAAAAAAATCAAAAGTTGAATATTATGTTAAACTTGTATCACAAGTTGAATATTTTATATATAAATCAGTCTATTTATCAATTGTTCCATAAAATGTTGCATTTTGAAGCCTGACTTCTGTTCGAATTATAAGTTGAGTTAATTCATTATTTGTTACATATTCATTACTGCACAGTTAAATCCAGAGGGCAGGTTCAACCATCACAGAACCCCTGCAACATATAGGATTTAGGGCCTTCCTCAAGCTTCTGATTAGTAGCTTAGTGCCTTAACGCATTCCAAACCCTATAGTTAAAAAAAATATGTATATATATAAATTAAATAAATTATTTTAGGCATTTGTTCTATATATATTTTAAGTGTAATTATCTTTTTGTCTTATTCTCACAACCCCTTTATTGCTGCTGGTCTCTGAGAGCTAATAAACAAATTTTATTGTATTACTACAATAACAAGGTCGCTTTATCTTTATCTTTGTTTAAAAATTATAAATAAATAAAAATTATTTAACAAATTTCTTCTATAAAGGTAAAATATACTTCTATAAAGAATTATTATTAATTCATGAAGATTTTCCTCAAGTAGTGCTCTCGTCTGTTTTTACTTTTCGTCCATATGTTGTCTGTATTAGTTATTCGATTTCATCGGACACAACAAGCCTCAAGTAAACACTCGTTTAAAAAAAAATAAAAAAATCAAACAAGGCTGAAAATATTAGCAGACCTATAACCGGTTTGAAGTGAGATCATCTTTGCTGCATGAGTGTCTGACCTGGAAACGAGCTTCCAGTTTTTAAACATTTGTCCGAAGGGAGAAAACATGAGATTTGTTATTTGTACACATGTCATTACTCATATGAAGTGTCCTAATGATTGTGTACAGACCATTTCTCGTTTTTCCCCCCTCGCAAGCAATTAAGATGTCTCCTCTTGTAAACTCAACTAAACGTATATGACCTGAGCTGTTGCCTAATTTGTTCTTCTTCTGTTTGCAACAGCGCTTGAATTTAGCTCCAAAAAAAAAAAGACTAGCATCGAATGAAAAAAGTAAAGGGCACTTAACTCCTAAAATGTTATTCATCCCCAAAATACTGTGTGCTCATTAGTGGCATTTGCGTACACAGGGTCACATGGTCCTCCTAACACCTCAAAAACCAGTTGCAGATATGTTGTAGCATGACGTACTGGGTCAATATCTGTGTGATGCCAAATCTTCCGGCCACCTTATTTATAGTTTTAACCACACAACTCTCAAGCCCTGGTGCATCCAGCAATCGTGAATCAAGGTGGTTGTTTTTTTCTTTTCTTTTTTTTTCCAGTGACTGCAGTTCTCTCGAATCCATGACAAACGTTCACATTACCACTGAATTACATTGCATTCAGTATCTGTAGTAAAAATTTTTAATTTATAGTAATGTTAGTATTTATGAGGGGCATTCAAGTAAAACCAGGACTTGTGATGAATTTTTTGTTGAAAGGCGTAACCAACCTGCACAACTAATCAGAAGTCAGGCTTTGACTTAAACACCCCTCATTCAGTGGTTAGATTTTTTTTTTGTCTGTAATTAGTTTCTTATGTTATTATATCTATGGCTAATGTTATGAATTTAACACCAACTCCAAGGAGTTGAGATCATTTCTCTCTAATCTGAATAAATATATATATTTTGTGAATGTTTGCCCCACGTGTGAGGGTAACGTTAGGCAAGTTTCTAGGAAGGACATTTTTGCTTCTGTTCCATGTCGGTAAAAAACTTTTTCACACTTCTGTTTATTTTCATCCACTGGGTCTCTGGCTAAGGAAGCGACACTGATTGGCTTCCCTTTTTATACATAATACAGCATCTAACCAATCACAAATTAGTCTGAATTTTTGTAACCAATCTTGACACAGAAAGCAGAATTTATCAGAAAAGATGGAAGGCCTAAACTAACCTCAAAGTTGGATAAAAATACTAGTTACATTCTGATTAAATGATTAATGCATGTAAATTGCACATCCTATTGGATCAGTGTATATGTAAGAAGTTAAGTTGGAATCGCTTATATTAATTATTTCAATCAGATTAAAGAAATATTATCAGTAAAAAATGTAGCTATCAATACCAAAGTCTCAGTCAAAATTTACAATCTGCTTATGTCTTGGCTTTTTGATGTTCCCAGAGTTTAGCTTTCTACAGACTAAAAGAGTAAAAGTAAAAGAGTTTAATTATTTCAATCACAGTGCTTCTGCTGCCTGTACGTAAACTGATGCTGTATATAAAAAAAAAAATAATAGTAACTATGTGAAGATCGCAAGCAGAGACCGAGAGCATTTCTTTGGTTGAGGTGAAACAGGAAGTGATATAAGCAGTTGGCGAATACTGCCTGTAGCATTGACGTCATTCCTACCAGATATATTTTTTTCTAATTCTGAATCAACCAAACATAAATGTCAAAAAAGTCCAGTGTTCAAAGTGAAACAGAAAAGAATTCATAGTCAGAGTTAAATTTATAACCGAAGCTGTAATCCACAGTGAGGAATAATTTTAATGTATTCGATTAATCCAGTCATGATAAGCACACTGTTTGTGTTTACATACACGCATAGTGCAGATGTGCTGGAATGTGGACATAGGAGTGGAGTGCACACAAACCGCATTTGTAACTGGTTTTACTGCTAGATACATTTACAGACTGTACACCAGCACACCAAACAACGTTCATGATTTTTTGTGAACTACGAACAAAGCGCTAGTGCTAACTAGGGCTTGCACAATTTCATTAAGAATTGCTATTGCGATTATTTTGACACTCATTCAGATTGGAATTTAAACTGAGACTTTTAACTATTCAATAATGGTATAAATGATCTCTTTGGGGGGATGTTTGCCGATATTTATTTATTTATTTATTTATTTATTTATTAATTTAATAATTTAGAATAATTAATAAGTTAAAAAAAATATTATAAATAAAGTTTGAGTCCCTGACAATGCGTAATACTGTACCTATGATAAATTGAGATTAAATTATGACACTGGTTCATATATACAACACTGTCCCTGTGTCTTTAAATTCCCGGTATGATGACTCCTGTTACACAGAACATCATCACTATATCGTTGAGTTATAATTAAGACATACTTCTTGACTCTAACACTGGTAAATTTCTCCTAGAAGATCGATCTTTAATACTGAAAAGGAACACGGGTCAATAAATAATTATATTGCCAAGTACATGCATATTTACAACTAGTAAGTCGCACAGGTGCTTCCTTTCTAAAGCAGTGACCTAGTACACCCTTAGTCGATTTGACCTTAATGACACTTTTACAAAAACACAAGGTCTTTTAATAGTCATGAAGATTCAGCTTCAGAAGCCATGATCATATATATATATATGCTAAACTGAAACCCATGCATGTAGTGACTGTACCACATCTGTGACTGTACCACATCTAGGCACAGAATGACTCTTCTGCCCCGTGTTTCTCCTTCTTTTTATGTGCATGAAGCAGTTTTTTTTTTTTTTTTTTTATTGCTCTCAAAGGGTTGCCTGCAACATCAGGTTTTATTGAAGCTGTTTGCTTTCTACCAGGGCTGAGTTGATTTAGATTCCTGCTCGTTATGGCGTGTACTTTGCCTCTGCCGGGCACTGTAGTTTACTTTAGGTGCGCACCAGGCACAAGCCGAGCCCAGTAGACCCTTCAGTGTCGAGACACTAGTCTGACGAGCGCGTTGTATGGCAGTAATTCTGCATCTGAGATTTACATTTAGTTTGCATTTACATCATTTGAGTGTAACAGTGTCGGCGCTGTTGATTCACGCTGTTTAAAGTGTTTGCTTGTGTACTTTTATCGTTCATCAAGATCCTGGATGATGTTTTCAGCATTTCAGATGAGAAATTCTTGGGAAATCATGCTTGAACTGATTATGATTATACTCTAATCCAAAAGAGGAAATTTGTCAAAAAAGATATAAATCTGACTATTATTTCTTTCCAGAGAAAAGGTCTGAATATACTGATGTTCAACCCCCATCCCCAACATCTTTTTCCATCTGGATCTCCCTGGTAACAAAAAAAAAAAACATATGTCTCTTTTTCATCTTTGTTTCTATGGCAACATGGCAATGTGGCGACAAGAGCTGTTCAGCTCCTCTTTAAGGAAGAATTGCAGCATGAATAAGAGGCTGAATGTAATAAACTGGAGGGATACAAGGAGCTTGGGGAGGAAGAGGAGGAGAAGGAGAGGAGGAAGAAGAAGGAGGCGAGTGTGCAATAAGAGAGGGAGATGACCACGATTGAAGCAATAGCTAAAGCAGAGTTACCACGGCAAGCTGCCGCTCAGGATACTGTCACTATGACAACCTGGTCAAGAGGTTCAGCAGAGCCGTGCTGTATGCTCACTCCCGTGTTCACGTATTGACTTTTTAGTTCCCCTTTTTAAGAATGCTTCTGCTTCTACAATTACTTTTTTTTTCTTTTTTTCCTCTTTTCTTTCACGGTCACGATCTCTTTTCAAATGCATCACGTGTCAGAGGTGCAGATTTCACCCCAGCAGCAGAAAGAGGAGGGCAGGCAGGAAAAACAGCCAGTTGCTCCATCATCTAGAAGAGAAATTGTAAATAAAAGAACAGCCTGAGATAGAGGGAGGAATCACATAAATTGTCTGAGAAAGAAAAAGAGAGAAAGAGCAGAAGAGAACCGTGCCGAATGAGTCAAAAGAAAGGAACAGCTTGTTTGCTATGTTAAACCGGGTGGCTGACACAAATACAGGAACTGCGGTTTGGTTTGAGTCTAGAGGGAGGGCAGTGCAAATCAAGTAATAGCCTTGTTTGTTCAACATCAGGGGGAGGCCGCGTCTAATAAAGGAAGAGCCTGTAGCCGAGCTATAGAGGCGGGAGGAAGGCTAATAAAGGAACAGCTCCTGTGTTCTATTGTGGAGAGAGAGAGAGATGAAGACTGGGAACAGCCTGTTGACATTTGAAGCCATGTGACCACAAGCACTACAGGCAGGATCTGCTGAAGCCGAAAAAAAAAATGAGATGCAGTAGCCTGGATGAGGCATAACAAGAACGCAAACTTTTTACAGTCATTCTAAGATCAGCTAAAGCGGACAGTTAAAACGAAACTGAAATAACCACGAAGCAGAAGTTCATTCAGAATGAGGGGGCTGGAGCGTCACCTCTTTCAGACATTTAAGATTTAAACTGTTTTGGATTTCAGAACTTTTTTTTATTTTTCTTTGTACACAAGAGGTTTGAAGTCCCAAGGCACTGTATTTGTTTTATATTATAAGCTGCAACTCTATTGTGATCTCATATTATATTGAGAATAAAATAAAATATTTACTCTTTCTAAGGGCTTCTATTCTGATTGAAATTAATTACAAGCAATACAAATTAGCTTTAAATGTCAGTTCAGGCAAATAATGGTGTTCACCAGGGTGTTATGTTTTTGCACGTGAAAAGAAACACGTCTTTTTCTCTCGTGTCTCCCCAGCCTACAGGTTACATGGAGGCAGCTCTGTCCTACAGTACTATAGAGGACCTGCAGCTGTTGTCTTGGGACAATGCCCCCAAATACTGTGTCCAGCTCAGTGTCCCTGGAGGGACTGTCCTTCTTCAGGTAGTTCTCTCGCTCGCTCTCTCCACTTCTTTATGGCTGCTTTTTGTATTTCCTAGCATATACATGAGAATTCTAGCGTTGTATAGAAATCTAATCAGAGTAAATGGTTGTCGTTTTTAGATGCATTAAAGCTTTAATTCCTTTTAGTGTAAAATGAAATCTGTTTATATTTACATTCTTCTTACTGATAGACACATGTCCAAACATCTTCATGACTCTCACCTTCATACACAAATAATGGTGTGTGTGTGTGTGTGTGTGTGTTTTCAGGCTGCCAACAGCTATCTGCGGGACCAGTGGTTTCACTCTCTACAGTGGAAGGTAAGGTTACTGACATTAAGGATTAATGTAGGTTTGATGGAACCATTTTGCATTTACACTTTTCTTAAACCACAGATTCTTTTTAAATGATGCATTCTGTTTTTTAAAAAATTAAATACAAGTGTATGTTGCTTTAATAATTTATTGAGACTTTGAAATCATGTACAGCTAAATTATTGGCACCCTAATATTTGGTAAGAAATGCTATACAAGTATAAACAAGTCATACACACGCATTGTTATCCTTGGCGAGTCTGATTAACTTGAAATGTTCGGCACGGAGAGTCATTTCGGCTCACTGCTGTTGTCTCCAGGGATGCTTCAGTAAATAGCCATTTTTGGGGTAAATCAGTGAAAACAGGCCTTTGCCCTTTTTAAGAAAGCTTTCCAAGTTTTTAAAACTGCTGGGTTTAAATAAACCTATGCACCATGTTCTTTTGTAGCTTCTTTTGTAGTAATACTCCTAGACTTGACTATTTATAAGATTATAAATTAGTGATGCATATGAAGCTTATTTGTGTAAATATGTGTAAATTCCCTCCTCTTTCCTTATTGTCAACAGAAAAAGATTTACAAGTACCGCAAGGTGCTGAATAATCCCAGCCGCTGGGACGTGGTGCTAAAGGAAATCCGAGCTCTGGTGGACATGGCGCTTACCTCTCCACTGCAGGACGAATCTATCCACCAAGCCCCGCTACATATTATCTCCACCCTACTTGCTGAGGTAACACACATACACACGCATGAGAAAGAATTTGTTCTGTAATTAGGTTTCCTAATCCCTTCCTTGCCCAGGATTTCAGTGGTACCAACATTTTTGATTCAGCTCTAGCTGTTATGCAGGAATCACATGAAAACTGAAGCAATAAAATTCATTTCGGACCAGACAGTTCACTGAAAGGGAAACAGCACAGGATGTGAAAGATGCACTCGTGTCTGGAAGCGATTGCTTTCACTTTGAGCTGCACCAGCTATATCTAGACCATCTTAGGTTTGTAAATTTTTGGTCATGTGATGCAAACAGACCACAATAGCTCATGACTGAGATCTTTTTGATTATTTAATAGTTGGTCAACAATAATAGTTGCATATTTCACCATTTAATAGTTTTTTTTCCTTACACCTAAAGTCAGAAATGAAAAAAAAAAAAGACAAAAATTGATATGCGTCAGTGTTCAGGTTTATGAATACAGTGGAACCTCGGATTACGTGCATAATTCGTTCCGGAAGTGGGCTCATATTCCAAAACACTCGTAAACCAAATTTAATTTTCCCATAGGAAATAATGCGCCCAAAAAAATAAATACATAAAAATAATTGTGTTTGTAGCCGAGAGGAGAGGGGCTGTAAAGCCGAGACTTATCGTCTCCCCTGCTGGGTCTTAGTGCCTGCAGAGTTTTTGAGTGTACGCGTGTGTGTGTGCGCATGTGTGTGTGTGTAAGGCAGAGTAAAACAGTTTGTGTGTGTGTATGCGCTCATTCACTTACACCAACACACACACACACACACACACACACACTCTCTCTCTCCCTCGGCTTTATAGCCCCCACTCCTCTCGGCTACAAACACAGAGGAAAACTCTTCTCTGTCGCGATTGTTTTCAAAGG
>JAQMYJ010000038.1:10212754-10226807 GCA_030014305.1 Clarias laeviceps
TAAACCACGACAACGCTCGTTTTTTAAGTCAAAATTTATTAAAAATCTTTGCTCGTCTTGCGGAACACTTGTAAACCGCGCTACTCGTAATCCGAGGTTCCACTGTACTTAAAAATCAATCAGTAAGAAAAATCATAATCATGGGCACTGTATGGAAATCCTTTTATAATACAAAATATAAAAATTTTTAATAAACTTATATACTCAAACTGTTGCTTATTAATCCAAACACATCAACAAATTGTAGTTAAATTTAATTTCAAGCGTCACATTGGATCATTCATGTTGTTAGCTTGATGACTTTAACAACGCCCAAGAATGCACCATTTCAGTTTTTTTTACTTTCCTTTTTTCCTTTCGTAATGCTAGGGTTATCTTGTTATTTGTGTCATCATTCCTGAGATTAGTCTTTTGCGTGTATGTATACCGTATTCTATAGAAGAACAGCACAGTAATGCAGGATATTTAGGTTGGCTGGAAACAAACAAAGTTTGTCGAGTGTCGACTCACTGCACCATGGCTTTTAGGGGAAAGTAACAGGCTAGTGGATTCTGAGTAATCTGTTCATGTCACTTCCTTCTCAGAACACCAACCTCAGTGCCCAGGACCATGAGAGCATCATTGTGGTGAGTGGGTTTGCCGAGTTATTTTTACCCACTGCTTTTAAAACCGGGATGTTTTTGATCTGTAAACCTAAGAACCAAAGTCGACAGAGTAAAACTAGGAACCAAAGTCGACAGTTAAACCCATGTGAAGTGAGATTTAAATAAAATATGATTTTTTTTTTTTTGTTACTTTTTTTTGATGAGCTGTAATGCCATACAATCTATAATGTAGTGATTTAAAAAATATTTTTCGTACTCTGTGTCTGTGTGTCAGCATGCTCGGTAATGTTATCATAGTTAATGTTATCTGTCTGTACTGTAGGCAATCGCTCCCCTGCTGGAAAATAACCACCCTCCCCCTGACCTGTGTGAATTCTTCTGCAAGGTAACATACCCATGGGGTTCACCGTTACGCATAGGTTTCACTAGTACACACAGGGTTCACAAGTTCACCACTGCTTAACCAGTGAAGGAAATACTGAAATAGCTGACTGATCGCACACATGCTTGGTTCTTAGTAAGTTATTTGGCTAGAGGACGTGTGAAAGTTTCGCTCATTGGTGACTATACTGTGAATCACAAGTACAGCCTGAGTCTGTGCAGTGGTCGGGTTAGTGTTAGCGAAGTGGCTCCCAGCATTCAGAAGTCGTGTTTCTTTCTGCAGCACTGTCGCGAGCGTCCACGCTCCATGGTGGTCATTGAAGTGTTCACTCCAGTGGTCCAGAGAATTCTCAAACACAACATGGTAAGCGAGTGTGTGTGTTTGTCATGGCCAGTGCGCTTTTATGTGATCCGAAAAAGCACCGCTGGCTGATTTAGTAACTGTTTTTGTCTCTCCAGGATTTCGGGAAGTGTCCCAGACTTCGTCTCTTTACTCAGGAGTATATACTGGCTCTGAATGAACTCAATGCTGGCATGGAGGTAGTCAAAAAGTTCATCCACAGGTCAGTATTGCTAATTCTCAACATGTGCACATTGCCTGTACAGATAAACCAACCACCCAGGCGTGACTGCGAAATTCTTTTGGCACCCTTCAAAGCAATGGGCAACATTTGATTTCAGGAAACTAAGCATAGACCACTGAATCAAGAAATCATCCTAATTTCTTCTGACAAAAATCACTAATTCCTCTTTTTTGCTCTACAACCTAATGTATTGGCACTCCCAAACAAACTGCACGACATTGCATACTTTTAAAATACATTTAGTCATGTTACAATCTGTATGTTCTTAAAGGGTGCCAGTAATCCTAGACTGTACACATACAAACTTTCCTATCGCATATATGTTTACACACTCTTGCGCATGCTGTTAGGGCTGTCATATTAATGGCCTGTTTAGTGCTGGGTGTGGCTAATTCATATCCTGGACCTTGGTTTTTATGCTGCTGGATTTAATGTGCGAGTTATTTGTGTGTGTGTGTGTGTGTGTGTGTGTGTGTGTGTGTGTGTGTGTGTGTGTGTGTGTGTGTGTGTGTGTGTGTGTTATTTCAGCATGCATGGCCCCACCGGACAATGTCCTCACCCTAGAGTCCTCCCCAACCTGGTGGCAGTATGCCTGGCTGCAATTTACTCCTGCTATGAGGAGTTTATTAACAGGTGAGTCCCAGACATGTGAGCCACGCTCTGAACATTTCACTTACCCCTTTATTTCATGGTGGTTACTAAACTTACCAAAAACATGTATTTATATATGTATAAAATCATGCGTGTGTGTGTGTTTTAAACTGTACTGGTGGACTGTGCAACATACAGGTGCATTTCATGTTTTGGACACAATTCTATTTATATATTAACAATTACATCATCTCTCTGAGCCCTCAGGTGCTCTTAGGCATACCTTGTAGGAACGACAGTCAGATTTTCCATGAACTATTAGTCACCTGTGGGAATGAGATGTCCCGAACTGCGTCTTTGTTGTTCCTTTACCTCCTTTTCTTAATTTGCCTCTTTGAATACTTTCCATTTGCTAATAGGGATTTTGCAGTCTTTGTTTTGTTTTGTTTAGTTTTTTTTGACATGATGATGCTTAATGAATTTACAGACTGACTCTCATTTACAGACTGATTTAAGTTGTTTTTCACTTAAAAAAAAGTGTTTTCTAAAGCGCGGTTGTATATCTTTATCAGCTAAATACAAGCTTGTAGGTATTACTGCAAATTGAAAACCATTAGATTTGATGTATTTGTATGTGGAGAAACGTAAATTGTGACTCTCTTCTTTTTCTTCTTTTTTCCTTTCGTTGTGCCCCTCTCAGTCGTGATAACTCTCCTAGTCTGAAGGAGATAAGGAACGGTTGTCAGCAACAGAGCGACCGGAAGCCCCCTATGCCGCTCCGGTTGATGCGTCCCGATCCTCCGACCTCCCTGTCGCCTCCTCCCCCCTCCATCGTCAACTCCAGCGAGATCCTGGTGGAGCTGGAGCGCAACAACAATACTGCCAACACGACGCTGCGCAAGGCGCCCGCAGGGGGTGACAGCGAGCCCAGCCTAATCGAGTGCTTGCTGGTGAGCCCGGCTCTCAGCGCCCTGTCCATCCAGCTCCCTGCCCAGGCTGACCGAGTGCTCGCCTGCTTTGCGCTCATCCTCAAGATGCTGTGAGTGTCTCTGGTTATTCAGAACAGTAATAAATCATTACCGTGTGTGTAAGGCTGTCTGAGCTTTAGTTACTACACTCTTGTATGGAAAGAATGTAAGCATTTTGTAAGAATTAGTTTTTTTTTTCCTCTCTACGTAAGCAGGGATCTGAAACCTGCTTGTAATTGACTCGGTTAAATAACTGTGGTACGGTTTAACACCCGATCCTACAGCCTGGCAGCATTTGCAATCCCAGCACCATTCTCAAGTTTCATCTCTTAAATTTTGTATGTCGCTTCCCTGACGAACATCAGGCTTTGATTTCCCTCATTTGTTGTTCTTCGTGTGCATAACCCTAATCCTGTGTTTCCTCTGGCCTGCTCTCTGCAGCTCTGACTACGACGACTGGAGACCAGCGCTGGCTAGCCTGCTGCAGCCTATCCCATTCCCCAAAGAGTAAGTGTTACTCTTTTTTTTTTTCTTTAATAGTTCTAAAACCTTCTCTGGTTTCATATCGCCTGACGCACTCAGAAAGAATCCCTCTCCCTCAGATTCATTTCATTACTAAACATTATTTAATTTATTTTTAATGCCTGCACCCTGTGCCGTGGAGGTGTGTGCGTTGGAGGGCGGGGTGCATCTCACTGGGGTCAAGGAGTCAGGGAGTCTGCTGACGTGGCTGAGCCGTAGCCAGGCTCAGCAGGGGGATGGTGTGGGTCGAGTCCACGGAGCCCGCAGCACCTGAGAGCTCAGTATAATTGGATGAACCGGCTGGGGGACTCATTATGTGTCTCATACAGAGCCCTGCGGTTGCCACAAGTGGGAAACTCACCTGCGCTCATATGTTAATCTGAGCCTTCAGACCTCATTAAGAAAAAGCAACAACAGGCAGACATCCCAGAGTGCATGGGAAAAACATGAAATGTGTGAACACACACACACGCATGGTTGTGCTCACAGACTGACCGTGTTTTTCTTTCTCCCTCTCTCTCTCTCTCTCTCTCTCTCTCTCTCTCTCTCAGAGCCCTTGCTCATGCCAAATTTACGAAGTAAGTGACATCAGTAATATATTTTTGCATTGTTTATCTCAGTTAGTTTAACAGTTCAATTAGATGTTATTTATTTACTCACATAGACATACACATGTATTTGTCACACATGCACTATTTTTTTTTTCTGTTTTAGAATGTTAATAATTAGCATGTGATTTAATTGCCCAGAGTGAATACTAACTGAAATAAATACAGGTGATAAAGGGAAAAGTAGATGCCACTCATGTGCTATGAGTTCATTATATCCAGTAGGTTTATTTAGAGAAGTCACAAAACTACGTTACAGAAAAAAAAACATAAATGTTGGCAAAAATTTCTAAAATGACACTAGGAATATAACAATATCAGATGTACAATGTATTTATTCCTTAACAGCATGCTAATTGGGAGCATATGAAATTGGGAGTCAGTTAATATTGGAGAGTTCAAAACACCTGTGCAGATCATTCAATATTCCCAGTCTTCCATGGTATTGGGTAGAAAAAGACTCATGCTCTTTGGGTGTATTTTTATTTTTTTGGAGTAAGTCTTGTACTGCACTGTGCATTTAGACAGAACGGTAACATAATATAATCTGCGTAAACAATGCAGAATATAAATCTGCGTAAACATTCAATCTGTATATTACTGAAGTGTAACATGTAGTTTAATTGTTCCGTCTCTTTGCAGAGAGCTGAAGTATGTTATTCAGAGGTTTGCGGAGGACCCCAGACAGGAGGTGAGTCTATAATGTCCCTCCTTAATCACTTTTTATTGCTGATGTGCTCTTTTTATTGTGTGTTTGTGTGAAGAGATGATTTATAAATAAATAAAGATATGTCTGCTAAGATCTAGGCTTGTGCTTTCTACAGGTGCACTCCTGTTTACTCAGTGTGCGCTCTGGAAAAGATGGCTGGTTTCAGCTCTACAGTCCAGGAGGCGTGGCCTGCGATGACGATGGAGAGCTGTTTGCCAGCATGGTGTGTGTGTGTGTGTGTGTGTGTGTAGGGCGAGAGACTGAGAAGAGTGCACTTGTCATCTGCTACGTTTACAGTACATCTTGTGTTAATAGCTGACACCTTGATGCCACCACAGGTTCACATCCTCATGGGTTCTTGCTACAAGACGAAGAAATTCCTCCTGTCTCTGGCAGAAAACAAACTGGGGCCCTGCATGTTGCTGGCACTGCGAGGGAACCAGACCATGGTGGAGGTGTGTATACGAGTGCACGCGTGCACGCTTGGAGCGAGAATGTCAATCTCGGGTCTCACGGCTACGTTTTCACGTGCAGATCTTGTGCCTGATGCTGGAGTATAACATCATAGAGAATAAGGACACTCAGCTTCAGATCATCTCTACTCTGGAGAGCACGCAGGTCGGCCTGCGCATGTACGAGCAGCTGTGCGACCGACAGAGAGAGCTTAAAGAACTGGTGCGTAAAACACACGCAGACATCCGAATGACCGTTTATGGAAGCTGATATTCTCACACTAAGCTGTAGTAAGAGTTATGCTCAAGTTTCCTGAGAAAATGAAAAGTTACATATTGCTGTGGTCGGGTTAATACAGTGCTCTCATTTCCAGACCTTTCAGTGACCCATTTAAACATCCCACATTCTGGTCTCACACACGCCACCTGCCGGTGAGACACAGAAATTCACTAAGAAAGGCTGTAATCTTCCCTTGTCTTTGTCCTTTACTTTTATAGCAAAGAAAAGGAGGGCCTACTCGACTCACTCTGCCATCCAAGTCCACGGTGAGTTGTTTTATGTAGCAATATGTTTGTTGAGGCCTTTCATCGATCATGCTCGTATTTATTTTAGTATCATGGAAATGAGCTTGTCAAATATAAACTGTCTGTCTTTAAATTTCTTAAAAAGGTAAGGATATCAGCCTGACATATTCGTCTTGGCCAGGTTACCTACGTTATCGATACAGCGCATGCATAGCAGTCTTGCATTTCTTTCTTCACTTTATAGCCAAATTACCTCAGTAAGTCTCTTCAGGCATTTTCTTTGTCAAGGAGTTCAGGTGTTGCTGAACTGGCTGCCCTCACATCAAGTCTATTTCCTAAAGAAGACAAGAATATTGTCCTCGACTAAGTTCCCTCATGCTGCAGCTCATGTTACTGTATAATCTCGGTCAGAGCTATTTCCTGCTACATCACACACAGCGTCAGCGCTGTCAGGATTGTGCTTAAAGAAAAAGCTACCTTTGGACCAGAGCAAACAGCAATTTGCATAATAAAAGTTTTAATTAAAAAAAAAAAAATTTTTAGCTCTAGTACCTTGTCATTCTTGTAGTATAATCGTTTATATAATCTCCAACAGTATATGTGTAATTTTGTAAAAAGATTATATATATAATAAAAAAATTATAATTGTCTATATTAAAATAAATATCCATATTTATTCCCTTACTAACATTCTGTAGTTATTTAATTTGAAGATCTCATCTCAAATTCAGCATCATTCAGCATTTTGCAAGCATATCATATGATCAGAACCTAAAATTGAATATTGTAATTTTGCAAAAAAAAAAAAAAAAAAATGGGAAGGCAGCATCTTTCTAACTACATGGTTTCTTCCAAGCTCATACTAGGAGCTTTTAAATGGCTGCACTCTCGCTCGGGTTGCATCTGACTGTGTTGTGTTCCTCATGCAGGACGCTGATCTTGCTCGCCTGCTGAGCTCCGGATCCTTTGGAAATCTGGAAAACCTGAGTCTGGCCTTCACCAATGTCACCAGTGCCTGCGCTGAGCAACTCATCAAGTTGCCGTCCCTCAAACAGCTCAACCTGTGGTCCACTCAGGTAATCCTGCAGAGCGGTGCATTCAGACCACGGACCCCCTGTTTATCATAAATCAACCTTTCTGTCATGGTGGTTAAGCCAGTCTAAAGCCCTGTTTGGTTCTCATCGTGTTCATTTTTGCATGAGTAAAAAGTAAAATCATTTCAGCATTTACTTGTGTAAAATTTTCTGAAAAACATCCTTGTTTTGCCTCTTTTATCCTTGAGAATTTCCATCCATCCATTGTTTATATCACTTAACATGTTTAGGGTTATGGAGGGCCTGGAGCATATTCCAGTGGATGGGGTACCAACCCATCTCGGGGCACAAGCACACACTCATACACTCAGTTATATATTACGAGCAATTTGAAAATGCCAGCCTTCTCAGCATGTCTTTGGACTATGGGAGGAAACCCACCTGGCACAGGGAACATTCAAACTCCAAACAGAGGCAAGACTCAAGTGCCTACTTTTACAGCCTGTATTTAAACTCGATAGGCATATTATCCAATATTTTTATGATGATAGATCCTTCAAATACCTCAAAATTCGATTTGGATGGGTTTGAAGCACTTTGCTTCCATGCAAGTCCTCTTAAGGTTTCTTCCTGATCTTGTCTCAGGATGTGTTATTTTTGCCTCAGTCGCATTGTGGCTTATTCATTACGCATATACAGCTACATCCAGATTTCTGTAAAGCTTGCTTTGTGGCGATGTCCATTGCCATAAAACTGAATTGAATCTTGCAAGCAGATTAAATGGGTGATATGAATGACAGCTTGCAACGTATACAGCATCATCACGTTCACTTTGCAATGTCATGTGGACTTGGTGCTCTGTAAATAAACAAACATATTACCACTCGTGATACACACAGTTTGTTGTACCCCAGTCATTTCCCCTCAGATGCATCCAAAGCCTACTCCAGTTACATGCATTTTATCAGTAGATATACAGGTAGTCCCCAACTTACAAACATTCGAGTTACAAAGCACGGAAGTAGCTCACATGTAGTGTACAAAAAATAGACACTGCAGTGAACCAGATACCAATATTTACAATTATATACAATATTTTCAGTGCATGAGTGAATGTATGTAATGTCTAAAGTCCTGTATATTGTATGTATGTTGATAGAAAATGGCTGTCCTGTAAAGCTGTCCTCATGGTGAATAATCCCAATTTCAGAAAATACTCAACGAAACAGAATTCACAGTCCAATACAGTGGAAAACAGCTCTGAGACAAAATGGCGTCCGGGATTCCCCTCGCGATTTAAAGACGCAGAGACAACACTGTTACATTTGACTTGAGATTCATTTCCTTAACCACGTTTATGGTTCTTGGGCACGTGATGGCAGTATAGGGAAAAGGGACAGATTTAGTCAAGTGGACTGGTATGCTGTACATTTTATATTTGTGTCAAATGCGTATAAGCTTTATAACTTACGGACAACTTCTGTTCAGGGAACACATTTGTAAGTTGGGGACTACCTGTACAAATATTTTTATTTATGCCCCAAGAAAGAATATTGTTCAAACAGGGCTCAGGTTAATATCTAACTTGTATTTGCTTTACGTTGTCTTTTTTAAATGCTCTCTGGTAATTGACCAACAAATGAATTTTCTCTGTCAGTTTGGAGATGCGGGGCTGCGACTGCTTTCAGAGCACCTGGCCTGCCTGCAGGTCCTCAACCTGTGTGAGACTCCAGTCACTGATGCTGGTCTTCTAGCCCTCAGCTGTAAGTATATACACACACTCTCACACGCACACACACACACCTAAGCAGTTTTCTTCTTGGGGACCAGACAAATTGCTCCTCTAGATCAAAATGCCACCCATAGAGATTTACGTACACTAGGACTATTGGTGTTACTGTTGGAGGCTCGGTGATTAAGGTGTTGGACTGCGGACCAGGAGGTTCCTGATTCGAGCCCCAGACGATGCCGAGTAGCCCCTAGTAGACACTTGGATCCTTCACCTGTAAATGGCGAGTGTATATACATCCATCCATAGGCCAAGTTCACACACTCATTTTACTTTCCTGTACTCTCACTATAACTGCAGGTGGAGTTATGACCGAAACCATGACGGTGATCATAAACTAACTAGCTCCTCCATGTGACTGGAAAGTGTACTCCAGACATAAACTGCGACAGTAATGACCTTAATTAAATCTCCTGCGTCCCACCTGTGGGTCACGACCCAGTGTTTCGGAACAGTGGGCTAAACAACCTTATTCTACGTAAGGTTTTTAATGTGTTGCCCATAATGTTTGGTAATTTTATTGTAGAAGAGGCTTTGTGTTTGATGATTTTTGCAAACAGGTAATGGAAAATGGTTTGAGCTCTGATGTTCGAAAGGTTAGGAAAGTGTGTATATGAAGTGTGTTTTTTCGACTTAAAATATTCTTAACACATGATGGGTTTCCAATAGGGACATAACCTCATCATACATCAGGGAGCATGTGTACTGTGCACATTTAAATAACCTTCATCTGTTCCAATGAATCGGGTTCCTACAGTACAGTAAAAGTAATGTTTCTTTCTGTTTTGTTTTACAGCCATGAAGAGCCTGTGCAGTTTGAATATGAACAGCACTAAACTCACTGCAGACACCTACGAGGACCTAAAGGTACCATATTTACCTAAAACCTAATGGATTCTTCTATAAATTCTTCCGCAAAGAATTTTTTTTTCACACTCGTTTCTCCTTCTCCACAACAGGCCAAACTTCCCAACTTGAAGGAGGTAGATGTTCGTTACACAGAGGCCTGGTAAATCTAATCAGCATCCCAACCCTGATCCTCAAGGAATCTCCGGCATCATATAGGCATAAGGATTCGCTGATACTATCAAGACACCGAGCCTTTAACATCATCACAATCAGTAATTTGCAGAAGAGGACTGTGTTTATAGGAACATGATTCAACACACCAAGGACCTTTCGGTGACACGAGGCCAGCGATTTGTGTAGTGTCGTCATCGAACCACAGAAAGGACTGTCTTTGTAGCCACATTAAAAGCGCAAGAATATTTATAGTGACTTCAACAAACGAAAAGGAGGCTCTTGCTATATTTATATCTCTTAAGGAGACTATCGCTTTTTCTTTCTTTTCGACAGTCTGTTTTTTTTTTTTTTTCCCCCTTCTCTTCTCGAAAGCATATCAACCCAATCAGATGCAACTGGTTCTGTGTGCAGGTGTGTTTGATCAAAACACTGCATTCTTTTTTTTTTTTTTTTTTTTTTTTCTTCATGATAAGAGACATAAAACCCCAGAGGCTGACTCTCCTGCCTTCATCCCTTTTTCTTTTTCTTCCTCTCCATGGGGAGCCATTTCCCCCGAGGTGCACCCTGACTGGTGAGAGCCACATTCCAGTACAGTCTTGATGTCACCTCCCTGTGCGGGGGGGGGGGGAAAGGTGCATTCGTGCTCGGCCTTTCCAGTTTGCGCCCCCCCCAGGCCCCCCATCCTTCATGACAACTTGATGCTGTTGACTCTGATCTAGAAAGTTGGTAGCCTGAGTGTCCACTACTGTACACACTCATTTTAACCTCTCTCTTTCTCTGTCTCGAAAAAAAACAAACAAGAAAAAAAAAAGAAAAAAAATTTTATTAACTTGAATGAGCATATTTTTCCACACATCTCTGCTTTCATAATTTGTGTGTTTATACAGTATAAAGTGTATGTATGTATGTATGTATGTATGTATGTATGTGTGTGTGTGTGTGTGTGTGTGTGTGTGTATATATATATATATATATATATATATTGATTGATATTGATTGATATTCCCTTTGACATTTTAACAATTTCAGGAGCTTGGTTGTACAACCTACTAGAAAGAAGTTTTATCTTTTTCGCTTTTTTTTTTTTTTTTTGCGTTCACGTTTGCTCATGCACCCATGTTTAAAGCAGCGGACATTCAGAAGGTAGTCTGGGACTACTTGATATTTATGAAGCCCTAGCATTTCCTCATTATCCACTCTCCACACTCTTCCCCCACCATATAAATAAGCCAAGACTGTGCCTACGGGACATTTTCTACAAAGAGAGCACCTCTTAAGATGTGGCTTCACGATCTCCGGATGCAATCTGTTTAAATATCTTAGCAAATTTCCTCAGCTTTGGTGAAATGTCTGATTTCCTATAGTGCCCGTTTTGCAGCGTGGGATTATCATATTAGACCTCGTAGGAAACATTGTGCACGTTTATAAGAAATCAAACATCAAGCCATAATTTGTGAAAACAGTGATAAATGATTCATGTATATTTTATCTTCCCGTTTTTCCAACATTTCCAAAGGTTTTAAAGTTACCGAGTCAGAAAAACATAAGAAAGAATAAGTTTACAGAGTATGTTGTTTATTTGTGTAACACAATGTCTTCTGTAAAACATCCATATATATTATGCAAACTTTTATCCCGTATATGGTGAGAAGAACTGGTCATAGCTGAAGGCTAAATGAATGCTTAGTTTAGATGTTAATACTAGAGCCGGATTACAGAAACTACACCAGACTGCTCGTATCCTCTCTCCCTGCACTTCCAAGCACAGCTCTGATTTTTGCTACCCCAGTCTCTGATCGAACGGCTCGATTTACTATGCTTGGTCCAGTGGAGAAGCCTGAACTGTGTACGGTAGCTTTAAACGGAGCACGGAGATGGACGCCGTGCACTGAGAGTCTGATACCGTGTGTCTCGCGGGTGGTAGTGGCACAAAGGCCCACCGTGTTCTACCATCTCAGGTCCAGAAAAAGATGCTGCGCTCGTGGTTGCATCCTGTATAATGTACATACCAGTGTATATAATTTCCCTCACCCACTCTGTCATGTAATTCTTCATTCGTTTCCTTTCTCTGTTTTTTTTTTTTTTTTTTGAGAGAGAAACTGCTATTGCCTTGATTTTCAGGATTTGTCTCCTAGGTCAGCTTTTCTTTATTTGTATGTTCGTTCATTTTCTCTCTCTCTCTCTCTCTCTCTCTCTTACACTTTTTTTTCCCTCCCAGACCAAGTGCACTGTAATATCCTTTGAAATATAATTGTTTTAATTATTTTTGTCACTTTAGTCCACGTTTGTTTTGACATTGTTTTTCTTTTGCTGCATGTACATGTTGCGTAAGCAAAATGTTTAAATTTCATTTCAAATGCTAAATCAGATTTCGAAGCAAAAGAAAAAGCGAGTTTGTAATTACAGACCAAGAATTTCAGTAGTGTGCTGTATGCAGCACAAAGGTTAATCAGTCGCCATTATGAATGAGAAGCTAGTGCGCTCTGTATGAGAGAGTGAACTCGGCTCAGTAGGGGGAAACCTGCTGTCGTCACCCACCAACAAGATGTCTGGAGTGGTCCTACTGTGTAAAGTGGATCGGATCTGGCTACATATCTTTCGGAAGCATCTCAGAAAAAGTGCAATGGGGCTAAAATAAAGCGGAACTCAATCCTCAATATTATTTTTTTTTTTTTTTTTAGTAGAAAACCTGGATAACTTTCTAGAACTATTAGTCATCTCTCTCTCTCTCTCTCTCTCTGTTCTGTGTCGCTCACTGGTCTCTGCATTGGTTTGTCTTCTCTCACACCCTTCCACCTTCTCTTTCACGATATTACAATTTTTCAGCAATTTCTAAAAACAAGACAATGAAGCAGCTTTCTATCATTTTATTTTTGAATTGTGACTGAGTCTTAACGTGGTGATGAATGGGACGTCGACCACTGCAGTTCCCTCCCGGGGACAGTCATGTACATAAATTAACTACATTTCCCATGATTCCTGGAGTTTTTGGCAGATAGAACCTGCTGCCCTTATTTCCTCCTGTCTGTGTTTTAACTGCTTCTCCAGCTGGGTCGCTGCTGCTGCTCTGTGGCTGTTTGTAATGACAATACAAGACCTTGAACAGGAAAATAAGTCAGCTACGATGTGAAATAATTTCAATCAGAATAAACTGTCTGTGAATATGTTTCAAATGCAAAGTTGTGTTCGTTATTCCAATGCATTTCATAGCACAGTACACGGATCATATCAATATTAATGATTTCAATCCTAAAAGCTGCTTAATAAATTCTTGATAACACAGGGTGGGATTAAAAACCTGGAACCATTGGGTTTCCAAATTGTTCAGAAGCTAAACACAATCGGTAAATAGAAGCAGATCTAACACCGTATGATTTTTTTTTTTTTTTTTTTTTTAACTGTTGGGTCAGTAGTTTATTAAAATCAGCAAGAACTGTCACTGCATTGAAGTAGGAAATAGTCTGCATGGAACAGCATCAGTTCTAATGCATTAAGTAACGTTCAGCTTTCTCGTATTCAGTCAATTTGAGCATTTTTTGTCATTTATATTTAAATAACATACAAGTCAAGAGTAAAACCTCCCTGTATTTCTCTATATAATCCCCTATACAGCCTTCTTTAAAGCATTTGTACAATACATAAACAGTATTTTACTCCGGTTAAGAGAGTCTCATCGCTCATACTATACTTGAAGGGTTTTGTGCCTTCATTCATGAAAATTTTATCATTAAGTCGCAGCAAACTTTTTTTTTCCTTTCTTTTTTGCCTGTTGTTCCAGACCGTCTTCATTTCATAGACTTGAACTACAGTATATAATTTTGTATATTATGTTTGGAATTAATATATTTAAATAAAAATTTTTTTTCACATTTTAAAATAAAACACGAACATTTTGTTCAATTTGGGTTTGTTTCATTTTTCTTCGTCAAATTCACCGCGAGTTTTGGCTCTGTGATTAGGTTCCTCGCGGACCTTGCAGAACTTCGCAGAACATCGGGCGGTCACTTGCGGCAGCTCATGGTGCCTAACACCACTTCTCACCGAGAGTCAATCCGCATAGGTGAGAAAGGGGTATAACAGAGGGGGGGCGGGGCTTGTAGGATGGCTTTCACACACACACTACCGGAATGACTGCTGCCTGGCTCACGGATTACATAAACTGTCTGAATAACAGATTACATTTTTGAAAATATACTCAGCAAAAAAAGAAACGTCCTCTGACTTTCAACTGTTTTTACTTTCAGTAAACTTAATGTGTAAAT
>JAQMYJ010000038.1:10226854-10238195 GCA_030014305.1 Clarias laeviceps
ACATTGTTTAAACCCTTTACAATGAAGATCTGTAAAGTTATTTGGATTTTTACAACATTATTGTTGAAATACACAGTACTGAAAAAGGGACTTTCTTTTTTGCTGAGTATATAACTAAATAACTGAGTACTTAAATGGCGGACCTGACGCGTTAGATTACTCGCTACATCAAAAAAGTAATCCAAGTACTCTAACGCGTTACAAAGTAACAAAGTAGGCCACCAACGTTCTGAATGGTTACATGAACAACACTTGGAAAAGGAAAGTGAGATGCTCAAAAGATTTCAATTTCATATTATATGGATTTTGTTTGGCTTGTTTCTTATATTTTGCATTGCATTTTTTTTTTTTTTGGTGTGGGATGTGATTGTCTGAACACTGAATTCAACTCATCTTCAGTAGGTGTTTCATCGTGATAAGTATTATTCACAACTGAGTAATGAAGAGTCACCTACCCACCTAATAGCATGGTGGCTTAGTGGTTAGTGCTGTTGCCTCACACCTCCAGGGTTGGAGGTTTGAATCTCACATCTGGTCTGTGTGTGGAGAGTTTGCATGTTTTTGTTGTGCTCAGTGGGTTTCCTCATACAGTCCTCACCAGAACATGTGATGTGGGGCGGTTGGTGTTTCCAAATCGCCTGCACTGATTGGGTGTATGTGTGCCCTGCGATGAGTTGGCATCACATCTAAGCTGTACCCCACTGTGTGCACTAAGTTCCCTGGCAGAGGCTACACAGTATAATCAGTACCAGATCATGGATGGGGGATGTGGAAGGAACCCCAGTTCGAACCCTAGACCCTGGTTCTGTAAGACTGCAGCACTATTAATAAATTCCTTATTAAGGTTTATTGCTTTTGACTCAAGTTTTAATCTTTTCTTTTATATTTTAAAGTCTTTCGTTTATGGAAAAAAAAAGTCAGTTCTTTAGCTTAGTTCTTTATTATTATTATATCATTAAACCATTGGCAGTAAATGAACCACAAATATTTATCACACTGCAAATGAATATGAATTGTAGTTTGAGTAACACGGTTCAGCCACACTGCTTTGCTTCATGTAGACGTCTCTGCACAGTCCCAGCTCTTCACAATTAAAGGATGTTCTGCTAAGGGAAGTCAATAATCAGTGTCATGGAGCATCTGAGAGCGTTCACACCCCTGGACTTTCCAGTCTGGAAAGCAAAGCTATCACAACTCCCATCTCTTCTGCTTTAATCTGCCTGTTCTGTGAGTTTCAGCAGTAGAGCAGCTGAGTCAGAGAGAGGACGCTTTATCACTAGAACATGTGTGTGAGGGGGAGCGGGTAGGCGATGTGTTGAGCACTTCTTCAAGAGTAGAACCTGCTGTTGTTGATCTTCTTCTCTTTTATCCTGGATAGAAAGAGAGCAGATGTTAGTGATTTTCAGGGATCGTGTATTTAGATGAGCAAAATTGAAACGCAATTAATCGTTAATTTCAGACCTCTAACTTGGAAAAACCATAAACTGTATACAAAGAACTTGACAAACCCCCTGTGAAGTGACCCATAGAGTTTTCTGTAGCACTGTTTTGAAGCTCGCTCTGGTGGTCACCATCGTGGCAGGAGCTAAAGCCCGGTTAGTCCACAAATGGGCGGAATGAACCAAGCCTGACTGTTGTTTTGAACCCGCCTACCATGAGGTCATTCATACCTATGAGGCCATTCATCCGGGATTTGAACTAGCGATCTCCGGATGATAGGGTGAACACTGTTAGATTACAAATTTATTAAATGTTAAATCTAGGTTCCAACGTAATAGTATATAAACCGAGAACGTTAAGTACATTGGGTTTTACATTTTATGGTAAAGACGATGACATTCTAAGAAGATCTAAGTCTGGTAGCCCAGGTCACTGAGACATTAACTTTTTTTCTTTATGTACTTCCTGACCATCGGGCAGGGTCTCAAGGTAAATGTGAATGCTAATCGCAAGGCCAGGCTGTGCCTTTGTCTCTATGATAATGTGAAGGTCTGGGCGATACTGTTTGAAAGGCACTGTTATTCTGGGGAAATTCTGTTACCAGGCTGATTTCCTGTACTACATTTGTATGCTTTGTTTAGATTGTCTCCACCTCTTTGTATCTCTCCCCTTGAAAGGTATAAACTCTCCAGTACTGAGCTTTAGTCAGACTTCTGCTTGAAAGATATCCCAACGTCTCCTGGTGTCTGATTCGACAAAGGAAAAAGTTTCCAACAGCACTTTACACCACTGTGCTCTATGATAAAACCCTGGTTTAATATGATTTTAACTGATGAGTTAAATAAACAATTCACAGTGATACAGTTGTCATGAATGGAAAATCTAGCTACTGAGAACAAAACACTTTTTTTTTTTGTATAAGGCTGCAATTGTTGATTTCTGTTGTAATTAATAAAAAAGCTGGATTGACCCGCTTTTGGAGTCAGCCCCCAGTGGTCATTTGAGGAACTGCACATTTTGGCTTCAACCAAATGTTTCCCCTTGAGACAAAATGAAGAAAAGTCCCTTAAAGGTAGGAGGATGTTCGGTGCTAACTTATGTCACTTCCCTAGATTGAGCAAGAATATGATTCAGTCATGATAAACCATCAGGCTTCTCTATCCATCAGTAGGAGTAAGTAAAAGACTCTTCACTGTTCTGCATATTTATACACTAAACTAAAGTTAAGGTTGCTTAGTTTTATCAGGCGCATTGTGTACCTTAAAGACTGGTTGGTGTGTAAGTCAGAGCTAAAAAACAAACAAAAAAAAAAAGAAAAAACAGCATTTAATGCAGTCTTGAAGTCTCTTGAAGTTGCTTATTGCTTATTGCTCAGGTACGGTGGCCGAGAAGTGCAAAACAAAATGACAAAACCAAAACCAAAATAACAAATTTAAAACAAAACCTACAACAAAATAACAAATTCAAAAAACAAAACCGAAAACAATAAGAACAAATCCCAAATGAGAAAACACAATGTCACTCAAACCGGAAAAGGTAGGTACAGTTCGCAAATTAAATTCTTATCGCTGATTGGATGAGACATCTGTCACTCAAGACATGCAAGAAGTCTGAAATGAATCCTTAAATGAAAATACATCTAAATGTGTGTCTGCTGCACTTCCTGTATATTTTGAGTGACAGATGTCTTGTCCAACCAGCGGTAAGAATCAACAAGCCAAAAAAGGTAGGTGTGGTTTGCGAATTACATTCTTACTGCGGATTGGACGAGACATCTGCCATTAAAGATCATCAATAAGAATTTTATTCGCAAACCACACATAGGCGTGTTGATTCTTACCGCTGATTGGAGAAAACATCTGTCACTCAAAATATATATGAAGTACTGCAGCCACATGGACATTTAGATGTATTTTCATTTCAGTATTTTAGGATTATACTACATGGATATTAAATGTGCTTTAAAAATGATTCTGACTTCATTTAATAGTACTTCTTGAATGTCTTGAGTGACAGATGTCTCATCCAATCAGCGATAAGAATTTAATTCGCAAACTATACCTACCTTTTCCAGTTTGAGTGAATTGTCGTTGTGTCTTCTCATTTGTTATATTGTTTTCGGTTTTGTTGTTTTGTATTTTGTATTTTTATTTGTAATTTTGTTTTTGAATAAATATTTTTTTTTATTTGCTATTTTGTTTTGGATTATTATTATTTTTTTGTCATTTTGTTTTAAGTTTTATAATTTTGTTTTCATTTTGTTATTTATTTATTTATTTTTTATTTGTCTTTTGTTTTCGGTTTTGTTATTTTGTTTTGCGCTTCTCGGCCACCGAACCCATGAGACCAATCCACTACAATACTGAAGTGTGTATTCCTGCATTGTGTTTTTCTATTATTCTGTTAATCAAACTAGCCATGATATTATGTTAGCGTCTTTATTGGCACTCACTTCTGCTTGCATGCTTCGTCAATCTTCTGGAGCTGATTTTCATTAGATCTGAACTCCTGCAGAAGGACGTCGTGTTGGGTCGAGGATGCGCCACGCTGGAGGCCGGAGTGTGTGTCGTATAAGAAGAGCTCGCTGCACAGCTCAGCCTGTCTTTTTCGGAGTTGGCTGGAGGACGAGTACAGCTCCTCTTCTGCTTTCTGATGGAGCAAAGATTTTAAACGTTTTAAAAATTATAAAAGTGAAATCCATATGAATAATAATAATTGTATTGTTGCGTAGTGGTGCCACTTTCATTTTAGGTAACAGGTTACAAAATGTGAAATTCACAAAGAGAGCAGTAGAGGCCGTCTGTATTGGAAAGTTGACAGAAGGATTGTGTTTTTTTCCTTACCTCTACCTGCTGAATGTCCACATAGACCAGAAGAGAAGCAAGCTCCAGGTTCTCACTGTAGCCATTCTTCAAAGGAATTGAGCGATAACCTGTCAGGAGAAGAGACAAACACACACCATACCTGATCACCTCAAAATGATCTGAAATTACCACATGTCACACAAAGGGCTTGCGTTAAGGCTGTCCAATGGGATGTCTTCTTCTTAAAATGATCCTTCTATTAAAACTGCTGAAATTCTCATATTCTAGAGTCATACATGAGGAGTATAGCCTCATAGTTCAAGCCTTTTTTTAATTCTAAGTTTTAATTTTGATGATTATGGCTCATAAACCTTAAAAAATCAAGTATTTTAAAATATCTGAATATTTAATTTCAAGTTTGAGTAAATTACTATTCATACAGTATAAATATGCTGCATCTCTCAGTTCACACAACAATCATGAGTTTTGACTTGACAGTTGTCCAGAAAACGATCATCGACACCCTCCACAGGGAGGTTTCAGATGAAAGTAAATTTTGTATTTGTTTCCTTTGGAAATCAAGGACCCAGAGGAAGAGTGGAGAGGCATAGAATTATCTTGAAGTCCAGTGTAGTCCAACTTTCTACAGTCAGTGACAGTTTGGGTTGCCAGATCATCTGATAGTGTTGTTCCACTGTGTTTTATCAAATCCAAAGTCAACAGAGCCTTATACCAGGAGATTTTAGAGCACTGCATGTTGACCAGTTTTATGGACATGCCGATTTCTTTATCCGGCAGGTGCCCACAGTGCCCAAACTGCCACTCACTGATTTGCTAACCATGATATTACTGTACTTGATTGGCCAACCAAATAACTTGACCTAAACCCCATAGAGAAGTTATGTGAAGAGGAAGAGAAGGGGAAACATTACAGACAGTACAGACACATTGAAGGCTGCTATCCAAGCAACCTGGTCTTCAAGAATCCCGAAGCAGTGCTACAGACTGACCGCCTCCATGCCACGCATTGGCACAGTAATTTGTGCTAAAAGATCCCCAACCAGTAATGAGTGCAAAAAATAACATACTTTTCAGTCTATATTTAAAGCCTTTTTGGATTGACCTTTATTAAATTAAACTGGGAATCTGTGATATCCTAATTTATTGAGATACACTATATACAGTAATTTATTGAGATACACTATATACAGTAAGTATAATTTGTTTTTGCCATTTGTGGCCTTATAAATACTGACTATAACTATAAATGTGAGCCCATCCAATTTCATCACACTCTACTGGAACTTTAAAAAAGAATAAATGATAAAATCTTACATTTTCATTTAATGCAAAAAAGGGATATGCTACACAGAATACTGTGATGTACTTGGGATAATGGAATAATCATTCCACATACTGACAAGAAAAGCATTTCCTTTGCTAGATAGATTTTACGTAGCCCAGACAATCATTACAACCTCATCACTATTATATTATAAACTATTCAGAATATCATTCTCCTATAGCTAGTGGTTTTTGGAACAACATGATTCATATGCAGCTTCATATTTTGCAGCTTGAGCTCCCACCCTCTCTAGTTTAAACTGATATTTTTTATTTAGTTTGACCGTGTCCTGACATCTCCTGAGTGTCCTTACCCGTGCGAATGCCCTTCACCGGGAAGGTAGCCTGAGCAAGAAAATTGGGGTCTGAGAACATGTCCTCTTCAAACACCACAAAGCGCAGGAAGCTCAGCTCTGGTTCATACACAGTGAAGGTGATGGTCTCCGCATCCTGCCGATGAGGTCCAAGCCACACCGGATTCAATCCGTTATCATCTACACACACACACACACACACCATTACAGGCTATGGTGAATCATCAATGACATCAAAATCTCTAACAATGAATTAATAAAACATTCATGACTACAGTCTTTAAGGAAATGTTTTAATGTCTAAACTATTGCCACTCATTCATTCCCCATTTCTTACGGCAGACTGTGGTCTTGAACTTGGTGGTGTCGTCAGTCTGGCCGCACAGCTCGATCTCCACGAAGGGGTTGGAGATGCTGCGGCCCGTCTTGGGCAGGTGTCTGGCTGCTAACACCTACAGGAAATGTGCACGTTACCTTAAATGACTGTGGATCTGTGATGTTATTGATATTTTAAAGCTATAACAATGGTGGGTATCAATACTAACTTTTTCCAGTTATAGTAATTACCTTTAATATTATTGTTATATGCACTTACGCCAGAGTTTCATTAGTGCTTAGATACCTTCAAGGTAGAAAGTTTTGAGAAATTTCATCACAAGTCCCGGTTCGCCTGGACCGCATATTGCCTCAAATTTCTTTGCCATATTACCAGAATGTAATCATATTACGAAGGGGTATCAGAAAGTTTTGATATTCGCACACCACAGATCCGGTCGTTTTCACATACACCGACGATCTCATCAAGCACAAGTTGACGAATTGTTTCGACGTTTTTGGGATGTTGAGCTTGTTGAAGGTCTTCCTTATCTCTTGTCGTCTTCCAGTGATCTTCTTCCACCCTTGGAGCTCTTGTGCCACTCAAAACACCTCGAACGACTAATTGCGCCATCGCCGTGAAATTGCCGAATCATGTCAAACGTCTCTGTGGCATATTCACCCCATGATGTCCATGATGAAATAGCAGAATAGCACCAGTTGTTTTTTGGCACACTGACTTATGAAGTGACTGTGCCATCTGTAGGTGTGTTACAAAACTAGCCTTGAAACTCTGTTTAGAGGTACATGTAATATTAAGGAAGTAGTGTCTTAGTGCTATTTTACGTTAGTTTAGCTTGTAAAATGGATGGATTGTACTCACATTGTGAATTTATATTGATCATAATGGAGAATCCATGAAAAAATATTTTACACTGACATTTTTCACTATTTTAAAAACTAAATGCGACTTTCTGTCTACCACACCATCAGGAAAATAAAATGAACTATAATATTAAAAAAGATGAAACTTATAAAAGAGATAAGTAAGAAAACAGGTAAGTTATTATATTAAATAAGGAAAATGATATAATAATAGACCCGTAACAGATCATAGTCCTACCCTGACACAGAGGGTGAATCTGACGCTCCTCTTCTCCTGCTGAGGGTCATAGGTGTCTGCCCGCATGAACTCAGGCTGCAGGACGTATCCTGTGCCTCCGTTCAGACTAAAGAGGGCGCTGTTCAGCTGAGTAAACTTATCTGGACAGAAGGGAGACTGACATTTTATCACCTGGTGCCAGCTTTCATATACCCGATCTCAAACATAATAAACAACAATTAGATATTATTTAGCATCGGTTTACATTCAAAGACTAACTTTCAATAATAGAAAAACGTGTATATACCAAGTCACGTTGAAATGAAATGTCCACCATGCCCTTTTTTTCCACCCACCTGCAGTTTGGAAGTTGAGCGCTACCATTTGGCAGCCGCACATCCATAGAAAATGGGGGTCATAGTTGGAGGAATCCACTCGCTGGCCTTTGGGGTAGATGCGGCTCAGGGCTTTGCGGTTATACATCAGGAATTCAAATGACCGGCTTTTGCTGGGAATCTTATTCTCCACAAAGGAGCGGACCTCTTTGTAGGTGAAATTGTCTGATGGGGGGAGAGTGAGATGAATTCAGATGACGTCTACTCCTGGGGACATGAAGTTTACTATCAAATAAAAGAGAAACTGAACTGTACCAAAGCGATCCTTGTCTTTGCTGCGAGGCTGACAGTACACTACCAGATCAGACATTTCCTTGGCCACCTCATCTCTGATCTCCACCTTCTCCTGCTCCTTTTGCTGTATACAGAAAATACTAATGAGCTAACGATCAAATGGTTTTATTCTTACTTGTATTTTAACAACAGGTGTAATCCTGGATGTGTGATGAGATAACGTTACTATGGTTACCTCAAACTCACGGGTTCCCTCACGCTGAGTGATGTCCCAGGCCACCTGGTACCATTCGAACAGCTCCTCTGTGGTCTCCGTGGCCAAGTGGAATGGCATCCCGCTCTCTTTACTGTCCTTATTCTGCAGCGTCACCACCACCGGCCTGCCGTGTTGCGCTGAACGCACTGCGGACATCGACGCAAAAAGTGGTATTGACTTAGCAGTGTTCAATTTATTATTGAGTGCAAAGGTTTACATTCATCTGGTTTCTGGATGCTGAGTAGAAAACCCATTATCCAAATTTTACAGAAATATTCTATCTTTATAATTATGGTGAATAAAATCGAGACGGAAAATGTAAATATCCAGAATAAAAAGACAATTTTTTAAAAGCTTTTGCACTCATCTGTATAAACACAAAACGAAATTAAATTATCTTTGTCTCTTTTCCTTTAAACATTTGAGAAACTCTTACCAACATTGCACTTGGAAATATCCACTACGCCTTTACACAAGTCACTCAATGGGTTGTCTTCATCACCCTGAAAAAAAAGAAATGTTAGGTTTAAACATAATAAAAATAATCGAAGCTGAGGTCAAAATGTTTTGAGAATGACACAAATATTAGTTTGCAAAAAGTCTACCACCTCAGCTTTTATGATGGAAATTTGCATATACGCCAGAATATGATAAAAAGTGATCAGGTTAATTGCAAAAACTCTCTTTCCCATAACAATTAACTTATTCCAAAAAAAATAAAAAATAAATTTCCACTACATTTCAGCCCTTCCACAAAAGGACCAGCTGACATCATGTCAGTGATTCTCTTGTCAACACATGTTAGAGTGTTGACAAGGACAAGGCTGGAGATCATTCTGTCATGCTGATTGAGTTAGTGTAACAGACTGGAAGCTTTAAATGAAGGGTGGTGCTTGAAACATTGTTCTTCCTCTGTTAACTAGGGTTAACTGCAAGGAAACATGTGCAGTCAGCATTGATTTTCATAAAAAGGGCTTCACATGTAGGGAAATGCTGCTAGTGAGATTGCACCTACAGTACATAAACCATTTAATCAACCAGGGAGGTTCTATTGTTGTGAAGAAGGCTTCAGGGTGCCCAAGAAAAGTCCAGCAAGCGCCAGCTATTATCGTCCCCTAAAGTTGATTCAACTGCGGGATCGGGGCACCATCAGTGCAGAATTTGCTCAGAAATGGCAGCAGACAGGTGTGAGTGCATCTGCACCCACAGTGAGGCGAAGAAGTTTTGAAAGAAAAGGCCTGGTGTCAAGAAGGGCAGCAAAGAAGCCACTTCTATCCAGGAAAAACATCAGGGACAGAATGAAATTCTGCAAAAGGTACAGGCATTGGACTGCTGAGGACTGGGATAAGGCCATTTTCGTTGATGAATTCCCTTTTCAATTGTTAGGGGAACCATGAAAAAAGCTTGTCAGGAGAAGAAAATGTGAGCGCTAAGTTCAGTCCTGTCATGCCAACAGTAAAACATCCTGAGTCCATTCATGTGTGGTCTTGCTTCTCTGCTAAGGGAGTAGGTTTACTCACAATTTTGCCCAAGAACAGGGCCATGAATAAAGATTATTACAAAAACATCCTCCGAGAACAACTTTTCCATTATCAGGACCCTTATATAAACACGCCACCAGGCTGATTGCCTGACGGCGGCGTTGCCTGGCAACCGCGTGTATAAATAGCCGCGCCTTTTCCTGTTCTCTGCTCCTCGCGCGACCTCCGTCACTACACATGGACAGGAAACTCCCCACACCTTAATCCAATTAAGAACTTGTGGCCAATCATCAGGTGGGTGGACTAACAAAAACCCACAAACTCTGACAAACTCTGTAGAAACTTGTAATTGTAAAAATGTAATTGTTTATTAAAGCCTTTGACACTTATGAAATGCTCGTAATTATACTTCAGTATACCATAACATCTGACAAAAAAGTTCTAAAAACACTAAAGCCGCAGACTTTGTTAAAAATTAATATTTGTTTCATTATCAAAACTTTTGGCCACGGCTGTACACTTCCCAGTCAGCTCTGACATGTCTGCCGAGTCTTAGGCCATTTCCTGAGTGAAGACAAAGTACATACAGTAGGTTTCATGCCCGTGTGTTACTGCATTAAAAAAGAATGAGTCGGTGAAAACAAAGAAAGAGGAAGTTTTTACAGACATCCGGCAGCAAACCATAAGTTGCCATATAAGGAATGAGGAGGAAGAGAGGGAAGCCTTGGGATCAAAAAGAGAGCGAGAGAAAGAGAAGTGTATCAGGAAGTACCAGGAAACCCTAACACGAAGCAAATTTGTTTATAAAATGCAAATTGAAATTATTTTACATAATCAAATATCCAGGAAATGAGACAGGTCTTCCTTACCAGTTCTTTCTGCTCAGCAGCAGCAGAGTTTCCAACCTCTTCGACATAGTTTGATGGGAAATAGAGCTGCACTTTTCCACCATAATCACCTTTCCACCTGCACAAGAGAGAAAGAGAGACAGAGAGAGAGAGATCAGCAGCAAAAATATGAACATTCGGAACAAACTTTAAACCTTGTTAGTTTCAAATAAAGAAGAAGAAAAAAGAAAAATTAATAGTTTAGTCATTGTTATGACTATTATGCTAATCCACTACCAGAGACATCAACTACTGTAATACACACTATCTAAAAGAAGGGCATGTGAAACTTGAACCACTTCAGGTTTATAAAAGTATAAATAAAAAAAGCTCAAAAAAGGGAGGTCAGTAAGTCATTCCAAGTTCATCATTCAAACAGCCATGAACACACGACGTCACTTAATGGACGAGCAGCGCCACCTGGCCATGGCGCGCATTCGGGTCGGTGGCAGGCAGTCAGATGTTGCTTGTGAACTTGGTGTGTCTCAAAGTGTCATCAGCAGACTTGCATCAAGACACAGAACTACTGGCAGAGGTTATGACAGTCCCAGGTGTGGAGCCCCACGAGTGACAGAACGCAACGATGACCAGTACCTAAGGACCGATGCACTCAGACATCGTTATGCAACTGCCACACAGCTGCAGCCCCGTTTACGAGATGCGAGGGGTACCAGGGTTTCCAGACAAACCATTCGCAACCGACTCCACTGCTTTGGCTTGAATGCCAGACGACCGTTGCAGGTGACTCCACTGACACCAAGACACCGCC
>JAQMYJ010000038.1:10239726-10271821 GCA_030014305.1 Clarias laeviceps
TACACATGTCGTTCCTGAGCTGCCAGTGATCCAGACTCCCTCTGCCCTCCGGACCTGTCTGACCCGTCCTGGTGCCCTGGAGATCTCGTTACATGGATGCCCCGTGTGTCTCTTTGGGATGCGTGCGGTTCCTGGGGACGGTTTCACTCTACCATGAAGACGGTTCTGGACTGGAATTTCCTACCTGAGTCTGCAATAACTTCCTGGACTCCATATTAACATCAATCAACAACTGTTATACTGAACCACCTGCCACCTAACACACAGTATGAATGCAGATCAAGTCCTGCTCTCTGTTTCACCCAAATGAGGATGGGCTCCCTGTTGAGTCCGGTTCCTCTCAAGGTTTCTTCCTATTACCATCTCAGAGAGTTTTTCCTCGCCACTGTCGCCCTCGGCTTGTTCATCAGGGACTATCTGACAATTTTGATTCATACACATTCACATTCCATACAACCTTAAATAATTCTTTTGATTGTGTAAAGCTGCTTTGAAACAATGACAATTGTTAAAAGCGCTATACAAATAAAATTGAATTGAATTGAATTTTATGGGTTCAAATCGGGTAACTGGGAAAGCCACTGAAGAATATTGTAATCACTGTTGTGTTCACAAAACCGGTGTGAGCTGACTTGCTTTGTGATATTTGCCAGAACCAGCCATGAGAAGATGGTAAACTGTTGCCATGAAGGGATGCACATGTTCAACAACAATACAAAAATACGCTATAGCATTCAAAGGATGATTTCTTGGTATCAAGGAAGCCAAGAAAACATTCCCCACAACCTTTGCACAACCTCCACCAGGCCGGTCTGTTGACACAAGGCAGGTTGGGTCCATGGATTCATGCTGTTACTAAATTCTGACCCTATCTCAGAGAAAGGTGTGCCTCAGCACAAATCAAGAGTCATTAACCCAGGGTACATTTTTAACCTGCCGCCTCGACTATCTGTTCTTGGTTGACATAAGTGGAACCCGATGTGGTTTCCAGCTGTGTTGAGCAACATGAGCTGTTGGCCACAATTTTACACAGTGGGCTTCTGAGTCTGTTACTGTAGCCTGTTTCTGTTAGCTTGAATTAGTCTGGCCATTCTTCATTGATATCTCTCATCGACAATGCCTTTCTGTTCGCAGACCTGCGTCTCGCTGGAACTTTATTTGTTTATTGCACCATTCTGAGAAATCTCTAAAGACTCTGGTGTGTAGAAATCCCAAGAGATTAGCAGCCCATCTGCTACAAAGCAAACGTGCCACAAACAAAGTTACAGAGAACTTCTTGTTGTTAATTTTGACATCTGATGAGAACATTAACTGAAGCCCTTGTGTGTCTGAACGCCGCAACATAAATGCCAGATTAGATAACTGTGTGAATGACTGTTCCAAAAAAAAAAAAAAAAAAAAAAACGCACTGTGAATGTATACAACTGTGAATACAGTATTTATCATTCTCACTATCTGGTTTCACCCAGACTAGTTCGAGTTCCCTTTTTCTCTCAGTTCTTTCCTAATACTATCTCAGCAGGTTTTTCCTTGATAAAGCTGCTTCTTGTTTGCTCGTTAGGGGTCAAAATCTAGAGCAGGATTTCTCTAAATCTACTTTGTGACACTGTTCATTGTTAAACATTATAAACAAACACAAATAATCTGCATAATTTTTTTTAAACCCTAGAGTGTCTCACCATCCACTGCTCTCTTTGGTAACGTTGTAGATCAGTGCGGCCTTGCAGAAGTTGAGCTCATCTGGCCGCATGGCCCGGTAATCATAAAGAGCTTTCACTGTGCTCTGAGGCTGCGGAGGAACACAACGTCACAAGATGAGGTGAGGAACAGTCACAGAACGAGCCAGATATTTATGCAAACTTTCAGCATTTTTTTTTTCTTTTTTGAAAGAGTTCCAGATGAAAATACTGAATCACCCTCTGACATGTCAAACATGAATGTGCAAGATCACACACTGCAATGCAACAGAGGAGGGAACATCTGAATACGCTCAGGCATGACATTGCTGTATAAGCCACGGGACATTTCCTCTTAAGTAAAGATCCATTTCCTATCTGAGAGACAGTGATAGCTAACAAGTACGCTTCTCTCTTAGGCTACTGCAAATAAAGCACAATAACATGATTGTTCGCATGCTTGACTCTACGTACCGGAGATGGTTCGATTTCATTGGCCTCCACGTACTGCTTGCTGTCGTAAAGTGAAGCCGACTTGTCAGTCTGCAACAAAATTTATTTTTTTAAAAATAAGAAAAACATTTGCAGAAAGATTAATCTTATCAATGCATCAACTTTTTCAAACTGAGATGTTTTTAAACTCATTGCTACAGTACCAGTACTAATAATTACACGCGTAATCTGCATTAACATTAAACAATCTGTGATGTACAGTAATCAAACTTTTATTTGGTGCTTGCAGGAACACACCATGCTGTGTTTCATGTCTTTGGATTATTTAGTTTACAACACTAGTAGAAAAACTTGCCATCTAGCAAACTGGGTGCCAGTCGTAAACCTGGATAAAGTAGGACTTTTTTTGACTGGTGGTCCCATTGGGCATGTTTGCAGGTTGGGAGAAGAAAGATCAATCAGATTGATGATAGAGAGAAACAGAAATTGGAAACAGCGAGTAGGAAGACCAGCAAGCAGATGGATTGATGTCATTAAAGAATGGCTAGGAGTAGGAGAGCGGACAGCGATAAAAATGGCTAGAGAAAGAAAAAAAAGATCAGGATAGGAATGAAACTCACTATTGGCGTCCATGGTCCCTAGCTGGACTACAGAGATTCATAGATAGATAGATTAGTAGAAAGTGTAAAAGTGGCCACCCTGAGCAAAATCAGCACAAAGTGGCTTGAACTGCACCTTAATTCTGAAGCAGAAAGAACAGGAAGTGTGTGTGTGTGTGTGTGTGCGTCTCAGTGCTTACTAAACTGAAGTGCTCTGAGGCATGACAGTTTCTCTGCAGTTATTTCACTGGTCTTTGTGTGAGCACATCTGCGCTCGTTTTTAGTCGACACGCTCAGTTATACTGCTCTGCTCGCTCAGTCATCTTTTCACTCTTTTCACTTTAAATTCCATAAAATGTTTTATTAGGTTACTTGTATATCAGTAGGAGGCTATACAGTATTAGTTCCTCTTGGTAATTCCACAGAGCACAGGTTTCATGTTGCTTTGCTTGGACTGCATCATTGAATGTAAAATACATATTACATTTTCGTATTGGCTCATCATTATGTCACAATGGGTGACAAGGGGTGTTCAAGTTAAACCGGGACTTGTAATTACATTTCTCATGAATAAAGGCAAAGTAAAATGAATTGCCGTTTGCACAAGACTTTAAGCACAGGTTGGTGATGAGACTCATAGCCACAGGTAAACATTTTAATGGTGCAAACATTTTAAAGAAGGTTGTATGTCCATGAATGACAATCCAAACCAAGGTGGTTTGGGGTCCTCAGCAGATGTTCCCGTGAACATTTAACAAGTGGAACACCTGATCCTTAAAAATCAATGGATAACGTACGTAAGAGATGCATCTGTGTGTAAGAACTGTACACGCAATCATGTACGAACACATCACAAGAACTCTTTCGGTAATTATTGCCATGTCCCCTGTACAGTTTTGACCTTGGTCCAAACAATTTCCACATGTTTGGGCCTTTAAAGGAGTTCCTGGGAGGCCAGTGTTTCAGACCTGTGTTTCAGATCTCTGTTGTACTGAGAAAACTGTTGTCCTACTGTATATCCTGCATGATTAAAAAGTCCTGGTTTAATTTGAGCACGCCTCGTATTATGAGTACGAGTAAATAATTAAACCAATACTTGATTGTAGTATCTGCACTAATGCTGTTTAGATATTACTGACCTCATATCTAGGCTACAGATATCTTATCTTGTTTTGTAAATGAGATTTCGAAACATTACAGAAGCACTGACCATGCTGAAGCGATCCACTAGCTCTGGTGTTACTGGGTAGCGCAGTTTGGTCTTGCGGTAGAGAGGCTTCTTACGGAAGTAGTTGACCAACTCCACCAGACTCTCAAATTCACTGGAGGAGCCTAACACATACATGGATCCTTCTGTGTGGATACGACAGTGCTTAACCATGCCTTCGCCTCTGCAAGACAAGACAGAAAGCCAACAGTTTCAATCCGCCCATTCATGCAAACAAAGCTGACACAAAATAAAAGTACACTAAGTACGTAGATTTTAACATTGAAATTGTGAACCGTAATATCAAGTTCGGTTCCTTGATGGAGGGATGATATAAAAAGGACAAGATGGTCTGAAGCTTTGAAGAGCACCTGAAGGTGATGGCGTACGAGTCTGACTCTTCCCTCTGCCTTATGAGGAAGGCTCCATCTCGAGGAATCCTCAGTAGCGTGTCTTCTGCCTCACCTCGACTCATGTTACTGTAAAACCACCTGCACGGGGAAAAAAAAGCAAGGTGTTATCGAAGCAACAGTATTTTACAATTCAAGGCAGCATTAATCTGCAAGAACAAACCAATCATGTCTGGGGTTCCTCCACTACTTCTAAAGAAAAATGTACATTCAATTTCTATTTCTTAAGTTAGAAGGCGATCTTCATTTTGCTTCGACTTTTTCTTCACCCACCCCTCATTAAGGTGCATGTTCGGCCGGGGCACAAAGTCAGTGAGGCGCAAGTTGAAGTCGTGGCAACGAAGTGGGTTCTCTCTGTAGTGCTGGATCAGAGAATACACACTGGGGAAGTGCAAGTTCTCGGTCAGGAAGAATACAATGTGGTTCCCATCTGAGGATGAGCGGATCCGGCAGTGCTGTACTCTCCCACTGCGCCTGTGCAACACAAAAACACACATGGTACAAAACCCAAAACTAATATTAGACCCAGTGCAATTAAAGACATACAGTTTTGGGGCCTCCTAATAGCGCAGTGGTAAAGATCACGGGTTCGATTCCCGGGTGATGCTGTAACCTCTCGCAGCCGGAGGTCTAGAGAGAGCTGATTGGTACTTCGTGCTTCCACATTAATCACGGCTCTACAGCAAATCAGGGGCGTCTGTGGGCTCACGCAAGCGGAAGGAGCGGATAGCGCTATCCTCCGAGTGTGTTACGCCGCCACCAACGAGCGAGCGAGCAGTTTCAGAGGAAACACGTGATAGTCTTCGGCCCTCCCGACTTGAGTGGTAGTAGTAGCCTTAATGTGGGAGCCCCCTAGTGATGAGGAGGAATTGGACACGACTAAATTAGGGAGAAAAACGGGGAAAAATCCCCCCCCCACCAAAAAAAAAAAACATACAGTTTTATAAAACTCTACAGTGTCAAAATGGATGACGTCTGATGGATGCTTAAGGATACTGATTTATTCATTCATTCATTTATTTTTTTATACCACATATACTGTACAGGAAGCCTGCAGCATATCCTAGAGATTTCTGGCATGAGGTAGGGTACATCACAGGGCTCGCACGTGCACACACACACACACACACACACACACACACACACACACACACTCGCACACTAATGGCTATCTGGGAACAAGAATTAACCTACTCTGCCTGCATCTTTGGACTGTGCGCAGAAGAAACCCACCAAGCACAAAGACAACATGTAAACTCTACACACATAGACCTGATGAGGGAATCAAACCCGGAAGGTCTAAGCGCTATCCACTACGCCATCATTCCACCATAGAAATGGTCCCCTTATCATAATGCATTATCATGAATTAGACTGATGATTTGTTTTTCTTTTTCTCGAGCTTGCTAGACATACCAGAAAGACAGCGTGCAGTCATTAACGTAGGTGTCGCTCTCTCGCACCAGAAACGTTCCGTCTCTACCCCCAGACTCCGCACAGAATTCCTGCAGCAGTCTCTCGGCGGTCTGTCTGCCCTCAGCGAGACGCCCATGGAACCAGGGCTCGGACCGGTGCAAATCCACACTGCTTACAGCCTGACCATGAGAGTAGAGGACAGAGGCCAATCAGAATGCACTTCTGCATTCACCTGACATATTCATTGATTGAATTCAAAGGCTAGGGATTGTACCGATCTCGTGTCCTCATCTGGCTCGTTTTCCTCTGCATAGTACAGCTTGTTTTTGGATATCACACAGTAGTGCTTATACCATGTCTAAAGAAAACAAGCATACACATTTGTCATTTGTCACACACTGAACCAATGTATGAATAAATAAATGTAAATCTATACATTCGACTACAGGAGTATTGGACAGTGCTTCATATTTTTGGGGGATTTTTTTTTATCTATTAATAGACATTTCAACCAGATAACATCCTTCAGTTGTAGAAATGTGTAAAATATCAATTGTTGCATATCATATGCATATCATCTTTGCACCAATAATTCTGGAGAAAAAAAAAACATTAAGGTGGTATGAAGGAGATTTTAAAGCACCTCATCTATGGGGTCCCAGATGAAAAGTTCTCCCTGCTTCTCTCCTCTGGACAGATCTTTCCTTCCAAAGGTCTCACCGATATTCAGCTTTTTATGCTGAGGTAAAGAAGAAGCAGACGTTAGCCCTATATTCAAACTCCTACTCCATAACCTACCAGCCTATAACCACAGCTTATTTGTTTCCTAGTCTTTACTGTATTTCCTGTGTACATCACAGCAGCTGAATGCATACTACAGCAGTTTTCAATGTTTGTTGTACATCTGCTTATATAATGGAAACAATGATTTGTACCAAGTACCTGACATTACGTACCTGATTTTTATGCATGTTTAAAATGTTTAAATCAAAACATGGCTCATTTTGGAGGAAAAAACGTGAAAGAGCAAAACAGAAATCTAAATTGCTGATTATAATAATATATATATATTTTTTAATGCAAATGCAAACACATACACACACAGAGCACATACAAACAAATATAATTTTTAAAAAAAATATGGTAAAACTATGGACTTTACAACTGACTGATCAACAGCTTCGCTTCAAACTCTCTCTTTCTCACCTCAACATTTTGAAGACTTTTTTTTTTATCCCAATATATTTCATTCAGTGAAACTAATATGAACAGTATGTTGATACAATTAAACTGGAGCATAATTCATGCCTGCATCTCCTACTTTCCTGCTAAAATCCTCCATACTCTAATATAAACCGAGTGAGAACCTTGATGATGATCTTGCCCTTGAGCTGATTGGGTGAAGGCAGCTGCTCTGCTTCCAGCTCCACAGGTTCAGTGAGCAGTTTGTCCTGAAACACCTCTCTGAAGTACTGAGCCATCAGTTTCTGCTGCCTCACATCGCAGTGCTCTTCTATGGACAGCACCACTGGATACCTAACCAGAGTCGCAAGCTTACGTTTACAAATCTGGACACACATCTGGCATTGACATGACTTTAAAGCATTCAGTTTGATCAATTAGATATTTAAAGATTTTTATTTAAATGGTGCTGTGAAATAACTCAGCAAACACACTCGAATAACCATTTAATAAGATTTAACAACACTTGAGTGGCCTTAACAGTTAACAGATTAACAGCAAACAGAAAGATATGTCATGATGTAGAGTGATTCCTATACCAGTAGGCCTCTGTTAGAGATTGCTGTAGTTTCCTTTTTTGACACTAGATGCAATAAGAGGACTAAAATCTATAACAGAACCAAGTCGAGGTAACGGCAGTTCATTTTAAAGCGGGAAGGGGAGGGTATTAACTTGTAACTTACTCAGATGTTACGAAGGCATGATCGTTGATAGCCCGCACTACATCTTTAAACTTAATTTTGGTGGTTCTTGTCCATCCGTGGTAAATGATGGGCCATTCATCTGGTCCATTCCAGCAGTCCACTGTATTAAAGCAAAAAATATAGTTAGGACACCAGACAGCTTAACTGAGCATTTATTTTTCCAAACCATATATTAGATATCAATAAAGCTGTTACTTTTAATAGGCGTTAGTACAAAACCTTAATCACATTCTACTATATCTGTTAAATGATTAGGATTTTCTTACTTTACTGTGCTGCACCTATTTATTACAGCATATAAAGGCCTGTTCTCTTATGCTTGCACATGTTTTCAGCAGACTATCAACAACATTTCTTGGAATGAGACAAGTATAGAAGACATATGGACTTGGAAAGTAAAAGCAATGAAAGCAAACTGATCTCGTGAAAACAAGAGTAAAGTGGTTGGATTCTGTTTATTCTGCTGTTTGATACAAATCTAGTTGTAAGAACCGGTACAAATCTTAACGCCATTCATGACCCTTTAACGTTGCATTGTTTTAGATGAAATGCGTCCTTAATAATACATGTTAATGGGTGTTGTGTTTGTGGAAGAAAAAAATTTATTGAACACCAGCTAGTTTAAGAAGCTTGAAAATAAAAGACATGGAGTGTTTCGAGAATTTGAAATCTTTTTTTTTTCGCCAACCTCATAAGACAAATAAAAGACTGGTGAGATCGATACTTTAATGTGCTTAATCATAGATGCTCCTCACGTTTAATCTTAGCCAATGAAACCTGCCTCAGTAAACTGCTGCACATATTTTACATACATATGTATGAGTATTCAATAATATGAGGCTATAACATAAAATGATCATTGTCCCATACTTACTCTGGCTTTTTCAAATATAACATTCTCTTGTTTTTGCTATTGTTAAAAGATCTGTCTAAAAGATAGATAGAAAGAGAGAGAAAGAGAGAGAGAATCTCTGGCTCTCACACTCATAGACATGAACTTGGCACAAAACCACATCAAACCTTTTTTTCTCACATTCTGTCTGGCTCTGTTTGCTTTTTGGTTGTCTAAGTAAAACGTCTACAGGTTGCAAGTGAAATTTGCATACTGTAAAAATGCCTCAGCAATGCTGTGGCTGAAAACAGCTTTGCGCACAGCATTGGTGTTGCCCACCAGTCACAACGCCCCCCCCCCCCACCACCACCACAGCAGCTTCATTGTGACATTAGATGTTGGGAGAACTGTACTAACTCTATAATGTGCAAAAGGATCAGAGAAATTGAGTAAAATTAAATCTATCTGCTGTCAGACTATACTTTGGCTTGTTCATCACTCAGTTAAAAAAGCTTGTCAGTCTCTTAATTTTTAATCCACTACTCTAGAAGGCTCTGGGTTGCTGATCGGAGGGTTGCGAATTCAAGGCCTTTAACTTCATGGCATGTAAAAACCACTATTGCAGTAGAAACGAGGGGAAACTCATCGCACAATGTGCTCAACAGGACGGGAAAAAAAAAACTTCAGCAGGACCATAAAAAAGCAGATTCTATAAGAAATACAAAAGATGCCATACAATAAAGTTGTATTATTGTCACTAACACTCAATGCAGCGGCAGCCAAGTCTCAAACAGCGCACGTAGGCCTCTGTAGAAGATTCGCTGCGTAGCTGGTCACCAGTCAGATAGCTGTAAAAAACCAAAGTTGCACACATCACACTCTGCAGCAGGAAGTACCCCAGAAAAAAACAAAGGCAATGTGTCTGGATGTGGTTTTGTGACAGTCCACGCTCACGTGTTATGCGACGAGTTGATCCAGTAGTGAGATAAAGGGTTATTCATGTCCAAGCTCGACAGTTCGGAGTATTTCTCATCCCAAATGGAGTTCTCTTTGGAAAACAGAAAGCTAAGGAACTAAAAAAAAAAATAAAATAAAAAATTAATAAGTTAAGGGCCACAAATTGATGTGAAGGTACTACAGCCACGTAAAAACCTTAAAGATTTGTTACCTCCCCAACTGTGAACTCTGGATCGTTGGTTTTTCTCATGGTGTCATCGATGAAAGTGGTCATCAGTTCTCGCACCTGATTTATGTTGTTAGCCCAAGACTCCTATAGACCAAACATTAAAAACAAAATCAACACGGTTAAGTCAGAAGTGGTTTATGACCACTGTGAGAAGATTACATTAGATAATCTTTTAACAGCCTAAAAATATTAGGTCAGTAACGCTATAATAGGTATAAATAGGACATTTGAAAGACCACAATGAACAAAGTAATTATATACATAATTTCTGTTCAACTAGAGAAATGGATTTTTTTTAAAGGTAGTCAACTTCAGTAATATCAGATGAGAGGGGAGTGCTGTTGTACTGAATATCAGCACCACTGTGATACAGTCATAGGAACGAGGATGTATTGATTTTATACGACAGTTCTACAAACCACATTTATTATCAACAGATTATGATTTGTTCGTTTATTTATTTAATCAGTTACTAACATAAATAGCTCTGCAACTGGAAATGTTCCATCTTTTCGGCGTTACAACGTAGAGTTAAGCTGGCGACCAAAAGTTAGTATAATCAACGATTAGAGAACCTGTGAAGCGGAGTGATGAATATAGTTAAACGTTGCAGTGCTGTAGTGCTCTATATCAGCATTCATGGAAATCCGCTTATCTAATCAAATTACTTGTTTAGACCTAACTGTTGTTTAATGTACATTATACAAGTTAGTTACAACCGAACAATAAGCTGAGCCGTTTCAGGAACGCTGATAATGGACCGCAGTACTGAGGAGAGAGCAACTGCCTGCTCAAAATCAGGAAATGCGTCTGAAACATCGGTTTTCTTTTATTTCAAATTGCTCTCCATCCTGTAACAATGGATTGTGGATGGTACACCCTAGTGCACTAGCTTTCCTTTCAACTCTATTTGGGATTCACGAAGCTGATATTCAAAAAAATAAATAAGTGGAAATAAAGAGAAACTTATGAGATTTACAGGACTGTCTACTACCTCCATGGTACCGGTAAGAATATAAAACTAATTTCACTGTTAATTATATTGGTTGGTTGGTCGCTAAGTGTCAGTTGCCAGTTCTGCCAGGCGCGGTTAATTAGTTCCGCCAGTCGTGGAAGGATATGTGTTGATAAATCAAAATCACTGGTTAGATAAACAAACAAATGATAATCTGTTGATAATAAATGGTGTTTGCAGAGGGAGTGCTGTACTGATGGATATCAGCACAGCTGTGATGCGGTCGTAGACACGAGGGTGCAGCCCTAGCACGGTAGGCATCACAGTATAAGTACAGCTATAAGTATAGGTATACATGATCAATATAGGAATATAGCATGTTATATACTGTACAGCATATGTACGGTGGATCCCATCACCATTTTCCCAGGTAATATTGTTAACTGTCCTTTCTTTCTCTACTCATAAAAATCATTCACAGCATGAGGCAGTATAAGTGCTTGTTGAATTCTATCAATTCAGTTCCATTCAATTTTATTCATATAGAATGTTTTACAATGGAGACTGTATAACAGTACCTTTACAAAAATGTATAAATTCTGCATATAATTTTAACATTTATCCATTTATCCTTAATAAGCAAGCTGGAGGCAACCGTGGCAAAAAGAAAATTCTCGGAGACGAGATGAGGAAGAAACCCTGACTGAGAGGAACCAGACTCAAAAAGGAACCCATCCTCATCTGGTTGACACCGGATAGTGAGTTAAAAAAGTATTTTAAAAAATCCCTTCTGTTACCCTGTGCCATGTAGTCAAATATATAACTGTGCAACCAGGAAATTCAGTAACACAAGGTCTATTTTGAACACGAAATCTTTAAAACAAAGTCTATTTCGACATAAAATCTTTAACACGAGGTCTATTTTGTGTCCACTGTACGGAACTGAAGTGGCAACTGTAGTCCTAAAGTTATCAGAGCAATGGTAGCCCTTAGCCAATGCGGCAAAAATGTTGCAAATCAGTTGTAGTCCAAAGCCATCTTCATGGTTTCTTTAGTGTATCTTTAGGTTGTCCATATGAGTGCAACCTCAGCAGCACAGAATGGTTCCCAAGTGCATATCATTTACACCACTTACTGTGCATGACAGTTCATGAACAGTTTGTTGAATGGTGTCTACACAAAAACATCATTCTTACTTTTTGCTGATAGACAAGGAATCGTTGGAAGTCATATAGAAGAACTACAGAGGAATCAGGTTTTTCAGTGTTCCTACAAACACAAACAAACAAAACGCTCTCATTAAAACCACAAACCACCCATTAAATACAGGGTTGAATACAAAACAAAAAAAAACACACACACTTTATTACTAAGTTTGTGTAGGAAAATAAAACGAGGGACATCTCACCCCATGATGAATGCACAGGACTCCTTTTTAAACTCATCCAATATCTAACAAACACATGCAAAACAGTACCCATGCTTTAGACTGACACGTAAATGTGCATGGTTTGAAGAAAACAACTTCAAAATGAAGGGTCACACTCACCGTCTTCTGGTGTTCAAACATTAACTCATTGTAGAACTTGTGAAACTGCTCAAAGTCAAGGAGGTCTTTCTTCCCTCCAACAGCCTGAAAACAGGACACAAATGTATACAGATTGTACAGGAGATTCAGATATTTTTCTAAGTCGGCTCGGGAGGTTAATACGAGTGGCATTCAAGTCAAACCGGGACTTGTGATGAAATTTCTCATATTTGTGATGCAGATGTCTTAGCCGCGGTCAAATATTTAACCGATGCAAAGGTTTTAAAGACCGTACATCTGTGAATGACAATCCCGACGGATAGCAGACCACTGCAGTCGTGAATGTGTTTTAAACATTCAGTGAGTGAAACAAATGATCCTTGAGAACAACGAATAACTTGCAGGAAGTGAAGCGTCCGTCTGCGAGAACTGTACCCACAGCCATCCACGAAGACCACTTGCGCAATACAGGAACTCGTCTGGGAGTTATTGCCACACTGTACGGTCTACATGTTACGGCCATTTTAGGAGTTCCTGGGAGGCCAACATTTCAGACGTGATCATAGCTCCGGTGTACTGGGAAAACTTCCTAAGTTGACGGTATCCGAACACAAGTGAAACGCTGGGATAAGTGCGTGAGTGTAGCACGACATTACTGAATAGAGAAATAAAGATATTTCTTATTTTAATAATTGTGTTTGGTTATTCTGTTGAATAAAAAGACCGGTTTAGACCTGAACACCCTTCGTATTAATGTAAACGGTGGTTCCGTGCTTGGTGTATTAATACCGTGAATCTGTCCTTCAGAAATCGTCCTCCAGGTGCTTTAAAGTTGCTCTGATTCAGCAGAGACTTGACCTCCTTCTGAGTGACGCTGTAGAATAAGCCGGCATTTCCTCAGTGCAAAGTTTATCATGGAAATCGTAAGGAAAGTGAGAAATTATGTGGAGGAATAATACCTGTTTTTCTTGGTCTGATCAACGGAGTACATCTGCTTGCGCAACCAACTACACATGAGAAAAAGCTCACAGTCAGTGCATGAACAGGAAACAGGGAGTACTATTTATACCCAGTGAATTATGTGTTATGCTCACTGGCCTTTTATCAGGTACATCAAACATTAGTCAGTAGGTCATTTTGCATGCATAACTTTACTGACAGTAGGATAACTGTTGCTGTATACCTTACAACTTTTCAGCCTTATTGTACCACAAGCATTACCAGACCACAGACTTGGATTTTTCTCTGCGCCGGGATAACACTGACACTTTAATGATTCTTGTTTCTAGGGTTTTAAGCAGCGTGACTGCAAAGTTAAGAATACTTCAATTCCAACGAACACTGGTGCTGTGGTCAGAATGTGATATTAATAAAGTAGCCCCTAGAGCAGAGCTGCTAATACAAAGAGTTTGCACATCCCTAGGGCAGTGGGCATCAAATGACAAACTATGAACCTGAATATGACACAGTAATGTGTTTCACCTGACCAAATCCAGCTGTTGTCACAATCAATATGTCAAAAAAAAACAAAAAAAACTGTATTTCAGTGATTTCACTTTTCTAATCATGTACTAGTGTGGTTTCTGTAGCAGATGATCTCACATTTATGTAAATGATTTCTCTGCAGGAAGCTCATCAATCCAGAGAACAGCCACAGAGAGAACTTAGAAAGGGATGTTTTTCATTTCATTTACCTCTTCTGGTCTCATTAGTGAAGTGATATCAAAAAAGTCAATAACAAAAACCGAATGTCTAAAGAGAGGTACAGTATGAAGTATTTTTCCATGCTTCAAGTTCACAAAAGACACGTACTGCATTCAAAGTAAAAGTCCGCATCGGGATAGACCTTTGTGGTTTTTACAGTAAAACAGGTCGTCAGAGACAGTATGAGGCTTGACAATGAGAGTGGAAAGATTGTTAAAGCGTCTCTGCGGGATGCATTTACAGCATCTGTTGAATGATCTTCAGTAACTACTTTATATTGGACAGAGTCACACTAAATTATAAGATTATTTTTTTTCATTTCTACATTTTGGGAAATGGTGCCTATTAAGTTTAAAAAAATGTTTATTTAAATGTTGTTGTTTTTTTATTAAGTATGACAAAATAACGAACAGCCTTGTTTATATAGTACACACGATGCCATCATTAATGGTTAAACTGAATACTGAATAAGATGAATAAGCACAATTAAAGACGTTTTGTTTGATGGAAACACTGTGCTAAAAGTCATGAGCACGCAGGCAATGTCTAGTTGGTCTCTTTATATATATATATATATATATATATATATATATATATATACTGGAGCTGCAATGAAGGAGTTCCTTGATGAACAATTCACTATAAATCATACCTTTCTATGACTTCTGGTGTAGAAGCCAGCAGTGTCTCATCTCTAAGCAGCTCCAGTCCTTTTAGCCATTTATCCGCATCTTCTACCGAGTCCACTGTCAAACAGCACACACAAATTCAGATTCAATGCAACTTATTCTACTTATTGACTTCAAAATGAAAAGAAATCTAAATGTGCTTATGTTTCTTCGCATAACACTGTTGTAATGTTAAATGTCTTATTAAATCTAATAAAACAATCATGTCCAGACAAAAATGTAACATCTGCAGATGTTTCGCTCAGCCCTGTACAGTATTTAGCCTACGAAGACACACTCACCCCCCAAGCTCAGGGTGTTAAGGACAAACTGGGAACCGTAGAAAATTGTGAAACACATGTTCTCCGCATGCTTGTCCTTGCTGTCCTTAAATCGTTCAAAGTCCTTGGAGTTCTTTCCTGGACGTACCTCGCGGATCTCTGAAATGTCCACTACAAAACACAAAACAGATCTGACCAAATGAAATCTAACAGATTTGAATTGAAGGTAGTTTAAAAGAGGAATCTGAAAAAAAATGCAAAAAAATAAAAAAAAGCTTGTACTTGCTGGGAAAAGCAGTTAAAGGAGGATTGGAGGTGAATATCACACACACAGGTATAGTAGAAAACAGGTTTATAACTATATGTTGAAGTCACATATTCAGTGAGGAAAGGAAAAAATGTAAAAGAAAATAAATGACTAAGAATAGACAGTGAGAAAGGGTGATGGTGGAAGTGGAGGTGTGACTTTTTAGATAACAGAGGTGCTATGACACTATGTACACCAACTAACATGAAAATGACACTGGCTTTAATAGACAGCATTAAACTTAACACGATCTCTCCAAAAGAGAAGAAGAATGTTGAGACAAAACATTAAAACGGTGCTTCTGTGGTCTCTGCTCTCTTTAGCTACATAGTAGATAAAAAGAATTTAAAGTCTAATTGAATTATTGTATCTTAGTCACAAGGCTGTAACGGCACCGCAGTGTATGCCTTCCTTTGTTCTTTAATAAACCTGCATAAGATCAAACGAGATTAGTTATTTTCATTCGCTATTTTGTAGGCTTCCTTTCTTGCAAATATAACAACAAGTTTTCTTTACTCTGATCCACACAGCAGGTAAATCAAGAGTCATGAGTTACTCACACATTCCATCTAACTTGCCAGCAACCCGGGTCCACGCCACCTGCTTGGTCTCCATGATGACCTGTACGCTCAGCCTCTCCATTTTCTGCCTGTACACGGTCATTATGATGCCGCTCTCGAGGTAGCGCTTTATCAGACTTTTCTGATACTCCGTCAGGTCTCCGTATCGTCCTGACATCTTGGCTTTTGGCACACAAACGCTGTTATAGACACACACACAGCACAGATGTATGAGCGCCGTAAATAAACATACAAGACATGTACGCTACTAACCGTGCATTGCTTGCTTTGTAGCTTTAGGACCTGATAATGCAGAAAAAAGACAATTCTGAGTACGGCCCGATTTCTGAAAGTATGACCAAGCAACACTTTTGTTACGTTACTAAGAAAAGGAAAAAGAAAAAGAATTGTTGCATATTCTTTGCATGTATTGCCTTAACACGTCCATTTGTGTCAGTTTGGTCTTTGTGGCTTGTGAGACTGACAATAAAGGTGATATACACCACGCAGAAAGACAAAGTGAAAGAAAGATTATGAGCAGTACACAGCTAGCTCTCTGTGGCTTTAATTAAACAGTATGGCTTTTCTTAACCGTATAAGTAACCCATGGCTGTTTTTCCTAATGCCTAACCGTGGCAGGCAAAGCAGGCCGGGATGCTGTTCCGTACACCGGCTCGTGTTTGCATTGCAAATGAAAGAGAACAGCAAATTGTGAAGACCCAGACATTTGGGAGATTAGAGTCCTTCAGCTTTAGTAAAGCATTAACCCAGTGAACTCAACACTGCGCCTTTGGGGGGAAAAAAAATAAAAACTCTCCTTGTCAGAGCGATAGAGAGAGAGAGAAGGAACAATAAAGCGAGAGAAAAAAAAACTTATGTGTTAAGAAATATGTTCACATACAGTTGAGTTGAGTGCAAAGGTTTTCAACACCCCAGTTTATCTATTGAAAAAAAAAAACATATTACGAGAAATGAAAGAAATGAAGCAGCAAGACTGCATAACAGAAAAGTGTGAGAATCGAAAAGCAGCTTTAAAACTTTACGATCTGAAACCTATTTAAAAAGTGGGCATACAGGTTATTATGGATTTTTTATTATTTTTTTAATTATTATTATTAATTATTATTATTATTATTGTTTTATTTAAACATTTGAAAAATACAATGAGAATGGATTTTTTTTCTTATTAAGATCACTAGAACCATTACTTACATTACCCGATGACACTAAATGCTACTTAAGCCTTGAACAAATTACTACACATGAAACCAGAGTTATCTGTGAAGGAGGAAATAATGTCAGACCTCCCAGAACCTAGCGGCAGAGACACGTTTTTCATTATTCTCCCATGGCTACATATCTCATTTTAAATAAATTTCACCATTGTTACTCAATAATGTGTAATAGTTGCTGAATAATATACTGAATAATATTTCAGTAGCTATTTGTAGCTTTTGCCAAAAGGTTTTTGCTAAACCCTAAGCATCACCCTCTGTGGTACACGTGACAGTATGTCTAGTGTTTTTTTTTTTCCTTTTTTTTTTTGCACCCGGAACTCCTTTAACATTAATTACACAATCAATAGCAGATCATTTTATAAACTAATAGGTATACTATTAAACCCTGAGTATGAACAATGTTATTTTGCCTACACCTTGGAGCCAGTGACGCACCATACGACTCTAGGGTCTCTGGTTCGATCCTGAGTTAAGGTTACTGTCTGTTTTTAGTTCCACACACATTCTCCACAAGTGAATGATCTATACCAAACGTTTGAATTAATGTATAAGCAGGCTGCCCTGAAATGGACAGTAGTAGCCCTGTAGTGCTCCTTAGACGGGTTCTGCGTGGACTGAAAAGATTATTGCCCTTATATATACTGTATATATGAAAAGCTATAGCAATTCAAATTACTATATAGTTTTCGCAAAACTGCTCAAGTTTGGGCTCAAGTTGCTATAATTTGTAATTGGTTTTCAGAAAGCTTCTGATTAAGTCGATATGATTCAAGTTCCAAGTCAAATTTATTTTAGGATCTTGATGATTTCCGCAATAGTATTTTAAAAAAGCCCCTTGGCTATGCATCACTGACCTCACTTTGAAAACCACAGCCCTATATAGTTAACAGAGGAGATATGAGGAAAACGTCCAGTAAAACAGAAAGCTACAAAGTGCAAAAAAAAAGTCCACCATGCAGAAGCACACATCTAGAGCACATCTGTGCAAAAGATTATTCTATCTGGTTAAGTCTGCTGTCCATATTGCAAGAAAACACAACTAATGCTAATATCACAGGCCAAAAGTTGCCAAGTTTAGGTGCATAATGATCAGTTATGGCGATGAAAAGTGTATTATGAGGCCAAATATAATTGAGTTTGAGATGCTTGTGCAGCATTTGAGTTAGGAATGGCTCCAGTCCCTATTACACCTGAGGACAGGTCTCATTTGGTTTAAGCTGTGGCAGTGTTTGGATGCTTAGACCTTATTCAGACAAGATTAGTTTTGCATCAGATGAGAGTTACTGGAACTGTTTTCATTATATACCCAATTTGTTCCCTTCTTTTCAGATTGGAATGTACCTCTAAGCATGCCTAGAAGTGACAATTGCAAAAGAAATTTCCGGATGAATAGTTGCACAGCCTAATGCTAAAGAGATTTAGAGACAAACTGCTAGAAACCTGAAATATCACTTTCTACCATCGCGTTTAATTTAAACAACATCAATGAGTTTTTGCTCTTAAAAAATGTCTAAAGGAAAGGTTTATTAATAATGTATTAATAGCTCAACTAGATGTGCTAGATTTTAGCGCATACCTTTGATCATGAAACTACGTGCGATGTATTCCTTTCCATTCTTCAGTGTGTCTCAAAGTATTTGAACTTCTATTTAAAAAGGACCAACACAGTATAAAGAGCTTCAGATAATAAACAGGGCCCTCAGATTGATCATTTAGGGGCTTCCTTACATCGAATTATCATGTAGCCTGCTATCATGTTGCACTATGTACTTTGTTCTCTGTTTTATATCATGTGTTTATGTGAATGTTTTTGTAAATCAGTTTAGATGGAATGATTTCTGGTACTCCATGGTGTCCTGTGCCTCAGATGTTTAGTAATGTTTGAAGTAAGTGCAAATTACAGGATGTCCAAAAAAAACTTCATACATAGAGGAACTTAACACGTAACTTTTAGCAGAAAGTACAGTAACTTTATAATAGTTAAACCTCTACACACAGAGTTGTCTCTTTCACTTACAATGAACTAACACATCTGGTGTTACATCTGGTCTATGCAATTCTCTTTATTCCTTCTATCGACTGAAGGAGACACCCTAGGTCATGAGTGTTCTTAACCTGTTTCCTTATAATACTGTTCAACTTAAAGAACATCAATATAAAACATCAACGTAGTTGATAACTGGTCGACCAGGACCTTGTGAAAGACACGTTCATGCTGTTCAAATATCTGTTGAGAACTAGTCTTCTTGGTGAGTTTTTGCCCTTGAAAAACCTGCTACAGGAAAGTCACCGGTTTATTAATAATGTATTAATAGCGCCAATAGATTTTTCTTTACAAATAAAACAAATTTATCGTTTTATTAATATTATCATAATTTATGGTGTCATGTGCTCATGTTTAACTAAGTGCAAACTACACGATGATGTTTGTAAAATGTTTTCTTTTTACTTCATTAATCTTTGTTTTTAAAATCATTAATCTTTTTAAATTAAGATTTACCACTGATATTTTCTTTAAGCATATTTTACATATTGTACAGATGCCACCATAAAAAAAATCGAAAACAGTCGATAACTGGTCAACTTGGGCCTTGTGAAAGCCACGTTCATGGTGTTCGCACTGTAGGTCTCTTGAGAGCAAGCCTCTCGTTCTGTGCTTGGCAAGTTTTTGCTCTTGAAAAAGAGCAAAAACTTGAAAGTCACCGGTTTATTAATAATGTATTAATAGCTTTAATAGATTTACTAGATTTTTCATGCCTACATTTGATCGTGCAACTATATTGGGTCTATTCTTTTCCACTCTACTGCATATTTAAACCAAAAAGACCTCCAGATACTAAACAGTGTATTTCATTCACATTGATGATTCCTTACATCAAATTATCCATCCATCATGTTGCTCGTTGTTGTTTACAGTATTCACCTTGCTTTATGTTTTATGTTACATGTTTATGTCTACATTAGTGTAAATAGGATGAGATGAGGTGATTTCTGGTACTCCATGGTGTCCAGATGTTTAGTGAGATTTTAACTACAGGATGTCCGAAAGGTCTCCATACATAGAGGAACTTAACTTAAACACATACCTTTTAGCAGAAAGTACAGTCACTTTATAATATTTAAAGAGTTGTCTCTTCCACTCAGGATGAACTGACACATCTGGTGTTATGCATGTATTTGCTTAACTAATTCTCTTTATTCCTCTTACTGATTGATGGAGATTTTTTGGGACACCCTGTGTCTTAACCGCTTTCCTTATCATATAACAATAATAATAATACACACCTCTTTTACTTCCTATAATAAAAAAGTGTCCAAGCAGAACATGCACTTATACACAGCGACCTACATACAAAAAGTTTCTTCCTTTTTTTTCTTACAGTAACCACATTGTGTGAGTGTCTCTCTCTCTCTCTCTCTCTCTCTCTCTTATAGTGCAATCAATCAATTAAAACTTACCTGCGTCCAAGGAAAATACTGGAAGTACACGTCGAAGTACAGTCCTCTCCAACACCCAAATTCACATTTTACATTCAGGAAGAAGCTGCAAATATGTTTGGCTTAAAACAATTTAATGCTTTTCTATCAGCTTAGTTGAGCAAAGTGCTCAGTTCCTCTATTCTCTAAACACAAGGAAGTAACTTTTTTTTAAAGCCTCTAAGCTCCGTCCCAGAGCCTAAACTACTCTACTAAATAGTGTGTCAAAATACAGCCGAGATAAAGCAAACTGACCGTAAGTCAGTGACATACTATTAAGTACGGTAGTGTGCGGTTTGGGACGCGGCCAATAACCTTAATAAAAAGACACGGAAGTGAAGATGCCCTATCGATGCAAATACACCCCCAGCGGAGGGCGAAATGTACAGATTCAGGGCTTTACCGTTAAAATTAGAAAAAAATTTAAAAGTTCAAAAAAGATACTAAGTTTGAAACAATGTTTCGTTTGATACAGTAGGTTTAGAAGAGTCCGCGTTTTTGCTGTGAGAACGAAAACACCTGTTTTTAAGCACTCAGGGTGCAAGTTACAGTAAGTAAAGTAGGGGTCGAAACAAAGGGAACTAGCTGAGAGCTTTGGAGTTCGGACACGACCGCTCAGACACTTCTGTTGGAAATACTCAGAGTAAAATAATGTAAATGTTGTGGCAGGAAGGTGAGCGAAAACCGAGAGAACGCGAATGTAAATGTAGAGAAACCCAGGGTTTGCATAACTAACGTCACTTTGAGCTGATTTGCATTGCATGATAAGCAAGGATTAATCATTTTACAGAACATGAACACACACATGCATGAATAACCTTTTTTTTTTTTTAAATATATATATATATATATATATATTTATTCAGCTAGTCCTTGCATTGATAATGGAAAGTGAAAACACTACTGCATATGGGAATAAGGAAACTAACCAGGTTTCAGATCTGGTACCTCCTACAGAAAATAATTATTTGTAATTACTGTTTTTTTAAATAACACTGTAATTCACTGTCAATTGTTTAGTTAACAATAAACAACAACAAAAAAAAGCTTAAACATTTCCCCTTATGTGTGGCTGGAAACTGACATTCAGATGTGGGTGGTGACATTTTACAGCAGTTAGATAGGGATCACATCTAACCTCCACAACAACAAAAAAAAAGACAACATTGCATTGTACACTTAACTACACACCCATAGTTTGATGATAAAGTGATGATATATACAGGAAAATCTGTTACATTTGATTAAGTAAGGATTTGCTAATACGTTATTAACACTCTGTGTTGAAGGAGATGGTTGAACAGCACGAGGAGTTTTCAGAAGTACGCTTTACGCTTTTCTTTAAAATGAACTATAATTAACGGTAACAGTTAACAATAGATACAGGAGAAAGGAGGTATTCAATATAAATGCTTCAGAGTGTTCAATTAAAACTCAGCAGTGTTTAGTTGAACTCAAATAAACTCCAAAAGTCTGAAATCAACCCTGGGGATTTTCCTATGTGGGACAGTCCACCTTCATGACTTAAGATACAGTACCGTGTAAGTCCTGAGACACCCATCATTTCTTCATATAAAATTAAATTATGTACATAAAATTAAAGAAAATTAAACTAATTTGTTTTCTGCGACACCCTGCAAAGTGCCGAAAGATACAATTTAAAAATTTGTTGTTTATGTAACAGCTGCAGCAGCAACTTCATTTCTCCTCTCTCCTGTTCCAACCATTCAGCATCAGCCGTATACTAATCACTGGCCTGATCATTTGTTATGATCTGCACCTGTTTCTCACTGGTTCATGCTTTGTTGTTTTTATGCCTGAATGATTCATAGGTCACTGTGTGTGTGGCTTAAGAAACAAATCATTCCTCTGAAACTGCTCAGGTACAGGGAGTGGACAAAACGTGAGCCCCAAAAGTCCCAAAAAGAATTATTCCTCAAGACTACATTAAAAATACGAAATAAAAAAGTGTGGCTCTTTAAAAGGAAGCAAAATATGAAGAAATGAAGGGTGGCTCAAGAATTTTACAACATACTGTATAAGTGAATTCCTTCAAGAATCATATATATATTTTTTTTTTATAATAAAGCACTTCTGCAATATTGCATATATTCTGCAATACTGAAATGCGTCACGGTTACACTGAAATGTATAAACCTAGTTACTTTAAAGGATAACTACTACACATGAAATATGTTTATATTGAAATGTGTGTGATGTATTTACAGATTCCGGTCATTCCTGTGTATTCCTTTACAGTTGTCTTCCATACTGATGTCATAAAGAGGCACTGCTAGTGTAGTTACAATGCCATTTAATAGGAGAAAAAAATCCACGAGAATAAAGGATAGATATCAGGTAGCAGTCAGGTCACTGTTATAACTCCAAAAGACACTAAACTCAGAAATATTGGTGACAGCAAACGGTGGATTCAAATTGTGGCATTGTGGGTAATGGATGAAACCATTAACCAAAGTGGGAGCAGACCAGACTTATTGATGAAACTTTGAATTTCATTGCAAAATAAATTTTGGACCCAACTGAAGATTGCACATTAATAATAAAAATAAATATTTAAGTTGTTCTGGGTAGATTTTTCCTTTGAATAGTGTTAACAAGCAATCATTAACAAATAACTCCTCATTTTTCCATTTAGATGGAAATCAGCTCTATTCATCTGCAAATCAAATCAACACAGCAGCTTTAACAGCTTTTAAGTGTATGCTACATATTGTACATCTTGACTATTCAGTTTCATTTGTAATACAGAATACACACCATCCACATCACTTCAGTTATAGTGAAAGTCTAAAGACCACATAATTTCTGTCACCCCAACCTGTCCATCTAAAAGCAGCAACAGTATTTTTTTAAGTGTTGCATAAATCCATCCATTAATTTTTTTTCATTCATTCTTCCTCATCCATCGTCTTCTTCTGGCTCTCGGAGGCCTTGGCTGTGCAGGGTTTTCCCTGTCATCTCCATTATAGCTTGTATCTCAGGATCGGCATCCAGAACACTCTTCTTATTCTCATCCTGTAAATAAAACACAAGCGACACCAAGGTTGTAATCTTAAACATTATCAGATTATCAGAATTCATTCAAACTATGAGGGGCAATCAAGACAAACCGGGACTTGTGTCTTGTAAATGAAAGCGTAAAACTGATGTACGTTTACTGAAGACTTCAAGCAGAAAAGACTCCTAGCTGCAGTAAAACATTTGATTGGTGCAAAAGTTTTAGAGAAGGCCATGAATGATACTGGCTGAGATGACTTGGCGTCCACTGCAGTCGTTCTTGTAAACATTCAACGAGTAGAACTCCTAATCTTTGTTAATCAGCAGATAACTTTTCGTCAAACTGCGGAAGAGATGTATCTGTCTGTTGCATTAACTGTACACACAGTCATTCAACACCACTTGTGCATCACAGGAACTTGACTGGAAGTTATTTCCATATCCCCAATACAGTCCTGACATCGCTCCAAGCCATTTCCCACATGTTTGGGCCATTAAAGGCGTTCCTGGGAGGCCACCGTTTTTAGACTAGGAGCAGGCAGTCCGATCATTGCTCCGGCTAACTAAGAAAAAAGTTCTACCTTGATGGATAATTTGGAAACGCCAATTAGCCTAACCTGCATATCTTTGGACCGTTGGAGGAAACCGGAATACCCGGAGGAAACCCACCAAGCACAGGGAGAACATGCAAACTCCATGCACACAGAGAAGGGAATCGAGCCTGGCTGGGAATCGAACCCGGACCCTGGAGGTGCAAGGCGACAGTGCTAACCACTACACTTTAATGCTCTTTATATTACCTCTGAAAAATCGATTATCGAATAGGAATGAATAAAAGCATTGTACAAATAAGTGAAAAACAAATTGGCATGACAGGATGTTCATAACAGGAGAACGATATGCTATGCTGTGCTGTACAATAATAGATAAAATAATAACTACACATTATAATGTTAGAGATATTGTAAACCTAAACTTCATTATATGAGAAGATTATATGAAAAAATAAGAATGGTAGTTAGTCAGATTATTTGACTAAAGATGAAAGGATGGATGGACAAGCCACCGCAGTATGCATATGCAAACTATTAGCTAGTTATATTATTCATTTTAATATTATATTACTTATATAAGGAATAAACCACTGTTACATCTTGTTATAGATTAAAAACAATGACGAAGTGGGGTGATGCTACTACTTTGGTACCACCCATGAATGTGATTATTGTCCTATAATAGCACATCCACATTGTATTCCTCCTAAACAACAGCAGTTTTCCAAGAACACCACATTACACATTAAATCCATTTATAAATGCATTTCATATTTCAAAGAGTCTGTGAAAAGTTCCTGTTATCAATTATACTTCAGCAGCACCAACCTCTCCCTCAGCAGTCCATGAGGACTGCGACAAAAATGCAAAATGATCAATTCCTTACAAAAAAAAAAAAATCTCCATAAAACAATTCTACATGTTCTTACATTGCACATCTGCCACACAACTTCATGTGTAATTTCTAATGATGAAAATGATAATGTATTAGATTGCACTCTTTTAAAGGTTGAATGGCCTTGTACATAGCTGGCTCTACTGTTAGAGAAAAGGAAACATAAAATGAAAATTAAATTAAACATAAGTTTAGCAAATCCAACATCGATATGGTGTAAGGATAAACAACATTGCTAGACTATTTTTGTTATAATAATTAAATATGATTCATTGTGCGTCTCTAAGATTAAGATTCAAATATTTGACCCATATACCTTGCAGTACATTGAGATGATTTTTTTCTCATATCCAAGTTAGGAAGCTGAGGTCAGAGCATAATGTCATGATACAGTGCCCCTGGAGCAGATAGGGTTAGGGGCCCTGCTCAAGAGCTTAACAGTGACAGCTTGGTGGTACCTTCCGATCAGTAACCCAGAGCCTTAACCTTTTGATCCACTACTGTCCCCACTAATTAAGAAATTATTAAATTCATAAGCATCAGTTCTTAAAGATAATACCGTAGGCATGTCACTGACCTCTTCCTGTTCCTCAGGGGAGACGCCGACTCCCCACACCTCTACTGTGTCCACTGTGAAGTCTTCATCCCCCGAGAGCTGAGGACTACCATATGTGGTACAGCGTGGACGAGCCCGACTGTGACCGCGCCCAAAATCGCTGTCCAGCCACAAACCGAAGTATGCATGCTGTCCACCCATACCCTAAGATCAGACAGGAAAACAAATGTCCTTGCTGTAAAGATAGAGCCTGGGATTCGCAAGGATACCAAACCCCTGAAACATGTGCCTAATCTAAAACCCTTGAAAACAAGTGCAGTCCGTAGACAACATGTTTGACATGACATGTATTGACTTGTATAAGAGCCATTATGGCGCTGAACGATACAAAGTGATGTACAGTCTCACCAGACCATTGGGCATGGTTTGCTGGCCCTGGTTCAGGTACATGTAGTGCTGGTTATAGCCGGTAGATGTGAACACTCTCATATACGGCGACACAGAAAACAGGAAGCACCTGGAATCACCTAGAAATAAGGGAATTGAGAACGCTTTGATAATTATGAAAAAGCGTAACCCGGAACACTCATGCAGTGAGAGCGCATCAGAAAGCACACAGTCAGTATGGGTTTGACAGCTTTCTTGCTATCACTCACCCTGAAACTGAGGTTTGATCTCCCAACTGTGAGATGAATAGCCGCCAAATATGTGGCCCTTAGTATCTCTCACCAGTAACACAGTGGAGCCCCGGTTTTTACAATTTCCAACCAGGCGGGTAAAGCTTTCACCATGTACGTTGGTGGAAAACAACAACTTCCAGGGGGCAGAGTGTCCTGCAGGCAGCTGAGATGTCAGGAACATCAGAAGTGGTATATCCAGTAAACAGCGCAGCTCGGACCAGGGAGTGTCTCGGCACAGGGGCAGCAGAGTGGGAGATGGACGCGAGGTCAGTCCAACATCGAGACCCTCACCAATCAGGATCTCAAGGAATGCGGACACACCTGAGACTCGAAATAGCCAGTCCTCGAGACAAGCAACATCACACATGTTCTGATCTTCAGGACAGACAAGGGAAATCAGTCAGCTCACAGTTATCAATGTGTGTCTAAGCTGTCGATCAAACTTATTAAATGTTCATATCGATTGTATCAGCATTATCCTTAAATTTGGTATGTCTGCAAGTCAAATAAATTAAAATGCTATCACTAACCTGAGGGTTTTAACTCCGAGCTCAACTGCTCAGCCAAAAGCTTCACACCCTGAGCACCATGACCCATGCGATCTGGTCTCCAGCCCCGCAAGCATCCCCTGTTGGTCAGAGTCTGAACTACAGCTGAAATCAAGTCCTCTAAAAACTGTCGATGACAAGCAGAAACCACAAATACTGTATATCTGCAAATGTCTGTATAAAAAAACAAATTTATTTTTTCTAAGTTTTTATTGCTATTATATATTATAAATGATATCACAATCCTTATTAATAAATGTACTGTATGTCAAAAGTTATCTGCGCTCAGGTTGTAGAAGGTATTTTAATTAGCTTTTAAAAAAGAAAAAGTACATCAACACAATCTCCTTGCTTTTTGATACACTTTGTTTATCTGTCAACAAGCTTTTGTAATCCCTCATTTTAAATGTTTCAAGCATCAGAAGTGAATCTTCGTCCTCGTAGGACTGCTTTCAGGGGACCAAACAGGTGAAAATCTGATGGAACAAGATCAAAACTATAAGGAGGATGCCACCAACGGCGCGTGAGCGAGCATTGCGATTGGCTGATGTCACGTGGTTCGGAGGTCTTCGGCCCTACCGACTGAATGGTAGTAGTAGCTTAATGTGGGAACGCCCCTAGTGACGGGGAGGAATTGGACACAACTAAATTATGGAGAAAATCTGGGGAAAAAAAAAAAAAAAAAAAAGTGTGGGCAGAAATGTCATGCAAGACCAGCTCTTCAATAAGCATCTCACTGTTGCTTGTTGAACTTTTTTTCCTGATGGTGTTCCAATGCTGGCCCTTGAGAATCCCAAAAAACTGTATGCATCAATTTTCCAGATGATTGGTAAATTTTACATTTTTTTTTTGGTTGGTGATAAATCCATGTCTGGTCACCAGTAATGATTCTCTTTAAGAAACATTAGTCCTTTAGTCCAAATTATTGGTCCAAATTTTGTTTGTAGATATTCCATGAGTTGTTTTGGCACCAGGTACACACTGACTACAAAGGACTAATTGCTGCACGCTGCTCTAGTTTTGTGCAAATTACAAGTAGGGCACCCATTATTGCTCACACCACAGTTATAAATGAATTGATGTAACACGTTCGCATGCACAGCAGTGACTGGCGACACAGTAGACTTGAACAAAAAGCACTGATAAGATATATATAACCGGAGTGCAGATCATTTTTGACCTTGGAATTTATCTATTTGAAAATATTTGGCCTTTTTACAAAATTGCACTGTGTGATTTTTTTTGGGTTTCTTTTTTATTGCAGAATGTGATTGGATTTCTCAGAGTTAAACAATGTAAAGCATAAACTGTTTCTATACCATACATTAGTAGCACTCCCAAATGCCTCCATAGATTCTCAAGAAATCATACAGAACATATGTGCATACACTGTGCAAAGTGAGAGCCACAAGAGAAATTGGTAAATATTTGGACAATGCTCTGACACTCCATCCCATACTCACTTCTCTTATCTGATCCGTCGTGACCGCTGCTTTGTTCCCGTGAGACATCGCCATGACTAGCGGTGCTCTCTCCTCGGCTGTGCCCCGAAGAGCATCTGCCAGGAAGATCACCAGCTGCTCTCGACTTACCCCAACACCAGGGGGCACCGGCACTTCGGGGTCAACACTGCAGATTCCCTCAAAGACTCGCAAAATCATTGAGTCTGAAGCCATTTGACTCATTGTAATCTTTAAAAGAAAAGAAAAACAAACATTGTGTACAGAATGTGAATGTGACAAATTTATGAAGGAAAATCCCATTTCCTACCTCATTAGTTAATCAGTCACAATAAGGGTTAATCACTGCTCATGGTGTGTGCAATGTGTTTTGTGTGAGTGTGTCTGAAAGGAGAAGCTGTAGACATTTTATTCCAACCTTGAGCGTGTCTATGTGTAAAACCTTCGCCTTGCCAGGAGGCACAGAGGAGCTGCTGGTGCTCTGGAGTCTGTCAAACATCCCCTCAATAACGGGTCGCTCATCAGGACGAAAACGGACCAGCCGTTTCTGCACCACAGCGCTTTCTGTGTTTCCCATCGATCTGAAGGGCAAAGCACAAGAGCATGCACAGCAAGTTCAACTAAACAAGTTCAACATTAACATGCTTATGATGCGTGCAGGTCAACTTGACAATTTCTACAGTTAAACCGCTAAAATATATATGTATACCTGTAACCTGTCTAAATACAATGTCAATGCAATAGTTGACATGAACAATATGTTGTGGGGGAAAAAAAGAATTGCAAGTTGTGATCACATTGCAGTTCTGGATGTAAACAGAACCGACCCACTTCCTGAAGCGTGTGGAATATCACGTGATCCTGGAAACCAGAATATCTACGCTTAACACTGATTGGCTAGATAGCGTCCAATCACTAACCCGCTTGTCGTGCTTCCCTGTTATGATTGGTCTATTCTGTTTTGTCATCGCGGAAGTGATACAAAGTCAGCGTTTTATATGTGTCGGTTTTTTTATATACAGTTCTGTAAACACGTGACAAATGAAAACGCTCTCGTGCTCTGATTTATTTCAGAATTAAATTAAAAAAGTGAAACTCATACATTATATATAGATACATTAAACACCTACTGATATATTTCAAGTGTTTATTTCTTTTCATTTTGATGATTATGGCTTACAGCTAATGAAAACCCAAAATACAGTATCTCAGAAAATTACTGAAATTACTCAGAAAAGACCAAAAAAAATGTTGGACTACTGAAAAGTATGAACATGTTGCATGTTCTTGCATGATCCCTTTGTATGAATTGCTGCAGCAATGCAGCGTGGCATGGAGGCAATCAGTCTGTAGCACTTCTAAGGTGTTATGGAGGCCCAGGTTGCTCTTATAGCAGCCTTCAGCCGCTGCGTTGTTGGGTCTGGTGTTTCGCATCTTCCTCTTCACAATACCTCATAGACTTTTAGGGGTTTAGGTCGGGCTAGTTTGCTGGTCAACCAAGCACAGTGATATTATGGTCTTTAAAGTATTAGTACTTTTGGCAGTGTGGACAGGTGCCAAGTCATGCTGGAAAATTAAATCAGCACCTCTATGAAGCTGGTCAGCAGAGGAAAATATGTAGTGCTTTAAACCCTCCTGGTAGATGGCTGTGCTGACCTTGGACCTGATAAAACACAGTGCACCAACACCAGCAGATGACATGGCTCTCCAAACCGCCACTGACTGTGCAAACATTACACTGTGTCTCAAGCAACTTGGATTCTGTCCATCTCCTCTCTTCCTCCAGACTTGGGGACCTTGATTTCCAAATTAAATGCAAAACTTACTTTCACCTGAAAAGAGGACTCACTGAGCAACAGTCCAATATTTTTGTCCTTAGCACAGGGAAAACGCCTCTGATGTTGTCTTTGGTTCAAGAGTGGCTTGACATAAAGAATACAACAGTTGTAGTCCATGTCTTGGATATTTCTGTGTGTTGAAGCTCTGACGCCATGCTGCAGTCCAATCCTTGTGAATCTCGCCCGAATTCTTAAATTTACTTTGTGAAACAAATAAAATTAATTTACTTTGCGAGATTCAATCCTCTCAAGGCAGCGGTTATCCCTGTTGCTTGTAGACCTTTTTCTGCTACATTTCAAGTTTCCATTAATCTGTTTGGATACAGCAATCTGTGAAGAGCCAGCCTACTGAACCAGACTGAGAGAGCATATTCACTTTTTAAATTGAATTCCTGAAATAAATCAACTTTTCGATGATATTTGTTTATTTATTAAATTTATTGAGATGCACGCGTATATATATATATATATATATATATATATATATATATAAAAGCTATTTTTGATTTGATTTACATTCATATTAGTAATGCAAGAAGTAAAATAAAGTTATTATAGCATTTATAATATTATATATTGTAATATAATAATGTTAAGGCTTTGAAAAGTGATTTATACCTGAAAAAATAATTGATTGTACACTTATAAAAAATTAAATATAAAAAAAAAATTATAAGAATATATTATGTGTGTGATAAATAATACTAGATAGATACTGTATATGTATGTGATCTAATATTAGATATTATCTATTAATATATTATTATTATTACTATTATTATATATAATTATTATCTATAATAGATATCTAAAACCTAATAATGTATATATTAAATCCTATACATTCTATGATTTTAAATTCTATGATTACAATATATAGACGATAAATCGTGTGTGTGTGTGTATATATTGTAAATTGTATAATAAGAGATAATAAAGAGATAAGTAATATTTGTCGTCTCAATATTTATGAGCATAAAAATTTCAAAATCACATGGGACTGCACGTGTCATGTGTAATTATTCAAATTCACCGAAAGAGGGCGGTCGTGTGCAAGCGGTCCCCAGAGCGCCCTGTCCGAGTTTGCAGCGCTTTTCCTCAAACCAGCAGGCGATGAAAAAAGCGCCTTTTAAGGGCATGAGATATGGTTGAGCGCTGGGCGTGATGATGGGCTGAGCTTAGCACCGTCAGAGCCTACAGGCAGGAGACGTGGGCGATCTTAGTAGATTTCAGTACAAACTTTGATAAGAAGGAAGTTAATTCAATTGAATGAAATGCAAAAGTGGCATTGATTACAAACATTAATTAAAGATATGTTATTAACAATGATAATTATTAATAATGATTAGCCACAACCTAATAATCACAGAGATTCTTGTTATTTTCTTTTTCTAGACTTAATTCTCTCTAGTGAAGCACTTTTGAAGATTTCAGCTGGTCATCCCTCCAGCATGTCTTAATCAGTTCTTCAGTGAGCTGTTAGGATTCCCTGCTGGTCTGTAATGTAACTGCAGACTGCCTGAGGAAGGTGGCCAGGCCTCAGCAGGTCTCCACCTGCCACAATGTAGCTAACAGCACTGTTTACAGTATATACTGCTCCAGTCGTTACACACACACACACATACAGTATATCATAAGGAAGTATTGGGTAATACGTGAGCCAGACTTGTAATTTTAATTTGACTTCTGTGTTGTTTAATCCTTTTATGGAAGAATTCTGTCTCCAGTTTTAGCACTTTGTAACCTCTTTTACAATGAAAAAAGTCTTCATGAGCAGTGTTGGGTGTAACGCGTTACAAAGTACTTGGATTACTTTTTTGATTTAACGAGTAATCTCACACGTTAGGTCCGCCATTTAAGTACTCAGATATTTAGTTACTTTTTCAAAAATGTAATCCGTTATTCCGACAATTTATGCAATCTGTGAGCCAGACAGCAGTCATTCCCTGGCTCACGGATTGCATAAATTGTTGGAAACCTAATCACAGCGCTTAAACCCGCGGTGAATCATGATGAACCGTACTTGCGGCCACCGCACGAAACCGCGTAGGTGAGATAGGGGTATTAGTAGTTAACAGATTATGGGCCAAACTTCGCTGAGTG